>JARHVA010001835.1:2465000-3053032 GCA_037957365.1 Torreya grandis | reverse complement strand
ACAAATGGTGTGGTGAATGATTATGATTAGAAGGAAGTGTGATCATCCCCTATCTAATAGTGTAAGTAAAATGTCATATGGCCTAGCCTTATCTAAAAAAAATAATAGCCCCTCTATGTATATCATATGTTCTTCTCACTATAGAAAGTGTTGTGTAGAGTAGCTCTTTACCATTATTGAGTATCTTGATCGGTGGCCTCTATTATACTGAGTTTTTAATTTGAAGTGGAGTAGGATCCTATTCTATATTAGATGACTAAGGCTCTAAAGGGTTTATAGCCAAATCTACCTCTGATTATATGACTACTAATCCCAATTCTACCTATAATGATATATTTTTATTACATAGGTGTTAGAATTATTTTATGTTTGATATAATAGTCCTCTCCTGATAAGATGGATTAAACTTTTGGTAAAAATTTACTATACTTCTAAATCTATCAATTTGATAAATCAACTGATGCAAACAAAATTTGAACCTTAGAATATATTCAGATGTTGGCTCTATCTCACCCTGATGTAACTAAGGTAGCCTCTCATGTGAGACTATAGGCCCCTTCTTATTTATGTAATGCTTGAGAAATACTATCTCTAGCTCCTCATATATGTGTAGAGATCCACTAGGGATTGTATGCTAGAACCAATTTAGTGCTTCCCCATCTAAAGACTTTGGGAAATATTTTATTATAGTCAACCTATTTGTAATATGCTCCATGGATTTCTCATAAGACTAAAGATGTAATATGGATCCCCTGTCCATCAAATATAGGTAATAATGGTATCTAAAAGTTATGTGGAAACCTTATAGTTAAGAATCTACATGAATAGGATTGCCATGTATAACATTGGCATTAGCCTAGGATTGCCATGTATAACATTGGCATTAGCTGCTAGGATTGGTTTGATTTGTTATCCAAGGTGATATGATTTACTTATTATTATAAATCACCCACATCATGAATTAAGGAAATTAAACACTTGTGAAGGTATATTATCATCATGAAGGGATTCATTTAATGCTTGAATTTTTGTTATTTATACTAGCCATTGGTATATTGAATTGGAAATATTTTTAGATAGGGTTGGTTTACTCTCAATAACCTTTGGAGGTGTGATAGGTGGGACCTAGTTAGATGGAAATAATATACCACCCTTGTTTAGGTTAATTTGAGAAATAGGTTATACTATAGTAAGTGGGGTTGGGGGAGATTTAATGGGTATCTCCTATATTGTTAAGTTGTGAAGAAATATCACATGATACTTGAATATAGTTTAATTTAGTCTCAAGTAAATGTAAATTATGAACATAAGAATGAGTGTGTGTATTTTTACATGTGGCCTAGTGTTTGGTTTGAACAAGAGAGATATGTGATGGTAGAATAAAATGTAGAAGGTGTAGATTGTATATCATATGTCATCATAATCATAATAGTAATTATTATCCCATGGTTCATCATAATAAAAATTTAATTCATTTATATAATTATGAGTAGAATAAGTACCATCCACATGCTCATTAAGAGAGAGAGATAGAAGTGGAATATTTTAACTTTTTAATACTATACAATGCCATCAAATGTAGGCATAATGCAAGACATTTGTTCACTAGATATATGTAGAATGCAAGCATGATTACCACTTTTAATTTTGGAATCAAGGGTAGGAGAAGTAACAACCATGTTTTCTTTTTTGTATATTATGACATACAAGATAAGATTTAGAGACATTTACA
Source organism: Torreya grandis (assembly GCA_037957365.1). Taxonomy (NCBI): domain Eukaryota; kingdom Viridiplantae; phylum Streptophyta; class Pinopsida; order Cupressales; family Taxaceae; genus Torreya; species Torreya grandis. The sequence continues at coordinate 3,051,300 of JARHVA010001835.1, read as the reverse complement.
TTATCAAATTGTTGTAAAGAGTCATCACATTGAACTTGGAATATGAAGGAAGGTGATAAAATAATTTCATATACCTTAGATTTTTCATTACTAAGAGGTGTAATATTTTTATTAGATGAGGTAAACAAAATGGGTTAAGGGACCCATACACATTACAAAAGATAATTGAAAGATAGACAAACACATCAAACAAGACAAAAAACTGAGTAGAGCCACAAGGCACAACCAATAATCAAAAGGAAACTACCACATACAAGCCATTAATAAAAACCTAAAAAAAAGATAATAAAAAATATAACCCAAGAAATTAAGAGTCTGAGTCCTTCATGTTAGGTTGTGGAGCTAAAAGCTTCACTGATGCAGACATGGAGGAGGTTGCAGAGGAGTTGCGGAGTGTCACAGACACCGGTGTCGGTCAGGCCAATCGACGATGGCAGGTAGGAGATAGGAAGCAACCGACGTCGGTCATTAGTCGGCCAGTGTCGGTGACCCCAGACAAATAGAGACCGATGTCGGTCGCCTGTGTGGTTTGAATGCAAGTATATTATGGGCAGTCAGTTGATGAACCAAGTGTTTGCATGATGAGAGCTAATTTTAGACTGGGAGCTGTGGATCTAATTATTGTTTGGATGAGATCTATATAATAGACTCATGGTTGTATTGGAAACTAGTGCTAGGGAGTAAGAGAGCAAACAGCTCCTTTAGAGAGAGGTAGAGCAATGGTGAATTCCTCCTATTGCCACAGTACCAGGTGTGTGGGTGTTGGTTTTGGAGAGTCAGCAGGATTCTTCATGTATGTATGATCTTGGTCATCAGGTGAGCATGGCCTTTATAAGAGATCTGCATGGTAAGTAAGATCATTGATATGTAGGTGTATGTGTGTGCAAGGTCAAGGTTCACAGGTGTGTAGAACCAAGTTGATTTGCAGGTGTGCAAGATCAAATAGGACAACAACACAACAGGGAGTAGAATCAGGCAGGATCTACTTGGAGTACAGGTGTGTGCTCAGATAGAGCAAAGAGGAAGGCAAGGGAGTTCCTTCCATAAGTAAGGTCTATTGAGGTGCAGGTTATTGTAGGTTCAGGGGAGATCTACTTGGAGTATGTGGAGTACTTGTGGAGTGCATGGAGCACTTGTGGTGTGCGTGGAGCACGGGTATAAGGTGAACACCAACTCAGAGTTTGAGTTGGGTGTTGGGACCTAAGAGAGAGCTTTGAGGAGAGAATTACTGTTCACTTGAGGTGTGGGAAGCCTCTGAAGAGGTGGTGGAGTAGAAGTGGCATCTTCTTTATTGTATTCTTTTCTTCAAGAGTTTTAATATAAGTTGTGTATTGTCTCTCATATCATGTGTTATTTTTGAGTTCTAGTTACTTGTGTATTCTGGTTAATTTCTGCATATTAAGTTGCTTGGTTTAGTAATCAATTGTGTGCTTCCAGTTATTTATCCCAACACATGGTATCAGAGCTAAGGTTACAGGAAGCAGGTTTTGTGTTTAGTTACAGGTCACTCTCAAGGGTTTCTAATCGAGTGGGAGTAGAGCAATGGTAGATCAAAGTAAGCTAAGAATGGAGGAGTTGAAAAGCACAGGTGGTCACCAACGGTCATATGAAAAGAAAGAGTAGGTAAAAGAATATTGTTGGTTGGTAGCAGATCAGCATGAAGGAACTAAAGATGCAGATGTTGCAGGTGTTGTTGCACAGGATGTTTTGGAAGGTTTCTTGGATAAAGTTGAATCTTGGATAAAAGATTCAATTGCCTCTTTCCATGCAGCCCCAGGGAGAGGAGCTGGTGAGCCTTGCCAAAGAATTGGCAAAGGGGAAGTGAAGTTGAAATCGCAGGCAGCCAACACATGGGTGTTGAAGGAGGTCATGCAGGTCCCAGGTTTGGAGATATGGCTAATTTCTTCAGAAAGGTTGGGTGATGAGAGATGCACGAGAGCTCTCATAGTGGATACACTTGAATTAGCTGGTGGTAAGAAAATAGGTACTCTTTATCTACTTGTTTATATTACTGATTCTTCTTTTGTTGCGGAGACGTGGCTTTGTAGGCTTGGTCACATGAGCAGGAAGGAGATGCACGTTCTTAAGTGGAAGATAGATATATTTGACAGGCTTAAGAACTAGAAAGCCTTGGTGTACTTGGAGGAGATGGCAGACAGAGACCAGTGGATGGGGCTGGATACTTCTGAGCAGGGTAGTTTGGACATGGGGATTGATTCAAAGGAGCTCGTGGGTAAAAAGTCATCACTCATAGGAAACACAGGTACCGGTGTCGGCAGGAAAACTAACATCGTCAGTATATAAGACCGACATCGGTCATGAGGACCGACATCGGCAGCAGGGACACTGACGTCAGCAGGGTCGGTAGTCAGGGACAAATGCATGGGAACTGACGTCGGTCGGATGCAGACTGTGGGGTGACCAAGGTCGGTCACTATAACAGATTTTAGGTGGACAACGAGCTGTCAAGGAGTCTCAAACACCCATACAGAGGACTGAAGATGTAAGTAAGCCTCCAATTTGTTGTTCCTCTTCTTTATACTTGTTGCTTACTATAGAGCAGGAAGGATCTAGGAAACAGTGGGAGCATGGCATGGAGATATTGTAGAACCAAGCGGAGATTTGGTAGGGTTTCCAGTGGGAAGAAAGCATAGAGACGAATGGATACCTTAGTTGAAGAATAGAGAGAACGGACACGTGAGATGGAAGACCAAGACATATGGTCTTGAGGAAGCTGCAGGACAGTGGTACAGGTTTTGACAGGTGGAGGATGAAGCATGGATTTAGTTAATGTCAGGTAACTACTGTGGTTTGCCTTACCAGGTGGATGATGAGTCATGACATCATTATGTTGCTGTATGTGGATGGTATGTTTGCTAGCAGGATTGTACATACAGGGTTTTGCTGAGCTAAGGGTAAGATTAGTTTAGTGGTTTGCTATAAATAATTTGGAGCAGCGATATTCTTTGGCATGGGAGACATGGAGATCACAGGTTGATTTTGTTTCCAGTGGGAGCTGATGTGAATTAGGTGTTGGCGAGGTTCATTACGTAGGATACAGAATCAGAGCACACCAAGGGCTAGACAATTCAGTGTCTGAAATCACATGAGGTCTGGTATAGACCTGAGTTTTCCCAAGCAGTGGGAGTTGTCAGAGAGTTAGGAGTCAATTCTGAGAAGTGAGTTCTCAGGTATTTGAGAAGGACCAGTAGCAAGGATTCATCTTATTCAGGGTCAGGACATCACTACATGGATTTGTAGATGCAGATGCGGTAGGGTACTCAGATGATAGGAGGTACACCACAGGTTGTGTGGTGGGTTGTCTTCAGGATTGAGCTTGAAGAGGGATAAAAACCAGGAAATAGATTAGATGGGGTACAGGTATAGGTATAGTGCATCTATTTATCTCCAAGTGGGAGATTGTTAGGTTATGGAGCTAAAAGCTTCACTGATGCAGACATGGAGGAGGTTACAGAGGAGTTGCAGAGTGTCACAGACACTGGCGTCGGTCAATCCAATCGATGATGGCAGGTAGGAGACAGGAAGCAACCAACGTCGGTCATTAGTCAGTCGGTGTCCATGACCCCCAGGTGGACAGGGACCGACGTCGGTTGCCTATGTGGTTCGACTATGAGTATATTACAGGTAGTCAGTTGACGAACCAAGTGTTTGCATGATGAGAGCTAATTTTAGACTGGGAGCTACAGATCTAATTATTGTTTGGATGAGATCTATATAATAGACTCATGGTTGTATTGGAAACTAGTGCTAGGGAGTAAGAGAGCAAATAGCTCCTTCAGAGAGAGGTAGAGCAATGGTGCATTCCTCTTAGTGCCACAGTACCAGGTGTGTGGGTGATGGTTTTGGAGAGTCAGTAGGATTCTTCATGTATGTATGATCTTGGTCATCAGGTGAGCATGGCCCTTATAGGAGATCTGCATGGTAAGTAAGATCATTGATATGCAGGTGTATGTGTGTGCAAGGTCAAGGTTCATAGGTGTGCAGAACCAGGTTGATTTGTAGGTGTGCAAGATCAGATAGGATAGCAACACAACAGGGAGCAGAATCAAGTAGGATCTACTTGGAGTACAGGTGTGTACTCGGATAGAGCAAAGAGGAAGGCAAGGGATTTCCTTCCATAAGTAAGGTCTATTGAGGTGCAGGTTGTTGCAGGTTCAGGGGAGATCTACTTGGAGTACGTGGAGTACTTGTGGAGTGCGTGGAGCACTTGTGGTGTGCGTGGAGCATGAGTATAAGGTGAACACCAACTCAGAGTTTGAGTTGGGTGTTGGGACCTAAGAGAGAGCTTTGAGGAGAGAAGTACTATTCACTTGAGGTGTGGGAAGCCTCTGAAGAGGTGGTGGAGAAGAAGTGGCATCTTCTTTATTGTATTCTTTTCTTCAAGAGTTTTAATACAAGTTGTGTATTGTCTCTCATATCAAGTGTTATTTCTGAGTTCTAGTTACTTGTGTATTCTGGTTAATTTCCACTTATTAAGTTGCTTGGTTTAGTAATCAATTGTGTGCTTCTGGTTATTTATCCCAACACTTCAAATCTGAATAAAAAACTAGTTTTTTACTTCTAGAGATTTCTTTGTGATTTTCCTTGCCCGTGGTCCTATTATTGATGCCTTAAAAAAACTCCTTTATTTCCTTATTTATTTTAATCCCCATATATCTATCTTATGCCTTTTCCTAACCAATGTTCTTCCCTTTTTCCTCTCCTTTCTCTCTTTGATCATTGTTGCTCTTTTTAAAAGGTGGGGTTGAAACAAACATTCCCACATTTTCATTACCCTCTATTTGATTATCTCCATTCCCTAAGGAATAATACTTTAGGGACAAAAATGATTTTATATTATCAACTTCATCTAAAATTTTAGAACACAACCTCTAAACTACAACCTTTGTTTGGAGCATTTGCAGAGACTATTCAACTTCAACAGTCAAATTATTAATATCATTGGTACTTTATTTTTCAAATTTAATTAAGAAGGGTAAAGAAGATGCATTATTATTATCTACTTGACTTGAATTATGTAAAATTTATTTTCATGTATTGCACTTATATTTATTTAATTTAAATAATGAAGTAAAAAAAGTAGTTTAAAATGTAGGATCACATTGGAATAAAAAATTACCAACAATAGGTTCTTTTGGCATTATATTGTTAGTTTGATTTTCAAAAGTAAGAGAAGAGTGAGAGGAAAGACAATATGATTATCTAATATATCATAATATTATTTTAATTTTCATGCTCATATTAATCCTCATAGCCATCATTATAAAAATATTCATCATCATCATTACAAATGAAGTCATTATTATGATATAATGTACAATATTGAAAATTAGTCCATTCATTGTTATAATCATGAGAGAAATTCAAGAGTGCATCAATTGGATGAGGGGTAGATGACTTTTTATATGACATTTTAAACTTACCAAAGAAGATAATGTAAACAAAGAATAACAAAGACCCAATAGGTAGAATATACTCTAACATAAGTATATGTGCAATTTGAGAAATTTTGAACAAAATGTGTAATAGAAATTAAGATTGTAATTGAAACCATAATTGCTAATATGTGTATGTATAGGGACCTAGTATGTGGATATAGGGTTTTTACTTAGGGTTGTGTTATAAAAATTTAAATTACATTAAATAAATGAAACCCTAATATAAGATTGATTAAATTATCTAGGTTATGCAAAGAAATAGAAAAATAGAATTTTATGACCATAATTTAATGTACAAAATTTGGAGAAGTTAAACCCTAAGTAAAATTAGGGTTTTAAGAAATATTCAAAGTAAGTTGGGTTCACTAAATGTTTTAAACTTTTAAGGTTTTACTAGTGTAAATACTATGTAGTTAAAGGGATGAATATGTTTTTAATCTGGGATAAAAATTGGAAATTATTTATTTAATTAAACTTTCCAAAAATATCAAGTTGGGAGAAAAGATGTTTTCTATAAATAAATATATTTTTTCACAAATTAGGCCAAAATTAATTTAACATACACATAAGAATCTTTCATCTTCTATCTATTTGTTGAGATCTAGCTCAGGATAGTAGCACCCCTATCAGGGTAGTAGTCCTATGTGGCACTAGTGTCTAATTTTTACACTAATTTCCTCTCTATAGAGACTATTTAAAACTTATAAGTAATATGTGAGAGGTCATAGAGGCCATGTAGGTAGTTCTATGTCATGCAAAAACTTGTTTGTGTCATTATTTTGGTTAAATATCCTCTAAACCCTTAATGAATACTTCACACATGAAAAAATAAATAGATAAAGTGAAAAAAGGAAAGTAAAAATTGGTTTGTGGGATGTTACAATCACATGGAGCATAACCCCTATTATCCTAGCCACTACTTACATTAACCCTAATGTTATGGGTCTTAGATCTCATGTAGTTCTCCCTTAGGTAATGTGTACCATAAAAATACATGGTATGATAGAATTAATTTTTATTAGGCCCTTATTTGATCAATAATTCAATGTCTAAGTGTGAATACTAATTATTATGTAGAGTATTTAGTTTTATTATTTAATGATTTAATGTAATTATGTGCCAAAATAATAAGTGTTACATGTAAAATGTCTTGTGAGGCTCTTTATATATAAGGATTTTTTTTGAATATAAGACCTTGTTTTTTGGTTGAAAAGTCATAAAAGAGAGATAAAAATCATAATATAAGGCTCACAAAATTGTTAAGACTCAAATATGGGAGAAAGGGCCCGTCAAACACTAGAGCCATAAGTGGATGCTAGTGTCATGTGGTGCTACTATCTTAAAATTGTATCTAATGTCCTAAGGCCTTAAACAATATTAAAATCATGAAAAATAGGATAGGGGCACCTATGACTTGGAAAAGGTAACTTATGATTGTTGGGAGTGTTGCAAAAAAGGAAAAATAAGACATAAGAAAGATTTAAAGACTTAAAATGACCATGTGAACAAGGGATACAACCATCAATAAGACATTCATGTGTAAGATAAAAAAAAGGCATAGTAATTTTGGTTGCTTGATCAAATTAGGGTTTCTACACCCATCAAGTTTCATAATCAAATTATTATTTTATATTATTGCAAGTGAAAGACTTTCTACCAAGTGTAAAAATTGGTGCATTTCTTCAGTGACTCCAAATGATCTAAAATTTGGTATAGATGTTATAAGTGTCATATGCTATGACCTAAAAAAAATTATCATATAATTATTAAATTATTTGAATAATAATTTTTGATAAGTTTATGTGACTTAACATCTCATGTAGATTATCAAAAATATTTAAACTATCTCCATGCTTTTCTATGGCAAAGGAATACTTTTAAAACATCATTATAAGATATTAACAAGCTCACACAAATAAAAACACAAACCAAAAACAAAAAAAAACATACCACACCCTATTTTTGGTTGATTCAAGATTTCACAAACCCTTAGATACTCTTGCATCAAAAACTTGAGGTTTATAAAATGTGAGCTCATGCTCACATAGATGGAATAAGTGGAAAATCCACTATTTTGACCTTGAAGTGGAATGGTCATAGACTTCCCTTAAAACACACTAAGTACTTCAACTATTTTACTTTTAAGTTTTCCTTTTCCAGTTTCTTCTTGATATTTTTAATTCCTTTCTTATCTTATTACCTATGTTCTTCTTTTTCTCTTCTCTACTCATTCCTCCTTTTGTGGGTTTAGACCCACCATAGTCCATACTCCTCCACCAAAGGCTCATTATTTAATCTCTCCATATTATAGTGGGATGAAACCCACCTATATCTTATCACCTACACCAAGATACTTGTGCTTATATCTTATTCTCACTTGTGGGCTTAAACCCAACATTGATCGACCATATCCTCCTAAAGCCTTCTTAGATTTTTTTCCACATTGTCTAACCTATTTTTTTATCCTTGTTTCCACTCTTTTCTCCTCTATAATGGATTAAATATATTTTATCATAAATATAATCATAATAAAATCAATATATATTTGGGCATCTAAATGATAACCTATAACCTCTAGTATTACCTCAAGGATAATCTACACTTATTCCTTACTCATTGTCGATGTTGTCATGCCAAAAAACCTCTCCATATCTACTACAACATCATATTATTTTTTACCTGATTATATTGATATGAAAATAATATACTTCTCCTAACTTTCATTCTTGAGTGCATAATTTTTCACTTCTATCTTAAACTATGCACCTTGTAAGGCCTCTTTGAATAACTCCATTCTCTTTGTTTATGCACTTACAAACTAGTTATAAACACAAATCAGTTTATAAATATAATAATTAATATTTCCCATCAATGATTCCTCCATATTCAAAATCTTATCTTGATTCTCATTAAGCCTAGGTTTGTCAAATCTTATATCGATTTGCTTGCTCCTCAAAATAGCATTCAATTGTTCTTCTAATAGTTATCTTTACTTTTTAGACTCTTTATATTAATGCTAAGCTAATTATTATCTTATTACATCTCTATATAATGTAAAAATAATATTCACTCACATTATCTATATGAGGACATTACACATATTAACTCATAATATTATCTCCTTTAACATCTATGTGGTTTGCTTCCACATATGCAATATTGCTTTCATTTTTTAGTCCTCTCAATAGAATCATGTCCACCATATCAATATCCATCTCCTTTGATGTAACTACACATTGAACAAACATGTTAAGGGAATTAATATTTCCCACAATCACTTCTTCAATATCTTATCCACATCACAATGACATGTTGTCCAAGTCTTATCTATTTATCACAATATTCTCATAGGGTTCACTTTCATGATGGACTCCCAAAGGCCCATTTTAAACAACCTTTATATATTTTCTCTCCTCATTATTATTTCTATTTTATTCTCCTTCAAATGTCTAGTCTAAAACCATACTCTTCCCATGTGCATTGACTTTCACTTCTTTCAAATCTATTATTTCCTTAAATGAAACCTACAACTCCTTATGTCTATTCTCTTAATTCACCTATGGTGTTTCATTTATATAAACTTGTAGCTTTCCTTGGTTATCTTCAACACTTATACCCTCCAAAATAAAAAATACAAATGCATTAACTTCATTAAACAAGGATGGTTATATTTCTTCGCACTCATGGGATACTACAAAATCATTTCCATCATCAAAAAATGGATCTCCTTCTTCCACTTTAATTACCATCGCCTTCATAGGCTCTTGCATGAGGATTTATTCTTCTATGGGATGATCAAAACTCTCTTTCACCTTATTTTTTTGAAAAATAGATTTGGGATCTTTACATGAAAGCCTTGCCTTCTTCTTATATTCAAATACAATATTTTATTCTTCACACTTAACCTTCTCCTTGCTACTTCTCAAAGTATATTTGAACTACTCACATGGAAACTTACCTCTCATATTTTATTTGTTGGTAATATTCTTATTCTCATCTCTCTAAATCCTCATCACATGAATATTCTAAAACTAATTTTTCTAAAGGTTTGGGTGTATAAATGATCCAAAAACTTGGAAACCATATGTTTCCATCCACTCACCTTCTTCTTAACTCTTCATTGTCTCCTTTCTTGGAGATATTTTTAAAACACAACTACATTTATACATAGTTTCTTACTTTCATAATTTATCCACATGGGGTGTAGAACATTATCATCATCAAAATAAACTTCTAACTCCACTATCAATTTTAAGACCTTATCAAGGCCCTCTTTACCACATAATAATTCAATATGAAAAATAGACTTACCTCTTTGATGAACACCATGACCTTTGCTAGTATTTTATTTATTCTATAATAATTTCCTCTAATTACTTATCATATTTTCAAATAATCCAATCTCTCTTGTAGGGAAATCAACCCCACCATTATCTCTTCTTCCTCATCTTCACTCATAGTTATAACATCTCCACTTTATATGGTCATCTCCATCATATCTAGTCTTTTCTAGAATCTTTTCAACATCTCTATCAAGTCTTAAACCTATGGTTCTCTTCTCTTATGTGCCATATCTTATCCTAATAAACAATATTATCATTCAAAACCCAAAATAAACTCAAAATAGAGACTGTAAAACTCTCTGTCAATATACATGACTCATTTCACACCTACAATAACTTATGCAAGCTTCTCTTTCACAAATTTTAGATTACTCAAAAAAATTCTATTTCATAACCTACAACTAAATGAAATAGGAGTTTCACACATAACCCATAAGGAAATTTTTTTTTTTTTTGATAACACTTGGTTCAATCATAAAATATGGGGACCAATTAAGGTTTACCTTTATCTCTATGTTTCTACGGTTAGAAATTCACTCATGGTCACACATTATCACTTTCTTAGACTTGATGCACTTAAAACATGTTCATGGCATTATTATTAAAATAATAATAGTGAAATAAATTCATTCTCTCAAACACAATCACACATATGCAAATATATATATAATATTATTACATCACATAAAATAATTATAGACTCTCATATAGTTACTCATGTACTAATATAATCTTTGTTATTCTTTTGAAGAGTTTTGCTCCTTCATATCTCGTCTACTTCCCGTAAAGAAATATTATTTCACTCCTCCTTTATCCCTTTTAACATCCCAAGATTCATGGGTTTATATTCAAATTCCCTAACCTCTACATAATGTAAAATATTAGGTGACCTATAGTTTTAAAGATTAATACCTAACTATCAGTAACTGAGAGGTGACATTTCATGCTGAATGATAATTAAAAAACCACCATAACTTCACCATCATTAATAAAATTGATATTAAATTTAAAAAAAATATTTTATACTAAATTTTCCATCACCCATAAAAATTTAACTATCCAAATATTAACACATGGTACTACAAGTAAAGAACAATCTTACCAAGTGTCATAGACTACATAGATAACATTTCAGGTTGAATGATTGTTACCAAAATGACCAAACATTCAATTTAGTTTATCCAATTGATCTAAAATTTAAAAAATATAAATATAAATACATTTTATATCAACCCAAAAAATTTGGTAACATATTTATTACCATAGTTATTACACAAGGTAATGAACCATTAGACTATACAAATGAATGTTTTAGCTGAAAGATAGTTACAAAAAATATCATAACTTTGTTACCACTTATATAATTGAGATGAAATTTTGAAAAAAACTTATAGATACCTTTTATTTTACATATCCAAATTTCATAACCTAAATTTTACCTTATATTTTTTTTATAAATCAATGAACCATTTTCAGACAAGATAAATTCATTTTTTGGCTAAACAATAATTATAAAAACTATCATAACTTTGTCTCCACTTATCTAATTAACATGAAAGTTGGAATACATATTTTAAATTATAATTTATATCACCAATAAAAATAAATACCCTAATTATTACCACATCTCTTTATCAAGGTTAAGAACCATATACTAAGTGTTCTGATAAAATCATGTAGTATTTATTTGTGGTGACTCCAAATAATCAAAAATTTTGTGCATAGGTTTTATGTGTCTAGTTATATGATCCCATAAAGCTTAATCATCAAATTATTATTTTATGTTACCATAAGTAAATTTCCATTATGACTCCAAATGGTTTGAAACTTGGTAAATATGTTTTAAATGTCATGTGATATGTCCTCAAAAAAATTCATCATCTAATTCTTATCGAAGTGGAATAATAATTTATGACAAGTGTCTATGACTTAACAGTCCACACTGATAAAAATAGTCAAAATATCTCCACACTTTTTTATGAAAAATAAATAATTTGAAACATAATTATAAGAGGTTAAAAATATCACAAAACCAAAACCATAAATAAAAAACCCACACAAACACACTGCACTCTATTTTTGGTTGATACAAGATTGTATAAACCCTTAAATGTTCTTGCATCATGTACCTATAAAATTTCACGTAATATTTAATGATATTGGCTATAAGATTGTATTTGATATGCCATGGGTTAGTCTTATGCATGTAATCCCATATACATTACATAGATTATTAAAATCTATTTATTATGGATTCGTGTGTGTGTGTGTCCTAAAAATGATGTTCTTTTTTGGTTTTACAACATGGTATAACCCAAAGAAGGAATTATTTCAAATATCAATATACTAAAACTATCTATTATGACACCTCAACAAATAATTTTAATGGAATAATTAAATACATATGAGTGGGATGAAATAAGTAAAACCTATGAGGATATTAGCATTCAAAATGATAACATAGATGAACAGTTATCAAAGACTAAATTTATTTCAATTGACCCCAAGAAAAATAGGTATGACATGCATACCTTTAATGTCAGTCAACTTTATTTTATCCTACAATAATATGGTATACCTATTCAATCATATGTGCCTATTGATACACTATATTATAATAATATATATAAAATGCATATAGTGGGTACTTATTTCAATTATAATAATCCTAAATAATCTCCTAGCATGGTTCAAATTGCGTTATAAAAATATGGATTCAAATTAAAATATATACAAAAGATGAGATATAAAATTCAAGGTTTATGGTTACATGAGAAAGGTATCATAGAATCTATCATTATAATTTATCATAAATTTAAAACAAGTATTGGGTATAGTGAAAATTTTTGACTAAAAAATTTACCTTTTTAAATCAATCATGGGTATCTTGACACTTGAAATCATGAAAGTGCTATAATTATTTTTTTAAATAACTTTTATAAATCCACTACAAATTACATGAAATAGGTAAATAATCTCATGGACTCATAGATATTGTACATCTTGAATTGATTACTGAGGCAAAAATAATTGAGAATGAATCAACATCTTTTCAATGATGAACCCCTTTAAGAATTTTTGGGATCACATATAGATTCACCTACTTACCATCATAAATAGAATTCTTTTTAATTTGAAAAAACATGTATTTTTTAGAGATTTTTAAACCTCACTTATATCTATTATTTTAATTAGATGGTCCTGAGACATCACTAATTACACCACACATTGAGGATTGATTTTCATTGTTAAAAGAATAAATAAATGAATTTAATCATGAAAATAAGGAATATCTTAAAATTTATTTTTGTGTGCATTTATGATTACTAAAGAAAAAATAACATATAAAAATATTACAATACTTTCCTAATCTATTTTTTTGGTCCTATGTTGATATGCCTAATACTAAACCATCAATTACAGTTCATAATTTAGTTATTCATCCTGATGATAAACAAAGAAACAAAAGATTAAAAAGATTCATCCTAAATTTTTTATTGATGTTGGTTTCATATGACATATTTAATATATATATTGAATTTAAAACATTGCTTGGTTTCTAAACTAAATGAGGTCATCAAGATTTGTAGTGACTTTCGAGAATAAAATAAAGCATGTCCCAAGGAAGATTTTTCATTTCCCACTATTGATATGATAGTTGAATATATAGTTTGGGTATGATATACTCTCATTTATGGATGTGTTTTTCAATTATAATCAAATAAAGATAAATCCTATTGATCAACATAAAACCATATTCACTTCTTGGGGTACATTTCATTATGTTTTCATATCTATCTTACAAACATGGGTAAAACTTATTACATGATAATAATAAATATATTATATGATTACATGTGATATATTTTATAGGATTATGTTGATGATATCTTTTTAAAATATAAAAATGTTAAAATTTTTTTGAGAGATTTAATTAAAATATTTAAACAATTATGAAAATACAAAGTGAAATTGATTTCTAAGAAATGTGTCTTTCGTGTTACATTTGGAAATTTTTTGGCCTTTATTATTTCTTGGAGAGATATAAAATTTGATCCTAAGAAAGAAAAATATCTTTTTGGAGCATTTCTTCCTAAATTTTTCAAACAACTAAAAAGTTCACAAGAAAAAATTGAAGCCATCGAATGGTTATTATATAGTTCACTGATAAAACTAAACCATTAGTAAGATTAATACACAAATCATTAAGTTTTAATGGGATGAAAAGAGTCAAAAATATTTTATGAAATTAAATAATATTTAGATAATCCTCCAATTACAATGCCAAGTATTTTAAATCAATAATATATATATATATATATATATATATATATATATATATATATATATATATATATGCTATTGAACATGCCCTAGGAAAACTACTAAAAATTATGATGATGAGCATAAAAATAATGTTATTTATTACATCAATCATTATTAAATATTATATGGTTATATAATATTAATTTTCATATGAAACTTTAATTCAAATAATTCAGAGAATATGAAGTACATTGTAGCTTTCACCTCTTTTCTTCTTACTATATATATTCTTTATTATAAAACATATTGGAGTTACATTTTATAGATAACTTCTTTATCACTTTTCACACATTTACCCTCAATACATGCAAAATATGAGCAATAAACACATAATTAAAATGTTAGCTAAGGTAATAATTAGATTTATTTTGTAATTCTTTTTCTACTCTTCACTATATTTAAAGAGTATATGAGTCTCTTCTACTAAACACTTTTCTTAATTTTTTTAATAAGATTATTCTAATCTTCTTAGGATTTTATTATCTTCTCTTTTATTATTTTTTAGAATATTTTTTTATGCACATTTTTTTATCTTATAATTTATTTGGACCATATTTAAATAACACATGGGGGTTTATTCCATTCATTGATATATATATATATATATATATATATATATATATATATATATATATATATATACATATTTATCATATGTTTTATATTTCTATTGAGTTTTCTTGCATATTTTAATTATGATTCAGTAATTTAGAATAATTTCTTAGATGTACTACTAAATCTTGTATCTAACTATGTATATAATTTTGTGGAAAAATAAGAGAGACTTTGTTTTTTATGACTGATCATTTTTGACATGTAAATTTTTGTAAGGGATAAAACCCTTTCACCAATTTGGTGTTATGTCTTCAAACATTTTTTTATCTAAACTTATTGTTAGTTGGAGAGCTTTTATTTATTTTAATATTTTTTTTTAGATATGCACAACCTTTAATGAGAATGCAAGAGTGAGATCTAAATCTTGAAGACACCTTTAATATTTTTTTGAATGGTTTTTAAAGCATATTTTATTGAATTTAATTTTAGTTTTATACATATTTTTTAGTTTTTCTTAAAGTGATTCTAAGTAATATTTTCATAATATATGTGAGACTGAATATTGAAAGCAAATTTATTTTTATTGGTTTTTTTCACTAAGAAAATTATATTTAATGTCTCAAGAGGAATATGTGCTTTTGTGAAGGATTTTATTTTAGATAAATATATTGAATTTTTGTTAGCTTAGATCTACTTTTTTTTATCTATGTTATATATTTTATAAGGATAGTTTTTTATTGCTATGTTGTTACAACTTTCTATTATTTTTTCCTATAATATTATATTATAATTTTTTTCTATTTCCTCTTTTTTGAATCAAACCTCTGTAAATGATGATTGTTTTGTTTATAATTATTGCTTATTAATACCATTATATGAAATGTTTTTACTTTAGTTTGATACTACTATTATTATTAGTTATTTTCGTTATATTTATATGGTCTATTTTAAAAACTAATAATTAATAACTTATGTAATAAAATATTCTCTTATTAAAGTGGTTCCTATCATTATTTTGACTCTTCTTTAGAGAAATAGATGTATATGTGTTAGTTTTGTATTTCTTACATTTTATTTGGTCAACAAATTAATTACTCATGCTCAATGATTGATTTATTTTAAATCCTAAAAAAAATGTAAAGAAAATTCATCCTCATGCAAGTTTCTTTTATTTATTTTTCTTAAACTAAAAAATTAAATTTTCTTACCTTTATCCTTTTGTGTAATGTGAATCATACCTTTTTTAAGTTTTGTAAATTAAAATTTCAATATAATATTTATTTATTTCAATTAAAAAATTATATTTTTTCAAATTAATTGATGCTTATTTTTATTTACTTTATACTTTTTTTGGGAAATTGATATTCATTTTTATTGGAAAAAAGTTTTCAATTTTAAAAAATACGTTTTAAAATTATTTGAGTGATTTGTTTTTACTTTATTTTTTAATTAATTACTCATTTTATTATTATTTTAAATATGGACTTTAATATGATAATTTAATATATAATTATCTCGTTTGCACATAAATTTAAAAGAATTATTTTTTAGTTTGAGAGATTTTAGTTTTTTTGGGTTAATATCAAGTTTTTATAAGTTTTTTTAATACAACTATTTTTTTTTTCAAGGAAATAATAATAATAATAATAATAATAATAATAATTATTATTATTATTATTATTATTATTATTATTATTATTTCCAAAAATAATGAAATTTATGTTTGTAAGTATTAAATTGAATGATTAAAAATGATTATTAATACATTATAATACTCATATGATGAGAAATTGAAAAATAATCAAGTTTAAGTTCATACATTTAATATTTAAGTTGCATATTTATAAAAATTATTGTCTTTAATATTGACATTAAAATGGATCTTTCTTCTCCTTTAAATAAAGAATGTTTATCTATATAAAAAAATTGTAATCATGGTTTAAAAATTATAAAATTGATCGGCTATAATGAAATAGTCTTGTTAAAGATGAAAATAGTATTATTGAAATTATTTCTTTTAAACTTGTTTCTAAATTTAAAGATCTTGAGTTTAAAGAAACTAATATTAATATGAAGTCATATTGTCCTCCTAATGGAAAGACATAGAACCAAAGTTCTTAAAAATCTAAGAATCAATACAATATTTCTTTTTATTAATATTTTAGCTAAGATTTATGAATATTTTTATAGAAATGGTTATGATATTGCTACAGGTTAGAAATTACATCCTTATGGAACTTGTGGTAAAATAAATTGAGTTTTTTTTTTGTTAGAAAATAACCAAATTCACTCAATCTAAAGTTAAACAAATTTGCATCCCTAAAGTTTTGATATCTTCAAAGGGAAATGGTGTACTTTCTTTAAATAAATATTTAATTTAAATATGTAAGATATTTTTTATGAAAGGATAGACACCATTTATGTCTCATTTGATTAGAATTTATATTTTTTTCAAGTTAATATTTAATATGTTTTTTTAATATATCCATTATTTTTATAAACTCCTAATATTATTGTGTACATGATTAATAATTTAATTTTAAGTTCTTTCATACCTTTATGAAACTGAATCATTTTCTACATGTATGTATTTATTCATCATTTTTTATGCTTTTTTTCTCAAATTTTATTTGTTTGAAACTTTTGATATTGGTTAGAGATTTAAATAATTTTCTTAATTTTGTACTTAATTTTTATTATAAATTGTCAAGGTTTTTTTTAAATTTTGAAGCTAATTTTTTTATTTGATTGGGTAAAAGACCTAGTTTTATAGGGACCAAAAACCAAAGTATAAACAAAGTAAGATAAAATATAACAAGTCCCATGGGCTAAGATCCAAATAATAGAGTATCAAAATAAAAATATAACTATCTAAGTGGAGGATAAAAACACAAAAACTAAAAAGATAAATTACTCTAAAAGGGAGGATCCATCTATGAATACCTTAATAAACTCAGTCTCCTTGACCTTCTCAATCAATTTATTCTTGGTTATGTCCCAATTTTTGTTTCTCAGACCTTCAACATCCTCCTTTGGCACTATCATTCTGGGTTTATTCTACAAATGTTCTTTCTTTGGTGTCTTCTTGGAGGATGGTTTTAGGGGGATATTAGGGGAAAGAATCTCCACTACCTAGGTGACCTACTTCTATGGGGTGCCTTCAACCTTAGCTAAGTGTGAAAAGGATTGAATCATTTTAGAGGCCTCCTTATTAATGGTATTCCACTCTTGAATCAATCCTACCAAGCCCATCCTTATCTCATGTAATTTTTTATTGACCCCTTCCAACTATTAATTGTTGATTCTTATTGCCTCACATATGGGAGCCTTACCTTTACCTACTAGCTCCATTAAGTTCCCTTCCTCTAGCACTAGGAGTTTAGGCTTGATAATAGTGAGTTTTATGGGGAGATCCTTGGTAGATCTCTTGGATATGGGGATTATAAGGGAAATGTTGGGAAATGGGTAGTGGGATCCTGAGATAGGGTCTTCCTTCGGGGAGTCCTCCTCCATAAAAGACCATCCCAATGAGACTTCCTTACTATGAAGGGTCTCACCATACTTCATTAGTAAGAGAATGAGCCCTTGGTGAATGATGGTTTTGGATTCATTGATCTAGAATGCTAGTGTTATACAATCCAATGATTTAAGAAGGAAATATAGTAGGATAATTTTGAAACCTTGGATGTTAATCAATAGAAGGAAATGATGAAAAAATATGAGAGTATACTTACCTTCTAGGATGATATACTTCATAATCTTTAAACATACTTTTGGCCAGTATCACAGAAGGTCCATATATGGGAAACCCTTTTTATTAGTTTTGATGATCTCATTGGTTCTAAATAACCTCTGCATGAGTTCTAGTTTATTTGAATAGTCTTTGCAGGCATTATACCCTTCACAGGACATTCTTGTGACTTTACATATCAAATCCTTAGTTACATAAATTCATGTCTCTTTTTTCCACTATTCTCTTATTTGATACTGCCAAAAATTCCTTTGAGATGTTTCCATCATGACCTATGACCCTCTGCATGAATTTGATAATACCTCTTCTGTGTAGTTTCCTCCATATATTTTTAATGATCTAGACCTCTAAACAAGATGTCATCTCTAATCTGTCCCTATCACCTCCCATGTTGTTCTTGTCTATGGACTGAAAGATTGAGAGGAAATTGTAATTCATCATACCTTGGTAATACTTAGATCCAATGACTTCCAAATAACTTGAAGTGTAAATTTCCCCTCACCTTTTTTATTAACTCTCCACACAATGATATGATGGCAGAGTATAATTTTTGAATTCCCAAGCTTTGGTTGTAAGATCCATGTATGTGACTACTTCATCATCATCATCATATATAGTAATTCATTATGAATTAATTTCATGACATGTTCAAGGATGTGGCTTCATTATAATTTTGAAGCTAATTTATGAATTTATTTTTTTTCATAATATTTTATTACATTATGCTTATAGTGGTGATTCTTAAATATTTTGAATGTTGGATATGCATATCATATATCTTTATTTTGACCAACCTTTTTTTAATATGAAATTTTCAAAATGAAAATAATACTTTGTTATGGAAGTTATTTATTTACTCCTTATATCTATTATTACATATAATTTTATTATAGTAAAACCTATGTAGATCATAGTTTTATGGTAAATAATTTTTAACTTAATATTGGTTTAAGTGTAGGTTAGAGTGCATATTTTAGTGCCATATTCTTTTTGTTGTCCATTTTTCTAAATAGGATTGACCTTTTTTTTCAAAGAGAATTTATGGAAGATTAACAATGATTTCACCTCCAAATTTGTGAGAATATTGAAGACATCTATGTTATTCTTATTTCTTTTTGAAAATCACTATAGTTTTATAATTGTTCCTCATGAATAAAGTTATCATCAATGGATATTATTGAGTAATGAACATCCCTGCTATGTCTTAAGGATTTATCTTCTTTTCTAACCCAAAAATAAAGCTTAAAGGGTGAGTATTTTTTGGATAATAATATTTATTTAGGTATATTCAGTAGCCTATAATTAAGTAATATTAATTCTTATGTGAATTTTTAATTAATATGATCTGGAGAATATGAGATGGCCTATAACTTTCACCTCTTTTGTCTCATTAAATATCTTCCTTATTGTGAGGAGTATATCTTATTTTATATATAACTTACTTTCCACTGCACACCCACTTCTCCTCACTATAGGAAAATAGAGATACTAGGCATACTTGAAAGGTTGCCTAAGGTAATGATTAGAGTTATTTTGTAATTTCTTTTTTAATCTCCATTATTTTTAAAGAATGTATAGGATTATTGTATATATAATTATCTTAGTGATTTATTAGGTTCTTCTAGTCTTCTATTGATTTAATTGTCTTCTCTCGTATTCTTTCTTAGAATATGTCTTTATGCATATTGTGTTATTTTGTAATTGATTTTGACCATTTTTCAATAACATATGAGTTTTTATTCCATTAATTTAGTTTTTCCATTGAAAAATATTATGTTTCAACATTTTTATGATATGTTTATGCTTATAAAAGATTTATTTCATATTTTACTTATAATTCAATAATTTAATGGTTGATCTTGGAATAATTTATTTCAATTGTACATTGATTAATTATAAAAATAATTATAACCCAATTAAAAATATATACTTGGATATTATATTCATCACACTAAAAATTAAAAACTACATGTTTGAAATTGAGACTTAGATCATTGCTTGGATAATTTCTTAAAAATAAATGATGTCTAAGACTTATCTATGTGAATAAATAATAAGTGGGTCATGTTACTCATGAAGTTTGATCTTAAAGTTGTATCAGAAAATTTGGAAAAAGGGTAGGTCATTATTGATCAATTAGTTGTGGCTCAATTAGATCACAATCTCATAAATGATACTTTTTAAAATGAATTTGTTATGTGCACCAATGTAGACAAAATTTGGACCATGTATTTTGATGGGTTTAAATTTACTTTAGGTGAGATATTTTTTTCTTTCATAGTCCATGAAGTAACTAAAGATTTACAAAAAAATTGTGCAAATTTTTTTAAACCTCATTGTTTCAGATCCCCAACCATGATCCCTCATTAGGAGGACTAGAATAATGATGGAAGAAAAAAACTAAGCTTCCTTAAATAAGTAAATATAATGCCGATCACTGGAGGTGATTGATATAATAGTATCCCTTAGTTAAGGAAATATGTGCCCACCTCTTTCATTACCATTAATTACTGAAACCTCTAAATGAAAAAGAGATCACCAATAAGAGAAAATGGCTCCAAGGTTAACATTTAAAACAACTAATGAATATAATTATTAATATTTAATTTTTTATTAAGAGTAATTAATTAAATTTATTATATTAAATTATATTACAAATTCTTATTGTAAATGTTGAATGAATATTGGTGATGAATTTAATTTAATTTAATTTTAGCTTAATTCTAATTTAACATGCTTTTGTTTATATGCATTTCATTTCTAATGGGATTACCTATTCATTAAAAATAGAGTACCAATTTACGAAGGTTCTTAATGAGTATTGGAAGAAAAGAAATGGAATGGATAATTTTTTTCCCCAAATGGGAAACTTAATTTCTCCTATTTCTTTTATCTTATTTTATTTTGGGGGTAATTATAGAAGTGTATAATTGATTCCATTTTATATGCGTGGACACCATTAGTTCCATTTATACACATGTTAATTTATGTTGGTCATGGCCATAATAATGCTTGGTTTGACTTCAAGCATGTAGAAATATCTATAGGCTAATAAAATTTAATATGGCAAAGGATTTACACATATATAAAGAGATGTAAATAATTTATAGGACTATATTTAAAGAAATAAAAAATATTTATTTGAAAAAAAATCTTAAATTCATTTCTCAATTATTTTAAGGTTAATAAATAAATTTGTGTTATTTTAGAATGAATCAATATAACTATTATTTATCAAAGAATAATTATAATATAAATATTGTTATAAAAAAGTGACCAATTTTTATGCTTGGCCCAACTCCAAATTGATAATAAAACAAGCTCAAAACAAAAATATGGAATACACACAAAAACCTAAAATCCATAAGATTACATCATAAAAATAAATATAACAAGTCACATTTCATTAGGCATAGACAAATCAACCTTGAGAGACTAGGTACTCCTAACAAAAGGCTCAACTAAAAGAGGGTTAGGTGCCAACCAACCATCTTAAGTGATCTCAAAGGGTGATAGTGAAATTATGATACCCTAAGGGTGGCTAAACATAATACCACATAAATCACCTCTTTACATAGGTGAGCTCTATCACAATAGGCTAGTTAAGGACTTTCTATGTAGTGTTGGTGGACTCCAACCCCACATTGAGGAGGAGTGGAGAAGTTGTTATAGTTTTGAGAATAAATCTACTAGAACCCATGAGAGCCATGATGGGGTTGGTTGATGGAGAACGTAACTCATATTATAAGTAAAATTCCCCAAGTTATTGATCAACTCCTAAAAATTATGAAAATAGAGTGTCACCTTTTCAACCTATGTTTGGATCTATATAAAATGTAATGAAATAACAATGACCTTATTGTCAATAGAGAACTATAAAGATGGTTCTTCATTTTTAAACGTAACTAAATTTATATATTTTCATAGTTTAAATAAAATAATAACTATGAAGAATTTCCATATGAAATAAATGTATGACAACCACTAAGCTTTATCCCTAAAAAATATCAAGTGCCAAAATAAGGGCTCTAGGTGGAAAGGTTGGAAAATATTACGGATCCATTGCCAAGCAGATTGGGATCTTAGACACATCAAAAATAGATGTTTAAAGGACTTAGGCCTAGATTAGGTCAATAATTTTTGTTAAAAAAATTTAATGTGTAAAAGGTACTCCCCAAGAGAAAGGCCTTAATACACCAAACACCAAATAAAATGAGCAAGTTTGGACTTAATATTGGAATTCCATATCCTATTCATTCTAACAAGCCAAGTCTCAAGTGAAGAATTTAAATTTGAATTCCTATTTAGCTTGTCTATAGAATAAAATGGGCTTATAATTTGGTAAATGAGACTAGGAGGGTAATTTTTGAAATTAGTTTCAAAGTTCTATATCTAGTTCTTCCACCATGCATGTAAAGTTTGTAGTCTTGTCTTATGTAGTATGGCATCAGACATAAATTCTTGGGCTATGAAAATTAGAAGGTAATATTATATTAGTCAACTTATATTTTTCATTTAAAAAATTCCATGGGATCTAATCTCAAGAAGAGGTCAAATACTTAATAGTTTGAATCCCATTTTAAATAACTATAGAGATTTTATACCTAGAATTATTACTAAAGGAATACTAGTATTGGTCATAATATGGGACCACTAGATAGTATGTTCATTAAAGGAAACAACACTCTAAAATCCATTTGCAACCCATATTAGAAAAGGCTTAACAGTTTCAAATGCTTTCCAAATACTCTTAACCAAAAAATAACCTTATATCCTGATGAGGGCATGGGTAATCAACAAATTGTGTAAACCAATGTTCTTCCAACTGATTTTACCATAACAAATAATTGTATAAATTTAGTTCCTTAGAAGTATTTTCCATTCCTCATTACCTTCAATTTCCATAAATACATATTTATAAAAAAGGGCAATGTCTTGTTTATAGATGTCAATGATGCCCATTCCTCCTTTGTCATGGGTAAGGACATAAATGTTCCAAGAAACCCTCTTAAATCCTAAAATTTTATTATAATTATCTCAAATAAAATTTCTAAACACATTTTCTTATTTTCCATACAAAGCTTTGGAGAGGACCTAACAAGAGGAATAGTAGATATGAGTAGCTAAGAGGATTTCATACAACCCTGAAACTTACCTACTAGAGAGAGGCTAGGAGATCCAATAATATGTATTATTTTACAATATATCAATAACATATTTCCATGAATATAAGGAAAAAATATTAAAATAAAAATGAATACCAATGAATTAAATATTTCTCCTTTCTATATGTTTCCATTTTTAATGATGGAGACACTCTGGTAAAGGCATCATGTTATGTCTGTAGCACTAGATTTTGGCCCATTATGGATTAGAACTTTAGGTTTTGTAAAAAAAACTAGGGCATAAAAACACTTATTTGAAGGAGGATTATTTCTCATTGAAGGTGAGGAAGGTATCATATATAAAATACCCATTTATGAGCTAAAAGGAATAATCAAGAAGAACAATACCCCTGATAAGCCCTCTTACTATATGAGTGAGAAGATAACCAAACACATCAGCAATCAAATTATATAAATAAATGGAAAGAGGTAAAAATTATCTAATGGAGGAAAAAATGTCTAAATCTATCAAGCTTGTGCTTGTTGATGGTGAGGTAACCTAATGATTTATAAAATTGAGTTTGAACTATCAATAGAAATAATTGGCCAAAACCAAGAGCCTTAAGCATTGCCAAATTTAAGGGCCACTCTATCTGATCATAATATTTTTCAAAATAAAGATTACAAAAGATGACCCTCTAAAGGGAGTCATGAGCCCATTCCATTCCTTCCCACACTCTAATTATATTATCTAGTATATATGGATTTTTTATGAAGCCCATATATTTTAGTTTGATGATTGGAAGGAGGATATGGTAGAGGTGATTATCTAAGGCTTTGGAAATAATTTTATAATACACATTCAAAAGGTTTATTGAGTTTTAATTGGTAATAAGTTCTAGGTCACTAAACTCAGGGATAAATTTAATATTTCCTTTGTTGATGATATTTTTTATCACTCTAAATGTGTACTTGCATGTGAATGGTTCTCACATGTGCTGACATGTGGATCTTCCATTCGTATCACCTTAAACTTGCATATTAGAGAGTGATTTGATGTCTCATTTTAATAATGGGGTCATCCCCCAAGGTGTGGGACTCTTTCACTCCTTGGGATGAACCTCTAGAGTAGGCCAAATTCCTTCTATTGTAGATACACATGGTTTAGGACCAGTGCATAGACCTACAAAGAACATAATGAAATATATAGCTAACACTAAACCTAAAACTAACAAGGGGAAAATGAAGGGAAAATATAAGAGATTAATGGAATGTAAAAGGTGATGCACCAAGAGTAGAGTGATCACCTCCACCACTTAATGAAATAATAAAACTAATCGAATGGTTACTAGATATTCAAACTAGGCATATTACATAAGTGTTTCACATGGAGGTAAGGGAACATAGTGTAGTGTTAGGAGGGATGATAAAATATATATAATGCCTATATAGACCCACGTATACACAACATGAGACATGAATAGTATTTTAGTTTTGTGAAAAGGTGTGAATGGAGGATGGTAATGATAGAGATGAACATCCATAAACAAAGATCAATAATCATGAATGCACACAACACATAGGTCATGAAGAAATCAAATAGTTCTTATTAATTTGAAGGTCTAAGGTAATATCAAAAAAACAAGTAGGCAAATATTTTTTATACAAATATAGTGCTCTTGGAGTGAAAATTTTGGTAGCATTATAGTGCTCAGAAGATGTTCACCATTTTATAACAAAAATCTAGGCTTTTATAGAGTCATCAAGCCTTTGATGTAATAAATTGCCACTTGGGGTGGTAGATAGGAGCCTTAAATTTTAAAGATGGAACTTGGGGATCTAGATCAATTGGGAAGACCAACTCACAACACCACCATCACTATAAACCATTCCCATTTAATTCATAATGATGATCTAAATATGGAAGTGGTTGGAAAGATCCTTATGGATCCACGTGTGCATCTATGAATGAAAAGCATTTAGGCTACCAAGGGAGGTGTGTGATCATTATGATATCCACTTTTGTATTTAAATTTGATCTCACTTAGCCTCATTCACACCTAATTAAATTCAACTATCACTATTGCTTGCCTACCACCTATAGATCCCTCCATGCTCACTTAGCATGAAAACTACACAAGCTTTACTTAGATCTCACCATGTCATTTCTATGTGAATGGTGATAAAACATCATTTGAACCTATCTTTGGGGACCATGTGCATATTTAACTATTCACACTAATTTCTACAAAAGTTGCATGTAGAGAATTTACATAGATGGAAATATGTGACTTTCTTTGAAAAAAATGTGTGTATTGAATAATGCACACACTTTTGAATAAAATATATTTTGAGGAAAGGTGCATACATGAGTCCCTCATGAGGTGTAAGCTTTGGGTTCATACTTATAAATTTGAATCTACACCTTACACACCTTGCCCATCACGTTTTTTACTTGAGATGTTCTATACAAAACTACATGAGACTTTATTTAATAAGGTTAGGCACTAAACTATAACATAGTATAGATGTTAGAGAGATATGAAACTACACAAGGAGCAATGTGTAGTCTAGAGTTTGCTTTATGAATAATGGAAGAACATATACAAATTTATATAATTGAGAATGGGACCTCATCTATTAGACTTGATAAGTTACCTAAAGAAGAACATGTAGCCAAAATGAAAATATTATGTATGTGATTACATATAGATATTGTGATCTACACACTTCCTTATTTACCACTACCTAAAATTTGGGGACCCTACACACATGTCTTACATGTGTGTTTAATTATATGTTTAGAATAAGGGCATGAAAATATTTATGTGGGGTGTGAAAAGAGGATTTGTTTATAGGTGTGCATAGACACTTAGTTGATGTGTTGATTTGTGTCAACTACCATCTTGATGTACTTATGAATAAATCCACATGTAATCCTATTTCTAAAGGACCCATCACTATGAAAACATGGAAATTTTTTGCATAGCATCTTATGAACTCTACATAGACTGGGGTAACTTGGAGGGTTAACACTGTTGGTGAC
The DNA here is from genome assembly GCA_037957365.1 of Torreya grandis. Taxonomy (NCBI): domain Eukaryota; kingdom Viridiplantae; phylum Streptophyta; class Pinopsida; order Cupressales; family Taxaceae; genus Torreya; species Torreya grandis. Next base: position 3,024,715 of record JARHVA010001835.1, on the reverse strand, counting down.
CTCTACAAGCCAGTTTCCTACTAAGTGGAGACCTAGTGGCCCTTAAAGCAATTTATTGGTCACATATTCATAAAAGCCTAAAATCCATCCACCTTGATAGTGCAAGTATTGTGCATTCCTTTCTACCTAGGATTTACATGTCAACCTTTATGTAATTCCTTTAATGTGTATTCTTACATACTTTAACTACCTAGTAGTTCACTTGGATTATCATTGATCAATTCAAGAGCTAGGACCTTCCTTAAAACAAAAGAAAAATAAGGAACAAAAAATGTGAAAAATCACTTAGGGAAAAGGAAACAAAAAGCTAACTTATGACTACCTATGTGTGCACACTGACACTTAAGGAAAAAAATTAATTTAATATATATGGAGTGGAAAAGAGGTCCTTATAACACTCAGATAAAAATAAAACACTCTTATGTCCCCTTCAATATGCATGAGAATGTTTTCATGTGGTGAGAAGACGTGGGTGGGCACTAGTCTACTAAGAAGGAGGTGTGTGAATTAGATATCCTACTCAAGCTCCCTTTTGATGAATTAATCCATCCAACTATGAATGATATTCTCATCTAATCAACATATATATTTGAATCTGAGATGATTCTCCATGAACCTCTCTATGCCTAGATATGCTTTTTCTTCATACTGATCTTTCTAAAGATTAAAAGCATCATATTTGGTGTTCATGAAGCTCATGAATTTAGTATGTTAATATTTTTTTATTAATATTTTCTCATATGATTCAATTATGTCTTTCATAATTTCCCCCATGAAGTTCCTTGGTGATTAAAGATGAAGATCACTTACTACTATGACCTCTGCCTCATCTTCACACTACTTGCTAGGTTCAACAGTCTATTGAGACCTTCAAACACCTCGATGGGTTGGGAGTATTATTTCTCTTCATTCTCTTGAAGTTACCATTTGTATTCATAAGTTTATGCTTAATATATTCCTCTTTATATATGTAACAAAATGCCAAACCTACTCTAGTGCTTAGATTCATGTTCCTATGAGTTCCTTCCTTAGAGTGCATTGGTTTGACATCTAAGTTTTAAACAAATTCCTCTAGCTCATCCCAAAATGAGTAATCTATACTTCAAATTGGAAGGTGAGCATATGTTTATTGTGGTTATTTATGTATATGACATCATCTTTGATGGTAGAAATAATAAAATGTCCAAAGAATTTGCTACACAAATGCAAAATGAATTTGAGATGTCTATGCTATGATAAATTTCTTTCTTTGTTGGTCTACAAATAGCTCAAACTGATGAAGGGATATTCATATCCCAAAATAAGTATGAAAATGAGATGGTAAATAAATTTGGAATGGAAGATAACAAACTAATTAATACTCCCATAATAATTGGATGTAAGTTGAGCAAAGAGGATGAGTCACTTGATGTAAATTAGACTATGTATAGATCAATGATAGGTAGCTTTCTATAGCTAACTGCATCAAGACTAGATATCATACAAGCAATATGCATGGTTACTATATTTTAGGCTGCTCCTAAAGATTCACATGTCAATGTAGTGAAAAGAATCTTTAGATACATCAAGAGAACAATTGACTATGGCCTATAGTACCCTACAAGTGAAGATTTCACTTTGACAACATATACAGATGTTGATTGGGTAGGAAGTGTGGATGATAGAATAAGTGCTAGTAGTGGTGTATTTTTCCTTGAAAACAAACTTATTTCATGGCTAAGGAAAATGAAAGAGTCATTTACTCTTTCTATAGTAGAAGTAGACTATGTAGCAACAATGACATGTTACACTCAAGTCCTATAGATGAAGCAAACACTCAAGGATATCAAGGTTGAGTATAATTCACCTATTTATATTATTTATAATAATTCAAGTGTTATAAATATATCAAAGAATATAGTGATGCATTTAATACCCAAGAACATATCAATCAAGTATCAATTCTTAAGAGAAAGGGTTGCAGATCAAGAGGTCACAATGGAATATGTGCCAACTAAGGACTAGATTGCAGACATATTCACCAAATCTCTTCACAAGGAATAAATTAAATATCTAAGATATAAGTTGGGAGTGGTGGATCTTACACCACATCACTAAATCACTAATGATAGTGCATGAGTCTAGGGGGAGTCTCATGGAAGCTTTATTAATCCCTAGAAGAAGAGAGAAAATTCAACTCAGGTATGTATACTTTCAAAAATTACTAATGAGTTGAAAGTTGCAAATTCTTGGACAAAATATTTTATCTAATAAAGGGGGAGAAATATTTGGACAAATAGTCAGCTAGAGTCCCTTTACCATTGATGTCAAGGGGAGAGAAAAAGGTAAAAATGCTCTCTTTTGGAGAAAGAGGAAAATTTTCTCTACACAAGTACACATGTCAAAGAATAAGAGCAAGTGTCCAAGTTTAGTATTAGGCAAATTTTCCATTGCCTAAGGGGGAGTAAGTTTGTTATGAATAGCTTTAGTTCATACTCATCAGAGGCTAATGCAAGTAATGTTAGGGAAAGAGAAAATTATTAGAAGATCAGAGCATTTAGTTTTCTATCAATGACAAAGGGGGGAGATTAGTGGAAATATGATTGGAATTGATGTTCAAAGGGACATTATGAGCATGTCATTGATTTAAAAAGGGAGATTATGGATGTGATTGATGCTTAGGGATAAGCATGGTGATTTTAGGATGTGAAAGGCATCTTATTAGATGTTAAGGATGATTGGAGTGCTTATGTGCATGCGTGGAACTCATCTGGTTCTTCACATTGATCATCTAGACATTGTGGGTCTATGATAGAAAATATGAGAAGGAATTTTGTTGACATCACCATTGACATTTATGAATGAGTATGGGGGATCTAGTCACATGGTTGTGATCATATTAGTCCCTAGTTATTATGCACCATATTTGAAACCATGAGGTGAAGCACAGTTGAAGTTATGGGGATGAAAAGTTAACTACTAAGATAAAATTCACTAAGTTTATATACTTAGAAAAATTTGAAAAATGGCTAAACAGAGCCAAGTAAACATATTTATGAAGTTAACATTTGCACACATAAAGGTGTTAGGATAAAATGATCACATGGGTCTATTCATTTTTTTGCCTAGTTTATATGTGCTAAATATCATGTCATGGGATGCAGCGTGATAAAATATATGATTGATAAAATTAGGGCTCCAAGGAATTTTGACAGTGTTTTCCAACACTTGGTCAAATTTGTAGGTTACAAGAAAAAGTTGAGAAGACATTTTTATGATATCGTATCTTACATGTATGAAGGCTTCAAAAGAAAATGGATATATGGATAAAATCCCCTATGTAAGAAGATCACATGCACTAAATTGTAGAACATGTGACTAAATGTGAAAATATTTATGCAAGGACAAAGTTGGCTTTCTAGGAAAGTTTGAGGCATAGCTAGCTCTATGGCAGAATAATCTAAGTAAGTAGATTAATGGCATTATATCTTACACACATGAAGGATTAAAAAATAATTGATCATATGGGGTTTTTCACTATCATGCCTAGTTTATACGGTCCAAATTTTATACTAGGAGGTTGAGTGAATAAAAATTTATGCAGGTGCAAAGTTAGATTTCTAGGAGAAATGAAATGGTCTCCATACTTGGACAAATTTGCACAAGGTAAAGTTTAAGATAGTTAAAATATCAATGGTTTGCATTTGATCAGATATTGGAGATATAATAGAGTGTGGTCAATTCAAAATGTCAAAGGTCCCTCTGAGTGAATACATTAATGCCAAGTGTAAACTACACATGATAATTTTATATGTCGAAAGCCTTGGACCCCTATCTAACCCTAAAGCTAGTTGACCACCTAGTTAATTAAGCTTGATTACTAACTTAACCGTTTGAACACCCCTTTAATTAAACCCTTTTTTAAACCTATTTTCACCCATTTTTCCTCTAGACACTCAATTTTTGATGGTCATCCTAATCATCGATGGTCAGCTCATCAACCTACTTTAAAAGCATTACTATCTATGTATGAGATAAACATGTCAAAATTTAGTATGTTCACCTTATGCAATGCCAACCAACTACAAATAATCATAAATAGTAACTTTATCCTCTTATCTAATTAACAACTTCCTCCTAGCTAATTATCAAATTCTTCCATCCCAATTAGCAACTTCATCCTATAAAAGGAGAAGAGTAGGAGGTGAAAAGGATCAAGATCTAAGTTATCAAATCTTCTTACACATAGGTATCTAGCCTTCCTTCAATAATAAATTAGTAGTAATAGAGATCTAAACCTTTATTTGAGTTGCTCTTAAATCCAAAGTATTGTCACTCTATCCAAATTACTCTAGCCTTCCACCATCAATAATCTATCAAGTTACAGGTAACTTTATACTTGTTTCTTTGTTTTACTTCATCTCTAACCCTCTTAACCTAATCAGACTTGTCTCTTAGCTTACCATCTCTGACCAAACTCATATTTAAATCCCCACCTAACCATTTTTCCAATCTATAATTCCATTTTTATCATTTTTAGAAACATATAGGCAATTACTAATAGTTAGCCCAACTATTGATGGTTGGGCAATCATCGACAATCAGCCTAACTATCGATGGTTCACCGCACCACCGATAGTCAGTGTGGTAGAAAATAATAGAAAGTTATTTTTATCCCCTTAACCTAACCAAACCCTATTTTTTTATGTTCCTACCTATTCATAAATCCTTTCTTAAATTTGTAGACCTGACCTCAACTATTTTAGCATAAGTATTGACCTGCTTTTGCTATATTTAGTCATTTTATTTGAATAAGCATTTTGTTTTCTTCTTGCATGCATTTAATTTCATTTTATTGAATGCAAGTATTCTTTATTTTCATCTACATCAAATTAATTATTATAAATAGTGGATGAAATCCTCCTAGCAAGCATATGCTTCTTGGATCTAGCTCACGCTAGGCAGTCCACTCAATTATCTTTCTAACAATCCCTTTTTTAGTGTCTTTCATATCTACACATTATTCCTTCCAAGTTAAAGAGGAGTTACCATCATTATATAGATCATGCATGCACTTTTATTAGGCATTCCTTTACATGCCCATTTTACTAGTTTTTTACTTGCTTACAAATTAAGAAATGATCAAAAATTAAGAGAAACATTTTGGCATGCCCGGTGGGACATAACATCAGTTTTCTTCCTTTATTTTGTGATCATCCAAATAAATTTGAACTTATTTTGGTCTTAAAATAAACCTTTTTCATATATTGATTGATTTCTTATTTTAGTTCATCTAGTAACTTAAGAGCAAAGTAATTAATCCTATATTTCACTCTTGTATCACACACCTTTTACAAACCACAATCAATCAATGCATCAAAATCAACTTGAGACAAGGCCCAATTAGTATTTCATCACTTAGTGGTAAACCTTACCCTTTCTTGGCAATCCTACTTGGAGGTCATTACCTAGGGGAGAAGCAACTCAACACTCTGGTTGAGTATAAACTTTGAAATTTAGTATATCTTGGCTAAGCACTTGACACCCTTATCACTATAGTGTGTAAAGTGAGGGGGTAGGTCACAATATCAAGGCATGTATTGAAGATCAATACAAATTTCTCTCTTGAGCACCTAAACACAACCTAAAACCAACCTTAGATCTCCACTTTAGTACCTAATCTACAAACCAATTTCTTCTTCACACTTTTTAAGGCATAAGCCAAAAGTGATTTAAAAAGAGTTATATCGTTAAACACACTCTAGTGTATTTTTGATTTCCTTGAGATCTTTTCCTTTTGCTTGCTTTGTGTTTGCATTATGAGTTTTTTTATTTCTTTTCTATTTCTCTCATGGTATTTACTAGACAATAGCTAGGGAATCAAACCAACCAACAACCACTTTCTTCTTCTTCCTCCCTAGAGTATACTTCTGATGTTGAGGGCTCCCCTCATTTTTCTCCCCCTCCTACAAGGCCTCTGATTTTTGTTGAGGGTGATCTATATTTCACTACCTTCCTTGATAAAAACCTCGTGGATCTTTAGCAATACCTTAACACCTTATCTAATGGTACCTCTCTTGCTTTGGTTCCTTCTATCGATCCACCTTATGCTATACCTCCCCATCTTATGGTGGGTGCCACCTTAACCCAACCCATGCTCACCCAAGCCTCTTATTCTTATAATATACCACCTACTACCACTCCCAAAACTCCATCCAACATCCCAACCAATAACCAAACACCTACTACCCCAACCAATGCATCCAATATTAGATTAATTTTACCTCTTGTCACCCATATTCCTTTTACCATGGGGTTATCTTCTATCCCTATTTCTACTATTCCCCTTAGTTTAACTAACCCACCAATTTCTACCCCACTTCAGAGTTTGGTACTCTCCATACCTCAAACACTTCCACCTATTAGCACTAGGGTTACCACCCACAAATAACCAACTATCACTTTCTTACTTCTAACCCAAGTTACATCTATACCACCATCCACCAACCCAAACATACCTCTAAACCAACCTATATCATCCCCCCAACAAGTACCCATGACATCCTATCAATATGTTTTTAACCCACAATGATACATAGTACTTCCACCTAGCTATTTGTGTTAATCAACCCTTATGTGGCACCATCACAACCTCCTATTACCCCTTACCTAAATGTGTCTTCTTCAGAGCCTTCTATCACTTATCCATACATTATTGTCACCCAACCTCAACAAAATTTTCCACCTAATTATGCAGCCTTCCAGCCTCAAATACATTTGGTCAAGATGTTAATGGACAAAATTACCAACCCAGAGTCATCTATCTCTAGGTCTCATAACCTTTTATCCTATGATTAAATCTATGATCAACCCATTCAACCATCCATTCCTATCCATTCTTATCCTCCTCAATGGGAATTACCCAAGTTTTCCAATTTCTAAGGCAAGGAGGGCCCCCAATAACATTTGTGAGCATTTTATCATTCTTGTTATTTGATCACATATGATGATGATCTTCTCCTTTGTACCTTCCCAATGTCTTTATCTAGACCAACCCTTGATTGGTATAGTGCTCTCACCAAGCACTCCATCTTTTCATTCTCCCAATTAGCACAAATATTTTTAGAGTATTTCTCAGTAAATATATCTAAAAAGGTTTCCATTACCAACCTCTATTTTATTATACAATTTGATGATGAATCATTTACCAATTTCATAGTTTGATGGAGAGGTCTCATCAACTAGCTTTCTTTATCCTTACCCTAACTTGAGTTTATTGATCTCTTCTCTCAAGGTTGTACCAAACATATTGACCCCACTCTTCAAGTCCAAACTTTTAGGACTTTTGATGAGGCACCATAGCACATAAAATTGAGCCATTAATGGAGGGAAATTTAAACTACAAAAAAATAATTATAGCTTTAAATTCAATGACTCTTCCTCTAATAAAATCACTAACCAAGATAAACATCCTAATACCAAAAAAAAGGCATCCATAAACTTAGTTTTCTTAAAAACTACCCCACCACCAACTATCAACCAACCCCTTCAAACCAATTCTTCTAACCCTTCCTACCAATAAAACTAGAACCAAAACTGAGCTCCTACAAAAAAATATAGTCCCATAGGAGAGTATTATGCTTCAATTTTGGACAAATTTCTCAAACCTGACATCATCTAACTTATACCTATGAAACCACCCCAACAATTTGATGCTTCTCACCCTATACCTAGTTGGTACAATGAGAATGACCATTATTCCTTTCATCGAGTTATAGGACATGACGTTAGTAGGTGAAATACCTTAAAAAATCTTGTCCACAACTTAATTGATAGTGGAGAACTTGCATTTGATAATCCCAATACACCTCCTAATTATTCCATTAACATATTCCACAAACCTTTTCCCAATCATGCTCCTTCTACCCATCATCATGATAATAGACCAAAATCATCTCATTCTCATGAGGCACATACAATAAATGTTATCATTAGTGAACCCATCATTGAGGAGACCATTACCTCAACCATCTCTTCCTCCATTTCACTTATGGAAGTGGTAAACTCACCTATTATTCCTTTGGATATCCAAATGAAGGAATCAACTACCCCTCTTTCTTCACTTGACAAGACCTTAGCTTTACCTACCTCTCCTTTGATGGGAACACTGAAGGAGACAACCTTTGATTTACCCATTTATTCTTCTTCCACTCCACCCATTAAAGTGGTATAACTACCCTCTATTCCTTTAAACATTTAAACAAATGAAGTAACCATATCCATACCTTCACTGGAGGACACCACACCTACCTCCCCTATCATATAACCATACATTCTCTCTTTGGAAACCATTACACAAAAAAAGAGTATCTCATCCACCCAACCACTAATTTTGGAACCTTTCATTAAACATAAAGATGAAATAGCCATTCCCTCTCCTCCACCTAGGGGCTTGACTTCTAAAACCAATGACCAAGAAACCAAACCCATCTACAAGCCCTTTTCTATACTAGTCCAAAGTTTAGAGTTCACTTCTCAACCCAACTTTGATAGAGCCACATTTTGGTATCATCTTGGGCTCCCTTACCAAAACAAATCTAAGTCATCAACCTCACTTGCATCTACCCTTAAACCTATTATTGCCTCTTCATCGAACACCTCTTCTTCTAAAACCATATGTGAGCCATCCCAACCACTTCCAATTAACATTTCCAAATCACCTTATGCCTCTCTTACCAAACCTATCAAGAATATATGAATCCTCCCTACACCTAGTCATACTCACCCCCCTTTGAAGTTGGACTTAACCCCATCTAGTCCACCAATGAAACCCCCAACTAAACTAGTTAAGAAAGTAGAGTTACCTAAACCTCTACCTCGAACTAGACCCATACCACCTCCTTCCCACTTACCTTATATCTTAGGACCTCATCCTTCTACCATCCCAACTACCTATTCTTCTTCTAAAAAACCATCCCCCTTTTCTCTACCTATGCCTACACCTATAAACATTATTAACTAACCTATCTACCTCTACTTTCCCAGTGATATCCAACCCCTCATCATCCAAAATTTCCAATTTAAAATCATTTACCCCAAAAACAACCATAGATAAACAATCCCAAACACCAATTAGAACCATTCCACCACCTACAACTTATCAGGTGAAAGCTACTTCTAAAAAGGCTCCCATCTGTAAAAATATAAACCCATCACCTCCAACACCTTTAAACGAATCTCATTCAACCATAATACAAAGGTTGTTACAAACTTCTTCCAATATATTATCACCTATCAAACCATTCTATCCTTCCAATACCAAAGCCTCATGGTTCAATGATAACTTGATCTGTGCATACCATAGGCAACTAGGACATGACACAGAGAATTGTAATTTATCCAAGTAATTGTTCATAGCCTATATGATAAGGATGATATGTTATTATATGAACCTATTTTACCTCCATTACCAACACAACTACCCAACCAACATATCCAACATTTACCCACACCCCTGATCTCACCCAAGAGTGAGGAAGAGGAACTGAAGCAACCATCAAACCCAACAAACCCCCTCATCCACACTATTCATATGGTTACCTAATCTTAGGCCCAATAAAAGGATAAGGGAAAAGCCAAAGTTTCCATTCCATGGACATACCCTTCAACCCCTCATCCCACCAACTAAGCTCAATAACCTTTACCCTCACCTTCAAAAACACCAAAACCTGAAGTGTCCATTTTGGGATCATTTACCTCCAACCCTTCAATACCCATCTAGAAAATAGTCTTGAAACAACTTCACCAGACATCAATAAAGATGAACCTTTATGAACTAATCAAAACCTATCCTCACCATCATCAGGAACTAATAAAGGTTTTGAAATCTATAGAGGTTCAACAAAATGACCCTCAATCTCTTTTACTCTTTGTTGGAGCCCTCCAACTTTTTACTTTCATCACCTTTCAATATTATGAAATACCTCATGTTCATTATGAGGATCCTAATCATCGCCTCTTCATCACTGCATACATAAATCAAACCCACATCAAAAGGGTGATGATTGATGGAGGAGATAGTATCAACATTATCTCATCACATGCTTATGACCAACTCGAGTTACCCAAGAACATCATGGTAGAAAGTGCAGAAGTCCTTTGCTCCTTTAATGATACCATGGAAACTACCTTGGGGATAGTTGTCCTCCATATCTATTTGGGACCTCATACCATTCTTAAACTATTTTATGTTGTAGAGGGCATGTTCCAATACAATTTCTTACCTTAATTCCCTTGGATCCATGCCATTATTTTTGTCCCTTCTACCTTAAATCGATGTTTTAAATTTGAGCACGAAGGTCAAGTTATTACTATTAAATTTAACCCTAGTCATTTTGCCTCTTGAAATATGACATATCAGCCTAAATATGTTCTTAATCCTCCGTCATCCACCTCACCACCAGCCAAAACCCATAACACTCCCACCCAAAATAGTGATGAAGCTTCAACTAGCTCCTCTATCCCTTCTTCTTGGATTCCCATAGAGGTTCCTTTGGAACCCACATTCTAACATCTCTCCCTTAGGGAATATCACCTTTTAGCCTTGGATGATTTCCCTACTTTTCAAGAGTATGGGAACCTCAAACATGATCCTTCCTATAATCCTAACATGGAAACCATCATCTCCTTTGGCTCTCTAACCATCAAACAAACTTTATTTATGGGGGACTTGATTAGCCACTTCTCATTTCTACTACTACCTCATCCATCCAAACATTCACCTCTAGATTTTCTTATCTTAACAAACCAATATTTGCCAAAAAATACATTTTATAGGTGTGATTGGAAGGGTTTTGGCCTTGGCCTTTATGAACAGGGACCTCATGAGTTACATATAATCAAAACTCAAAAACCTCATTATTTATTCAACCTTATGTTCATACCACTCGAAGAACCCACCTCGCCAAAACCCATCACCACCATTGAAGAGGATGTTCCATATTCACCAACCCCATTTCCCTCAAAGTTTGAAGACTTAGTTATCATCACATCTAAATTTTTTATTAATACCATTTATTTGGGCCCCCTAACCTATCAAAAGGATGGATAAACTACAATCCTTCCTCTCATCCATCCTTAAATGTTAGATATTGATTCTCCTACCATCAAAACCATCCAACACCAATATGATGATTCCATTATTACTTACCTCAGTGTGGGGGAGTTTTCTATCCATAAATCCCTTATTATTAAAAACCAAACCATGTTTAATGAATCCATTATCGGTGTCAACATGGGTACTTAGGATAACCCTTGTATCATCAAGATTGGCCAATCCTTAAATTCCATGAAGCAACAAGATTACCCTTTTTTCTTTCATGAATATAGCATAACATTTGCTTGGTCCTATTAGGATATACCTATAATTGACCATTTTATTTCCCTCCATAACATTATCACCCATATTGAGGTTAAGTTAGTTAAACAAAAGATTCATAGGATGCATCCTTGTAGAACCCTTTTTATCAAAGAAGAACTTAAACATCTCTTATCTATCGACTTCATTTAGACCATCAATTATACACAATGGGTTTATAACATCATTCCTATCACTAAACCCATATGGGGACTTCACCTCTACATTAAATTTCATAACCTCAACTTCGCTTTCCCAAAGGATGACTTTCATTTACCAAACATTGACCAACTTGTTGATCTTAAATCTGGCCATGAGATGTTATCTCTCATGGATGGTGTCTTAGGATATAATCATATCTTGATTACTCCCAAATATCAACATAAAACTTCCTTTATCACTCTATGGGGAACCTTTTGTTATAGGGTCATGTCTTTTGTTTTAAGAATGTTAGAGTAACCTATCAGAATGCCATGACCTACATCTTTCATGATCTCATCCATAAAATCATAGATGACTATGTGGATGATCTCCTTGGGAAATATAAACACCACAAGGATCATGTAGTCATTCTCATAATCATATTTGACTAACTAATCCATTATCATGTTAGGTTAAACCCCAAAAATGCATTTTTAGAGTTTTATCTAGAAAGCTTCTTGGATTTATCATCTCTCTATAAGGAATCAAAGTGGACCCTAAAAAAGTTAGATCAATCTTGGAGATGCCTCCTTTTAATAACCTTAATAAACTCCATATCCTAGAGGGGAAACTCTAATCCATCTGTCACTTCATCTCCTAGTTATCAGATATATGTCAACCCTTTCACCATCTCTTCAAGAAAGACACCTCTTTTAAGTGGACCAAAAACTATCAACAAGCCTTTGATTTAATCAAGAAGTACCTTCTCTCTCCACCTATCCTCATCCTTCATAGGTAATATCAACCCTTCTACATTTATATATCTACCACAAATAATTACTTAGGGGCAATGCTCACTCATTATGATGAATAGAGCAAAGAGAAAGTTGTCTAATACATTAGCTACACACTTATAGAATATGAGACTCAGTATACCAATCCTGATCAAATTTGTCTTAAACACATCTTTTCGGGCTCCAAACTCCATCATTACTTCCTTAATCACAATACTTATGTCATCACTAACACCAACCCACTCAATATATGCACTCTAAACCATACCAAAACTAACATATGGCTAAGTGTCTCATGCTCCTAGTTGTGTTTGATCTGAAGTTCCTCCAAAAAAATTCCATTGAATGGTAGGTCATCTCCAACCAATTGGCTAAAGGTTATTTACCAAAAAATCAACCACTTATTTCTTTTCTAGATGAGTCTATCATAATTCTTTCTCAGGAGGAACCCACCTACCAAATAACCATGTTTTTTTATGGCTCCAATTTCCAACATGGTGGGGGTGCTAGAGTTATTCTCATTCCCATTAATGTTGAACCTATTCCCCTTTCCTTAAACTTGAATTTGAGTGTACCAACAACATGGTTGAGTATGAATCCCTAGTCATAGGTCTCCAAACTACTCTAGCCTTAGGAGTCAAAACCATTAATGTCTTTGGTAACTCCCAGCTTGTGGTTAACCAAGTCAATGTATCTTAACATTGTAAAAATAATGTCTTAATAAAGTAAAAACTCTTAGTCAACATGTTCTTATCATCATTCAAGCATTACCTTATCTATTTATTTCCTCAATCTACCAAAAAGTTCATGGATACAATGGATTACCTTGCTTCTTAAATTTCATCTCAACCTACCAAATCTAAACTATTTGTCACCATCCATAATTTTATCACACCCTCATATATCAATTTTAACCTTCGTACCATTTTTAGCATAGAAACATCTCCTTCCAACATTTGGTATGACCAAAATTTTAACTACTTTAACCTCAACATTGTTCCTCCCAACCTTTCAAGGAATGCCTAAAGATCCTTTGTTTAGATTACCTTTCATTACACCATAATAGGGGGAATCCTTTACAAACATGGATTTGATTGCCTCCTTCTTCATTATTTGTATAGTCATGAGGATTCATACACTATCAAGGAAACACATGATAGAATATGTGGGGGACACATTAGTGGATTAGCCATCGCTAAAAGTATCCTTTTCCTTGGATACTATTGGACCACCCTCAATCAAGATTATTGTGAATATGTAAATAAGTGTGTTAAATGTAAATAACATGATAATTTACATCACACACTTTCCCATGGCCTTTGAGTATCCAAATACTATTGACCCTTCTCATAATGGGGTCTTGATCTTATTGGGGAAATCAATCCTCATTCTTTACAATGATACCAATCCATCATTACCACTACCAAATATTTCACCAAATGGGTGAAATCCATTCCTCTTATTTTGACCAAAGTAGAAAATTTTATCGACTTTATCAATCACCACATCATCTACTGCTTTAGTTTTCCCTATAAGATCATCATTGATAATGGTAAAATTTAAAAAAATAATAAAGTATAAGGTATTTGTGATGATTTTGGAAGTAGGTTGAGCTTTTCCTTGCCTAATCATCCAAAAGAAAATGGATAGGTGGAAGCCTCTAACAAAACCCTCACCAAAATGCTAACCAAAGTAGTAAGTGATCTAGGTTATGATTGCACCTATACATCCCTTTCACTTTATGGTCCTATCACACTAGGATTCAAACCTCTATGGGTGCTACCACTTTCTCTCTTATCTTTGGGGTAGAGGTAGTATTGCCACTATAAGTCCAGATTCCTTCTCTTTACATATCTTTGCATGAGATCCTTTTTGAGAGTGATCATCATTAGGAACATCTCACACGTCTTGAACTACTTGACAAACATCACCTCACAAAACTTAACCATCTTTGTTTCTACCAAGAAAGAATCAAGCACACTTACAAAAAACACCTAAACGAGCAAGAATTCAATATCAGAGACCATCCTTAAGGAAAACCAACATGTAACTAATATGGAGAAAATAAAAAAAGACAACTTTACTTTTAATTATCTTAGATACTACATCATAACCCATAAATATGTATCATGATATTATCATATTTCCTCTCTCAAAGGCAAACCAAAAACTTGAGCCTCTTAATGATCTACATTTGCATCCTTTATATTGTTAAAACAAAGTTCAAACTCACCTTACTATCTAACTTAAGCTCATCCCTTAATTTACAATATTTTTAATTTCCTTACACCATTCACCCTATTTCCTCTTTAGACACTTGATTACATCATAGGACTATGTGATTATCCATCATAGTATAGTCTAATCCTAAGCATGGATATCATGGCTTTACCCATGGCATGGTTCTCATAGGTACTTCTCATCTCTAATCAGATGGAATCCCATGATCAGTTGTTTCTAAAACTATTTTCCTTCATCTATAATTAACTTTTTGTGCTAAAAGTATTGCCTCCATAAAGATAGAACTTTAAGCCTAAATAGACTTGTCCATGTCTAAACCTATCATTGTAAATCAAATTAGAATACCAAAATATCACTTAGGTCCATATCTCTAGCTTTACAGACTGCTCTCTTGAAGGATAGCTTCCCAACCACTAAAATTTCTTAAATATAAACTACTCCCTTGAAGGACAACTATAAAAATCCAAATTTAGACCACTCCCTTGAAGGATGGATAAGTTAAGTTTATCAACGTAATCATTTGAAGCTTCCCACATAAATTAACTTCACCAACCTATCAAAACAACAAAAGTAACAAACAACCTTATGTCAAAATCAAATAAATTAAGTTACAATCGGCTTTTATATATGGCATTAAGTTGACTTCCCACATCAATAAGTTTACACATTATTATAATACATGGAATTGTATATTATGGTTCTTTGGTCACCTATAGAATGGGAAAGCTAACCCATATCAGGTTACCATATCACCCATTTCACCTTTCAATATATCACCTACTTTCCCTTCATACCTTCTCTAAAATCAAGGGATTATGATTTTACTTGACATGAAGTGATCAAGATACCTTATTTTTCAATCAAAGCATAATCATTCTAAGCATTTGAAAGGCTTATATTCATAAGTCAATCCAAATTTAGTTTTTTTTAAGCCCTTACCAATGAACACATCATGCCTTTTTCTTACGCTCTATTTATTAGTTCATGTGGACATATGTCTCATGATTATTCTCTCTTTTACACATTTAGTCTGTTATATAAACCTACTTTATGTGCTTTCATTATATCCCCATATCAAAACATTCAAAACATTATTCTCATCAACACAATAATCCACATACATGATCACATTATAAACCATGTCCATAAACAATATCTTATCCATGAACAAAACATCAAAACCATGAAACATCAATAATCACATTTCAACCTCATTATCATTAGAACACTAATCATTTATCATATCATAAACATCATAAACCACATCATATCAATAAACATCATTGGCCATGTCATATCACTACTTCCCATAAACATAACAACAATTCAAAACATCATCACATCACATCTTAAACACCCATGATTAAATCATCTATCAAATATCCATAGTCATATTTATGATTGACATCATCATATATAATCCTCTCTCTGAACCACATCACCATATAAACACACATAATCAAATAAACCATAATCAAAACCATCAATCACACGCCCATGATCATATCTATATACCAACACACCATCCACTATGTATAAGCTCAAACATCACCTAAACTATACACACAATAAAATATTCATCATAAGATCAAAAATCTCATCACAATAATCACATCATCATATAACATAATAAAATCACCAATGATAAAAAATATCACATCCATTAATGAACAAATGCATATCATCCATGAGCATCATCACATGCCTAAACTACAAGTTCGCATATCATCTCATATAGCATAGGACATAAGCAACCTATCATTTCATCATAACAAAATATTGACATAAAACATTGATAAACATTACCATAAACATCCATAAATATTTCATCATGAACATCCATAAACATTACCATGTACCTAAACTAGTGAACCATAAATTTCATAAGCATCATCCATAAATATCTCAAAACATCAAATAAACATAACAACCATAAAAACCATCAACATAAATAAAAATTTATACTCATAATAAAACATCATCATCATATACATCATAATAAAAGTAACACATGCCAATGAGTCTATAAACCTCAATAAGAAATACATGTCATAATATATAAATCTCTCTCTCATATATACATCTCACATCATTGAAACAAAGGATGGTATCAAAATAAAAAACATATACATCATATAATCTCATCTATCAATCCCCTAAGGCACCACTCCTGGTAGCTCCACCAACACTACCATCTGGTGGTGGTCCCCCTAATCTCCCTACCTGACCCACTATAGAGACCCACTATTTAGGAGTAGATATAGATGGACCTACTTCCAAGCTATCCTTATACTCTCCATACCTCATCTCCAATGGCAACTATGCCATCACTATTACTTCATAATATCTAAACTCCTTAATGGTGGTTAAGTACCATGTCATAGGAATCATATCTAATCTTCTTGTATGTGCCCCTACTAGTGCTGCTACTACTCCTACCCTCTATCTCAAGTTATCTCTCTCTTGGGTCATTAAACCAAGAGAGATCATCACCTAATCCCATTCTCCTATCATAGTGGCCACCTGACCCTATAAGGTGATAATTTGACCTTGTAAAGTAGACACCTATCCCTATAAGCTTGTGATATGGGCCTATGCCACTACTAGTACTAATACAACCTATCCATCCTATCCATCACCCTATACTAGTGCCACAATTAGATCTACATCCATTTTTTGTCTCCCATCATCATCCCATCTAAACTTAGGTGTTGCATATTGATCCTAATACCACATTACATAACCATCCACAATACCTACATCATCTATCATGGCTCTCATTGATAGCTCCTTGTGATATAAAATAATGTCCTATGGCTACAAATTTAGAAGCAATAAATTTGCATCTTCCCTCCTATATCTCAATAAATTTGGTAGAATCCCCTACATGAGGTGAAACTACATCCAAACTTGGTCAAATGGGATCAGCTCAGTCTCACCATCCCACATCCCATATATCCATCTCTAGCTTTGAAGTGATAAATTGTGATTATTATATAGGGCCCACTTAATCCAACCCATATGGCCTTCTTATTACGTCCCCTACCACCAATCCCTCCAAATCATCCCTAAACTAGTCAATGTCCTTAGTACCACCACTTACCCCTATCAATGCATAATCTCCTCACCATCACAAGAAAACCACTCTATATTTCATCAATGAATATCCATCCCATGGTATCCCCTAAGCTCTCACCACCTAAATATGCTCATACACCCAAAAATAGAACATGAAGCCCATACTGATCTCATATCTCGTATGTGATTTGAATTCCTAGATCTCCCTATAGATCTAGACTAGTAACACTAGGGCCCACCCAAACATAGTCCTCTATAGCAATATCTCCACTAGCACCCTTAGTAACATGTATGGAAATTAAATACTATGCAAATCTAGTATCACAAAGTATGACACATGCATCATCATCATCATCAAGCATATGTCCACTTGAGACCTCTAATATAGTGGCCCATAGTAAAAACCACTTGCATGATACCTATCCTAGACCTAATCCACTCCATATATTAGATCCATGTGGTAGTCCCTCTCCTTTCTCTCTATGTGATAAATTGGCTCCCCCTAAATGGGTAACCATGTAGTCCTATGCACATCCTCTAATAGGATGCTCATCTCCCTAGTTGGAAACACAAATGTGTTCATGGCTGGGTCCCATCTCTTAATGAGGGCCACAATCATAGATTCATCTAACATTAGGTGTTGGTAGTGTCTCATGGTCCCTAGGCCAACCTCCTTTATGTGTCTCCACTCATCATCAATCATCCCATCACAGACCTCTATAAAGATCTTAGGGACTTGGTCCCTCATCTAAATTTGATCATGTGCCTTCAAAATAATCGCATTAAAATGCACACTTAGTTTTATACTATCGATCTCACTACCAAACTATACCTACCTTTCTTCAACCTATTCCATTTGAACCCATTTCATCTACCCTACACCTTTAGCAATAAAATAAACGTATACCTCTATCCAACACTGCCCTTCACATGTCATTTTAAACACCTAAATGCTTCTATTAGCTAAACTCTACCCACCAACCCTTCATCTTATCTTACCTACATTTAACCTTTAATAACCACTTGAAAAACCTCTTAAAACATTTAAACATATTTCATAACCTTTACCAACCTTTTGAATTACTTAAACCTTCATCCTACTTTACCAACCTTACACACTTTCACCTTTCAAAACACTTTAAATAAACAAAAACTTTAAACACCTCTTACATAACTTAACACAACTTTAAAAACCTCTTACATAACCTAAAAACCTAAACACTTTATAACACCTTAAAACCTTTAAACAACTTACTAAATTTTTAAAAAAATAAATTAAACTTTAATAAACCTTTTACCCAACTTCAAAACTTTAAAATTTTAAAATTCATAAACTTTCAACACTTTCACAATGCTTTAAAAACTTTTCAAAACCTTACAACATTCACCCCAACTAAAATATTTGACAACCAAATTTCATCTAACCTCCCCAAAACCTATTGACCACCGATGGTTCATTAAACCATTTATGGTCTTTTGAGGTCTTGTTACATAGGTGTTCAACTATTGATGGTTAAGTCAAACCATTAATGGTCACTGAGTGTAACCACCGATAGTGAAACCCTTTACCATTTCCTACCTAAAATCCATACCAATCACTACAATAAAAAATTTAACCTACCTAACCCTATCCTATAACCCATTACCAACCTAATACACCTTTCCATTCTCAATTTCCCCAACTAAATTAACCAATTTCACACAAACACTAAATTAGGGTAAACATCCCCTATAACCTACCCATACTAATTCCACACTACCATCATTTGTAATGACTCAATTATAACTTCAAAAAAAATCAATTAAACTACCTATCAAATTCAAAAAAACACCTACCTCATTTTTTGATCACTAATATAGTTGAAGCCCTCATCTCATCACTCGGTCATTCCCTCATCCACCCTCAATCACCTTATAACACACACTTAACCACTCACAACACTCCACCTTTGCAAGCTCAAATGTCAAAATATACAGATATGGCAGAGCATAAATCACTAAAATTAACATTGAAAATGATCTTTCCCTTTTAATTTTTATGTCTAGTTTTTTAGGGTTCTTCCCTAACCATCAATAGTTAGGGTGACCATCGACAGTCAGGGTCCCTTACCTTTTCAACTTTTTATCACCCCACCTAATTTTTGAGTTTTAGTTATTACCTCATCTCACCTAACCAACCACTTTAAATTTCAAAGATTACCCTTCTTTGACCAACTATTTGACCATGTCTACCTCAACATTGGCCGTTTTTGACCTAAACTATTCACTTATTTTGAGATGACTTTGTTTGGCCATTTCGACCACACCAACCACCTTTACCATGTTGCACTTTTGAAATTCACACCATCTCATGCACAACATAACCATTTTAATTTTTCAAGGGAGTAATTCTTACCCTAGATACCTATGAAAAAACCAACCCTATCTAAATGGTTGGATAAGAATGACCCAATCAACTATGACCAATGTTGTGGACCAGTTATCCCTATCATACATTCCTCTAGACCTGACTTTATTTTTACCAACATTGGAAAATTTAGTCTTTATTTGATCTTGAATATCATACTTATTCACATTTTGTACATGTATTTGCATTTCAAATTCCCAACCCTTTTTATCACCCACCTCATGACTCACCATCTATAGCTTATCAAATCCCAACCTGATTTCATTTTCACTTCATCAACTCCTAATTTGAGGGGGAACATCTCCTCCCATACTTGGGGAAATCAAACCTAGACCAATAATCCATTTTTGTTTTTTAGCTTGTTAAAAATACACGTAACAAAAAAAGGCAAAATGTAAGCACTCAAAAACTGCACATGATAGTTTTATATGTCTAAAGCCTTAGAACCCTATCTAACCTTGAAGCTAGTTGACCACCTAGTTAACTAAGATCACTTAATAACTTAACCCTTTGAACACCCCTTTAATTAAACCCTTTTTAACCTATTTTAACCCATTTTTTCTCTAGACACTCAACTATAGATAGTCAACCTAACCATCAATAGTTAGCCTGACCATCGATGGTCAAGTCTTTAACCTAATTTAAAAGCATTACCAGTTGTGTATGAGATAAACATGGCATAATTTAGTATGTACACCTTATGTGATGTCAATAAACTACAAAGCATTATAAATAGAAAATTTATCCTCTTATCTAATTAGCAACTTCCTCCTAGCTAATTAGCAATTTTTTCCAATCCAATTAATAACTTCATCCTATAAAAGAAGAAAAGTAGAAGGTGAAAAGGATTTAGGTCTAAGTTATCAAATATTATTACACATAGGTATCTAGCCTTCCTTTAGCAATTAATAAGTATTAGTGAAGATCCAAACCTATGTTTGAGTTTCTTTTGAGGCCAAAGTGTTGTCACTCTAGCCAAATTACTCTAACCTTCCACCATTAGTAATCTAACAAGGTGCATGTAGCTTTGTACTTATTTCTTTATTTTACTTCATCTCTAACCTTCCTGACCTAATAAAACTTATCTCCCAGCTTCCCATATCTAACCAGACCCATATTAAAATCCCCACCTAACCATTTATCCAATCTACAATTCCCTTTTGATCATTTATAGAAACACATAGGCAACTATTGATAATTAGCCTGACCACTGATAGTCACCTCAACCATCGACGGTTACCCAACCACTGACAATTAGCCCAACCATTGACATTTCACCCAACCACCAATGGTCACTATGGTATAAACTAATAAAAAGTTATGCTCAACCCCTTACCCCAACTAAACCCGATTTTTTGTATTCCTTCCTATTCATAGAGCCTTCCCTAATTTTTTGGACTTAACCCCAACTATCTTAGCATGAGTATTAACAAGATTTTACTATATTTATTCATTTTATTTGAATAAGTATTTTGTTTTCTTATTATTTCATGTAATTAATTTCATGTTATTGAATGAAATTATTCTTTATTTTCATCTACATCAACTTAATTATTATAAATAGTGGATTGACAACCTCTTAACAAGCATATGCTTCTTGGATCTATCTTAGGCTAAGTAGTCCACTCAACTATCTTGATAACAACCCCTTTTCTACTATCTTTATTATCCATAGGTTACTTTTTCTAAGCTAAAGAGGATTTCCCATCATTGTCTAGATCATATGTGCATTTTATCAAGTATTTATTTACACACCCCTTTTACTAGTTTCTTACTTGCTTCCAAATTAAGAAATGAGTGAAAATTAAGAGAAACACCAAGTATCATAATCACAAATCTTAGATAGTTAATCTATGGTATAAATTAAAGTCAAAAGGTTAACAAGTAATGCAAGGATGATAAATGTCTCAATTATAAGCATTGAAAACTATGAACATAAATCATGTACTTACACCAAGTGTTATATCCTCAAGGGTTAGACAAATATAAATATTGAGCTTGTTAGAAGATCTAATAATGCATAGGTGATCATGCAAAGGAGATATAATGGAGTGAATGGACTCAAATTCTATAAAGTGTTTGATGTTTATTGACATAGTGATAAGTTAAAAACTAAGTAGGTTTGAAAATATTGATGGAGTGAAAGTGATATAAAGATGCTAAAGGAAATGCGATGAGCTCAAAGTGTCAATATTTAATGACCAAGTCAAGGTAAAGTTCATGTATCTTTGAAGATACAATGACATGTGGAAGCTTAGATGAGAGAGATCTAATAGAGTGCATAGAATTAGATGGAATAAAGTGAAAAATGTTTAATGATTCAATAGAGATAAAAACATTCATCTTTGGAGATTAAATAACATGTGTGAGGCTGTCAGAGAATGATCGAATGGACATGTTTTAAAGTTGAGCTATTTGAATAAAGACCATTAGAACATGGTGCCAAAGGTAAGATCAATGACTAATATTTAAATTCATGTCTAAATAACTGGTTAGTTATAGGAACATGTAATAACTTGCATATAATCCATGAATCTCGACATAGATAACAAGACTAATCGATCTAACTGATCAAATCTACATTAAAGAGCCTATGTATCAAAAATTGAGTCTAAGAAATTATATAGATTATAAAGAGCCTTGTAATTATAGCATGATTCATGGAATCTATTACAAGATGTCATGGTTTAACCACCTCCCATGGATCCATTAGATCTTGACATTATATAGGGCACTAATAGGTCAATCCTTTGGTGCAATGGCAATTAGTGGGCCAATAAAATTGAGATGTTGGAACTTATAGTTCAAGTCATAATGAAATAAAATCTAAAATTAATGTGATGTGATTACAGTCCAAGTGTGAACATAGAGAAGAATAAAACCATAGATCAATTTTTTATATATATAATATCTAACACAAATAAAAAGTGGTTAGAATGATTGCATTTTCTGTTGAGCCAAATTAAATATAGAGCAGAGTGGTTGGTGAAGGTAATGAAGTGTGTTGAATAAAGACATATCTAGACATAGGATCAAAGGTATAGAGAGGATTAGAGAGGAAGAAAGGTACAAAGATAATGTGTTGAGTATGATCAATTTTAGATTAGACCTATAACAAAGAACATAGATCTATATTCATGTATGAATCTAATTTTTAAATTGGAGTTGTAGCTCCATAGAAAAATTTGATAGGTCAATACCATTATATAATCTAAGTGGGTACTCATATTAGGGAGTGGGTGTTTCCTTAGAGTTGGTGCTCTTAAATTAGGGGATTAGTGTCTCCTTAGAATTGGTGTCCTTAAAAATTATAAAAAGTGAGGTTTTACAATGAGGCTTTGAACAATGAGGTTGGATTAGAATATTAGCTTCTAGCAACTATTCTCACCATGGTTTTTTGCTTTGGGTTTTTTACGTATAAATATTGTGTCATGTGAATATGTTATTGTATGTGATCTCTACATTTATATTTTAATCTACATATGCTTTAAAATAATTTAAAGATTATTTTTAATTGACATATTGATTCACCCCTCCCTTCAATATCTAGTTGTGTTCTAACATGTTTATAGAGTCTACACAAATAAAATCACATGCCTTTATTTGAATAACAAGTTCACACTAAATAATTCAAACAAATTTTACTTGAATATATATTATATAAAGGTACACACAAGATTCCATGAGCTATAAGCGTTGGGTCCACACTTATAAATTTGAATCTATGCCCTATGCATATTTCTCATGCATGTTTTAGACTTGAAATGTTTTGTGAAAAAGCATGTTTGAGAATTTATTATATAAATTTTGGCACTAAATAATAGCATCATATAAATTCTAGAGATATGTGAATGTATATAAGGAGCAATATGTAGTCTAGAGTGCAGTGTATGAATAATAGAAGTGTATATATAAATTTTTAAATTTTAGTGTGGGAACTCATGTCTTAGACTTGAGAAGTCCCCCAAATAAGATTTCACAATAAAAATTAAAATCTCTTGCATGCACTTGAAATTAGATCCTACATTCATTTCACTTCCTTTCTTACCACTGCCTAAAGTTTGGGGACCCTACGCACACAACTTTCACACATATTTAATTTTATGTTTAGCATAAGGGCATAGAAATATTTGTGTGGGGTTCATAACAAGAATTTATTCATAAGCATGTATATAAACTTAAATAAGGTTTTTATATGTGTTGAATACCATCTTTGCGTGCTTGTGGGGAACATTCACATGCAATCCTATTTTTGAGGGACCCATCATTGTGCAATCATGAAAACCTTCTACATAAAATTTTATGAACTCTTTGTATATTGGGGTGACCTATAGGTTCACCAATATCTCCTAAAAACATTTTTTTACAAGGATTATTTATAAACCTACAAGTCATGCCTCAAAAATCATCAAATAGATTTATATTATTCATAAAGAAATCCATCAACCCATAACACCTTATTAATGGCCATGCATTGCATTGTGTAAAAAACTCATCAAGATAGAGAGGGTAATAGAAACTTTTTTGATCCCAAATTCTTAAATTATAAGGCACCATGTCCAAAAATTATTGTAATGTATGAGCTCTCTCCACCAAATCTTCCTAGACATGAAACACAAATTTATAGTGAATCAAAGAAAGGCAAGGAAATTTCTAGTAGACATTGAGATGATTATGAGTAAGCTTGATGGATTTTATTTTTCCTCAACTTGTTTGGCATTGAAAAACATGAAAAAATTATGTGAGGAATAGTCCCTAATCTTAATCCAATGCAAACATGCATTAATTTGTGCCTCTCTATCTGCACAACTATTTGTAATTTTAATATTATGCTAAAAGAATCATCCATGGCCTAACATTATGAGTGAAAAGGGTTATGCTCAAGGATGGAGTAAATCCTCTATCATTCATTAGTGATAGTTTAATTTATGTGCTTATGAACCCACATAATTTGTTTACTATAATGGTAGAGGAAGGTGTAAACTTTTTTGGTCATATAATTCCATCAGTTAGTCTAGTTGTTAATGTATGTTAGACATGAAGACAAATTTTGATGATGATTCTAAGGGTACCCTCATGGATAAAAAGTGATACATTTAAGAATAATTGATTATGTGGGACATTAAAATGGCTTGCACCCCACTCAAATCTATAGGTGATAAAACTATGGTTAGAGAGGATAATTTTTAGGTGGAAAATGATAACTTTCCCATCACAAATGGAGTACACGTGTTACTCATAAATCACCTTGTAGTCTATCTATTTGAGGACTTACTGGCCAAAGACACAAAAAATTAGACCAAGTGAGCCATGGTTTATTGGTTACGCATGCTACCAAAATATTGGGTCCATAAACCCCATTAATTTTTAATATTATAACATGCTTCATGTTACCCAATGCACAATATCATTGAGAAGGCACCAAATTTTTCCTTTATAATTTCTATCATTTTAAAGTTACCACATATAAACTAGGTGGGAAGGGGAATATTATCTATAAACCATCTCTATAAATTTTTTCTATTAGGGCCATCATTAGGGGCATAAATATTGAGATCTCATAAGGAATTACCATCAATTTCAAGTAATACCCAAATAATTTGATGTGATAGATCTTCTCTTAAGGAAATAATTAAGTCAGGGTGATTTGGTGGAGCAAATATATTGGACCCATCATGTCCATCTTCATGTAAAGTGGAAAATTTTTATGCATCAATCCATATACTTCTCCAATAATATTGTAAACCAAATCCTAAAATATTAGCTTCTTCCAAATAAATGAAATTTAGAACACCCAACCATTGATAGGCAACACACATAGATAATTTGAAGGAGGAATATATGAGGCCTAAAATATTTGAGAGTAAATTGATTACAAGGAATGCCCCATGAATAATTTTCCATGCTGATATTCTATATCTTCTTATGAGCCAAGCACTGTAAAATGGTTGCCTAATAATGGTCAATGGTTTGGTAGAATAAAACCCCCAAGCAAAATATAGTGGCATTTAGCCACATTCACTTCTTATGTAGATTTTATAATATCATAAAGTACATTGTGAAAATTTTTCATGGTAGGATTTATTGCAAAGGTATTCCTAACATAAGAAGTAATTATGAACAAATGATTAATGAGAAACTTGGCTCTAAGAGGCTGCAAGGTCACTATGAGATTATGGAGGACTAAAAAGAGGGGGATAATGTTATTTATTTTTTTCTCATCTTGATTAATATTAATAATATGGGGAGTGGGGATTAACTTAAGTTTATTATTCATTATGGTGTTTTTTTTATCACCCACCATACTCTATCTATCATTATTTGTAACCACCTTTTACTTTTTAGGTTTTTCCTCCTTAGTTGATGGATTTGAGTGAACCATAAGGGAATGATTGTGAATCATATGGTTAGTATCTTGACATATAAATCATGTGTTTAAAATATTTTAATATGTTACCTCTTACAATAATTTTTTTCCCTACTTGAATATCAATGGACCCTTTTAAGTCCTTTATCAAATCAACCTTGACATAAACACACTTATTAGGGCATGTAGAGTAAAACATAAATTCATGATGAAGCACCCTCCCTATGGATTTGATAATCTCATAAAAAATGTTTTTAGAGGAAGAGAAATACCTATAATCTCAACTTACATAAGCACCTTAATAGAGGTCTACTCAAAAACTTTAAAATCAAGAGTCCAAGGGGGGGAAAATCATGAGGTTATTCCTAAGGAACCAACAACTCAACCTTTAAAGGAGGTCTTTAACTTGAGAGGTTTCCTTAAATAATAATAGAAGAAAACCCTTAGTAAGGTTACAAACACTAGTAACCTAAAAATGCAAGGGTTCCTAGTGGTGTCATATTTAGTCATAAAGGGAATTCTCAGAGAGGAGATGACCAACATAGTATGCAATAAGGCAATTATTGTCATACCACCTACACCCATTATCAATTACATCAACTTGTAAACAAAATTGGATTGATAAGGATTATGATAATTTTTACATCATCATAATCCTTAGGGATGAATTTTTTAGATTATTTTGGTGCCACCTTCTTAACATAGATAACAATGGTTATAATATATTGGTCAAGACCCATTTAAATAGAATCAATCCACCTAAAAGGCATAGATAAAAATTCAATAAATTTGATCTTAATCTTCGAAATCTCATAGAGGGGGTATAAAAATAAGGTGAAAAAAGATTAAAAAATTTAAGATAGACATGCAAACCCTTACAAAGCAAGTTTCTCTCTTATTTCCTAATTTGGTTATTTGGAATATGCCTCTAGAATTTATAATGTTCCTAGCTAAACTTTCATATTTTTTAACCCCAATCCTAAATTCATTACCACTTATTAATTAGTTACCTTATCTTGTGTGTCATCCTTAAACTCAATTCTAATAAATCTTGAGATGTAGATAATCTAAAACTAGAATTCTTCAGGCACAATTTATAAATTTTAATTGTTTATAGAGATGATTTGTTTAAATATATTGTATCTTATAGATTCACTCTATCTTGGAAAAATCACATTATCTATTTGATATATAAACTTATAGACCAAAATGATCTTAGTATTTATCAAACCATCATGATAGATCATTCACTTATCAAAATATTTATTACTACTTTAGACATCCATATCTCTAAATAGGTTGAAAGAAAAAAATTGAAAGCTAATGGAAAAGTAGATTTTTAGAAGTGTTATCACTCAAAAAATGCATTCATGAGTGAATGGATCTAACACATGTTGATGTGTGGATATTATACACCTAATGAATTAGAATTGTGTGTTGGAGAGTGATTTAGTGTCTCATTGTAACAATGAGATCATCCCCTAAGGTGTGGGACTCTTGTACTCTTTGGGAGAAAAGTTTAGAGTAGGCATGTTTCTTTTTATTCTTGATACACATAGATTAGGACCAATGTATAGAAATACAGAGAGTAGAATGAAATCTACAACTATCACTAATCTAAACTTGACAAGGGGAAAAGTGATAGAAAAGGTAAGAGGGTTGCTAGAATGTAGAATGTAATGCATTGAAAACAGAGCAAGCACTTCACTTGCTTAATGACATAATAAAACTAAAAAAAATTTACATAATCTTAAAATTAGGTGTATTAAATAAGTGTTTCACATGGAGGTAAGGGAAAAAAACATAGTTTTAGGATGGATGACAAATGTTCCATAGATAATGCCTACACATACCCATTATACACAACATAAAACCTATAAAGACTTTTAATTTTACATAGAGATGTGAAGGGAGGACATAAATGAGAGAGATGAACCTCATAGACAAGGTTCAATAACCATTAATTCACATAGAACAAATATCATGAATAAAATGAAAACAATTCCTATTAATCTTAAGGTTTAAGGAAATATTACAAACTTGAATAAATTGATGTTTGTTATACTAGGAGAGGGCTCTTGCAGGGAAAATTTTGGTAGCATTTTAGTGCCTAGAAATGTTGACCATTTTATAATAAAAATTAGGGTTCATATAGCATTGAATAAGGCCCTACATAATCAATTTAACATTATAGGTGGTAGGCAGGAACTTGAATTAAGAATTAGTGTCTATATCTTGAGGTTGGTTAAAAACATCAATATCTTCATAATAATTACTATGAACCATGATTATTCAACTGAGGCCTAATAATTTAATCATGGAAGTAGATGGAAGGTCATTCATGGATTCACATTTATGTTTATAAAGGAAGGGAATTTAGATAGCCAAGGGAGGGATGTTATCATCTTATGATATTCTAACCATTACATTTACATTTAATTTTTCCTAGACTCACCCTCCTCGATGTCTAATTGGGCTCAAATACCATCCTTATTTATGATAGTCACGTATTAATCCACCTATACTAACCCATTTACATGGGAATATGAAAGTTCATATTATATTTATGCTATGTTACCTTGCACATGATAAGGATTAACATGCACACCTATATTTTTGGGACTAGGTGTGCATTGAATTATGCACACTAAGTTTTGCATAGATGAAAGTGCCCACTTAAGGTTACATAGTAAGTTAGATACAAATTAAATATATGATTTTATGAATGGTTCCAATGGTGATATTCTATATAAATTCATAAGGTTCTAACTCTTTATACATCTAGTCTCCTTTGATGGTCTTCATAGTCTGTGCTTTCATCTAGAGCTTGTACTAGTCTATGTAGGAAATAGTGCACAACCTATATTATAGTTTGAATTTTTTAAGGGAATACATTTGAAACTATATAATATAGTATGTGACTTCATCATTTGAGTAAAATTAAATATTTTAATAAGGGAAGGAAATAATATTTAATATCTTGAGCATTCCCTTCATGATTCATAACTACTCCTTGTGCACCTCTCTTTCACTTCTTGAAGTTGGGGAGAGTCACATTCTCTAACCTTTGAAATATGTTTCTAAGTTTAAGGATGATAAATTGGTCATACATATGAACTCCTTATATGCATAAATCAACACTTAGGTGATGTGTGAACATGTTCTGGTTGTTAAGTATGGGTATGGATGGGAAGCATTTGTGCACAAACTCGCTTTTTAGGGAAACCAACATTGCACAGGTATAAATACCTTCTACATATCATCTTATAAATTTTGTGTAGGATGGGATGGCTTGAAGAGTCAAAACTTTTGACAACCCATACATGTTATTTTCTTCCTAAGCATGAATTTAGTAGCCTTGAATTAATTCATTGGGTACAAAGTCTTCTAGAATCCCTTGATCTTCTTTATCTTGATTATTATTAGGTGTGAGAATCCCACTCAATCCTAGAAGGAATTGATATACCTTACATAAGTAAAAACAAATAAAGTAATTAAACCAAATTTCACTTATAAGAAAGACAAAACTAAGATAACAAAATTACACACAAGCACTTGGAGGAAATGAAACTACTTTAAACAACAACATGTGCATGTGGCACTTAAGGAAATTAAAACATTTAAAATACTATTTACAAGGGTGTTCATGACATCAAATATAGTGCTTGAGATGAATCCTATTAAAGGGGATAGGTAACACTTATCCACTTGGTCTTGTAAGCTAGTATACATTGGCTTGTTTATAATAAGCTATGGTATATGGGCTACTCCATATAATGTCTAACTTGGTATGCTTCCTAATCTTTTCTATATATGTATCCCACTTGAGTACCAAGTCTCCTTTATTGAAGCTTATCTTAGCAGCCCTTTTATCAAATGTTTTATTAGTATGCACCTATTAAAGATCCATAGTGAACATGGCCTATGATCTAAGTTATTTGATCTCTATTAGCTTGACTAATCTTAATGTCATATGATTTAACTCAATAAATTATAATTGATGAGATAACTCTAGTGAAGGAAAATCAAGACATGTGGGCAGCCATACTCCCTTTTTGTAGACTAACATGAAAGGTGAATTCCCCAACATACTTTTTGGTGTTATTTAATCTACCTAGAGGCTTTTACTAAGCTTGGTATGTTTGGATCAATGATTATATTTCATGGTTCACTTGATTATGTGAACCAAGTTATTTTTAGTTGACTCAGATAAACCATTACCTTGGGGTTAATAGTCTGAAGAGGTGCTTAAATGTATTATATGTCTAATTGCCCATTCACTGATCTTGACACCAAATAAAACTAGTGTATTTTCTAAGATAATAGTAGTAGGGACACCAAACCTTATGATAATTATATCATAGAATTCCAATATGGAAACCTTATTATCTTATTTGAGTGTTATTGCCTCCATACACCTCATGAAGTAGTTAGCTACTGTAAGGATCCATTTTTGCCCAACACTTAATGGGATATTTATCATACTAATGAATTTTAGGTCCACTTTGAAAATGGTTGTTTAACTTGTATTAGGCATAGGGGTAGGGCTTCCATAGTTTGATTTCCTATAGAAAAAAAGCACACCTTTTGTAACTTCACATCCATGTGTTCATATCTTTGAATAGATTTGTCCAATAATAGCCAACTCACATGATTTTTACCATGGTGGTTTTAGGTGATTAATGGCCTCCTAAAAACCCATCATGGAATTATTTGAGGATCATGTTCACCTAATTCTACTTTATGCTACACATGATAACTCCATTAATGTCTCTTTTAAAAATTTCACTATTAAAAAATACATAAGGAATGGATTGTAATTTTAAATGTTTATTCTTGGATTTATTCAAGCCATACATATATGCATCCATTTAAAGGAAGATATTCATACTCTCAGTCCAACTTGATTAGGTGCCTTGGTCTTATGGTTGGCTCTCGTGTAGTGCAAGAACTATATAGTCTTCATTTTTCACATCTTTGCTACCTCCTCACATAGTCCCTTACCTCACACCATCTTGGTGATTGAGATGTCTATGTTATATTCCATCACATTTATGACCCATCCAAATCTCTTCTCATTGATGTATTTACTGAGTAAGAACTCCTTTATACTAGAGTGTGAGACCATAAGTTGGATCTTTTTATTGGAGAGCATATGCTTAAACTTCTTCAAAAATATTATTACTATGATAATGTGTTTCTCCATAAATTTATAGTGTAAATAATAATCCTTGATCACCTAAATAAATAAATAAATCAATAGACTAATCTAGTTAATCATTACTTTGTTGAGTAAGAATGGTCAAGATGTTTTTAGTTTTGTTGAATGAATAAAGGATGAAATATTTACTTAAATCTAGGTTTATCAAAGAAAGAACCTCTATGATGTCATGCTTGATAACCTCAAAACTATTTTAGACTTTTTGGGCCTAGTTAAATGTAATGGTCTTCTTGAGCATTTTTATGAAGGGTTGGACCAAAGTTACAAAACTCAACACAAACCTTATGAAGAATTTTATTTTGCCCAAGAATCTCTAGAGACTTTTATTGTGATCTAGAAGGAGTGATATAATATCCTCAACTCATTCAAGATCAATGGTGAGTCTCTACTTATAGATAATGTGTCCCAAAATTTTGCCTTCATGCACTATGAATATTCACTTACTTGGGTTTAGAGAGATCCTAAACTCTCAAAATTCTTTAAAGACTTACTATAGGTGACCCAAATGATCCACTATGCATTTTAAAAAAATCATTGTATCATCAAGGTAAACCAAGATGATATCATTGAGGATTCCCTTGAATACCATACGCATGGCCTTCTATAGAGTGGCTCCTACATTTTTCAAACCAAAGGGCATCCTTTGGTATGAAAGGCACCCACTTAGTGGTGAATTCTGATCTCACTCCTACACATGTACTTGGTTATAGCCTAACTAACTATCCAATAGTGAAAAAAATTCCACACCTATGAATATTTTTAGAATTTGATCCATTGTTAGGAGGGGGTAGTGGTATTTGAGGTAGGCTCTATTCAGGTCCCTAAGTCAACACAAAAGTGTATCTCTCCATTATTCTTGTGCACCATAACCAAATTGGCCACCCATGAGGAATGTTTGATTGGAAATATTATGTTGGCCTTGATGAGATTTGAGATCTCCCTCCTCATTAAGGGCTCATGTTTTGGGTTCACTAACCTTTGCTTCTACCTAATTAACTTGGTATCAGGGTCAATCTCAATCATATGTTTGTATTAGCTTGGATCAAAGCCTTTGAGTTATTCATATATCCATGTGAAGATATCATCATACATTTTACTTAACTCAATGGATTTATCAATTTCATATGGGGATCATACCTTACTAGCTTTTAAAAACTTGTCATCAGAGATGGCCACTAGCTTTAATATTTCTTCCTTCACCATAATGTTCCTCCTCTCACCCTTTAGCTAGTTTTCAAATTTGAAGATAGTTTCTAGTGTGACTAACCATTTAGGTATCTTATTTCCATTTAATTAGATGATTTACTATTCATATTAGACTTGAATTTGTAATTGATTCCTAGTGCAAAACTTAGCTTCATCTTATAGTAAGTTAAAAATTTATTCATCACTCTTGAACACCTAATAATTACTTGTGTTGTCTGTGACTATTAGTCTGGCTACAAGTTTTATGAACTACTCAAACTCACCCTTTATACTACACAATAGGTCTTACTATGAACCTATGGTTGTAATCCTATTAGTGTCATCATTTCATACCCTTGTTATGGAATGGATATTGAAATCATAAAACCCTTCAATCATGTCCCATGACCTATGTTTGAAATATATTAGAAAACTCTAACCTAATTTACCACTAGCCCACTATATGTGAAAGATTGTAACACCTTGATTAATTTATTACATTCCAATTATAAACCATAGATCAGCACCTAATATTTAGTAAAATTATTTGTGTATATAAACTATAATTTGAATGGATGGAAATATTTATCATTTTGAGGGGATACTATTATAACACTGGATCTTGCACCATTTTTTATTTTGGAGCCATCAAAGTATAACTAACATATGCCTTTGAGGTTCTCTTGCACCTTTAAAATCTTAGGAAACAAGTTGTCCTCCTTGAGAATGTAGTATGTGCCTATCCCTATTTACTTTTCATTATTATATGGGTCACATTCATAATGCCCATGTTCCCATTCATCAAGTAAGTCATATGGGACCTCTTCAAGGGATGTGGTGGTCTCATGAAGAATTTAATCATTCTCTTGGTTGAATAAAGTGTAGTTTACCCCAACTAGGATAAGAGTATATGGCTATATGTGATTATTTTAAATATGATTGGCCTTGATGGTCTCCTTGGTCCCATATCTAGTTTTGAGTAGCATGTGTGACCAATGTACGGATAAATATATGCCCATATTCATAGTGAAATCTCAAGAGAGGCATATAGAAAAGTAAGGGGATATGTCAATGATTGAAATTTACTATAAAATGGAAAGGCTCAAACATGCATGCAAAGTGAGATTTATATCCATGGTAATTCTAATAGTTTTAACCATTGTTTTGTCTAAGTGGAAGACCCCTTTTGAGATGGGAGAATATGTTATGCTTAACATGTCTATGATTTTGTTTAAAATAACTAAGCTTATATCTCTCAAATATATCATACAATTATGTAAAATAAGCTTACCAAGGATCAGAGAGATGTAGAATGGTGTCAAATTTCTATTTCTATGTACATCTTACTCAAGTTGTTATAGACTTGTGTGCGTAGTAGGCATAGTCTATGATAGCTCAGGAGGCTAGAAGCTTCTTAGGGTGTCCTTTAGAAAATTAATTTAGGAATAAATAGAAAGAGTGTCCCACATGTAAATGTTTAATAAAGATTTATTAATTTTATTAATTTTTTTTAAGGGGATTTGAGTCCTTTTAATATGTGCCTTTTGAATTGAATCCTCTCCTCATACATATGCACTAGTCTGGGGCTGTATCTCTTTCTGTGAAACTTGTTTCATGTGCACTAAAGTATTTTTAGTTATTTTGACTTTGGTATATATGCATTAAACTTGGGGTGTATAAGTTAAAGGCACTAAAGAAGAAGGTTCCTCCATCATTTCTATCTTTTTGAATCTTGTGCTAAAATCAAATAGGTCACTTCTTACCCTCAACACTTCATTCTAATTTACATAATTGAAGTCACACTCCTACCAATTTAGGAGAGTGGATATGTCTTGATCTTGCATTTGTGTATGTGGTTCATCCCTTGGTTGATATAAATTAGATAGAGGCTCCTAAGGTGGTATCACATTTTACATCATAGGTGCCTCATTTATCATTCCATTCACACAAATGACTTGATCATGTGGTTGATCACATGAATAACACCATTAATAGTCTTGTGTCATGTTATTTTGCATAGGTACAAGATATATATAAGTTCTCGTAGTTTTAGGATTTGGAACATAAGATGTTCTATTTCATGTGAGCTAGTTTTGAGTATATTCAACATGTATGTAGTGAGGCTTTTTTGATTGATATTGATGGTTAAAGGGTTGATAAGGTATATAATTATATAATTATTGATTTTTAAGAACCAATAAATCATTTCCAAATATCTTCAATAAGGACTTAACCTTATGTAGCTTGCTCAAGGGTGCATAAGTTGATGGAATTGATAGGCTAACAATAAAAATAATGAGGGCTAGAGTTGGAATGGGGGGCAAGGTAGGTGAAATTTTACATTGGGACTCAAGATATAAAGGCATAAGGGGTCTGGGTGAAATTTTCCTTGATTAAATCAAGAAATTTTATATGTATATAATGACCTGATATGCATGTAGTAGTAATGCACCACTCATAGATTATATCATTATAGACACATTGTTGTTTATCACTCTCAAAAAATATAAGAATGTAGTGTGAGGATTTGGCCTTACTAGGAGTGGAACTCGATCTTAAGTATTATGGAGTATAAAGTTTAAATTGACCATATGCTCATGTGCATCCCTTTTGATGGTTATGAGTTGGTCCATTAGTGATAGGTGGTCACCCTTTTCTTCAAATTATCTATGTAGTACCATGCCCAACTCATCCCAACTCAAATAGAATTTGAAATTAAACCTTGGTACCATTAGAGTGCCCTTTATTTCAAATAAAATTTAAGGAGTCAAACCATAATGTTGTCTTTGGTCACATTATAGATGGATTAAATATTTGTAATATCTTATATATGATCTACTAGGGTATCATAATTTTTACCAATAAATTAAGGGATGTTATTAAGAGAAGCTACAAGAATATCATCATAATAGGGAAGGGTCAATGGAATGCCTACATTAAAGGGAACAAAAAGTTGGTTTATTTGTGTAATCATGAGGGGAATAGGGAATAATCATCCTCTGTTCATAGGTAATTATCCAATTGGGGGTGTAGACTAAGCTTCAAGAAAAGTTTATCCTACATAAATAGTCCTTATAATAAGAGATAAGGACACTCTAACCTCTCTTCTTCTATAAGGTATAGGTAATTATTGAGTATTTTGACCATAAGTCAAAATATGTCAACACCCTATAATCAAAAACCTGATATAGAGGTCTTCTAGGGTGTAAAATATGTACCATTGTCTTAGTGAAGTCATTTAATGTGTCTTTAGCCTTGGTCATTTTCATTTTTAGTCCTTAGTTGGTATTAAGTCATCTAGGGGTCATATTTGGGCCATTTAATAGACTTATATTGTTAAAAATAGAATAAAATTGTTACAATTTGTCTTTCAACATGCTACATGTTATATTCTTGTTAGATATGGTAGTAATAACCAAAACTTTGCATGGGTTACATTGAAATCAAGAAAACAACTGAGAAAAGGCAATTTTTAGTTATTGTACAACCTATGCAGCATACTTGGCACATGTAGAAGTATTTATAGTGACCATTTAGGTACCTTAAACTTATTTCCATGCTTTTTCAGCCTTTAAAATCTCAAAAATGGCAAAAATCCATTTTTTTTCTCCATCACTTTCCTTTGCATGTAGAAATAGTCAACCGTTCTTTGCATGGTATGGCTAGGAGGAGTTGAGTTAGGTAAAATTCTCTTGAGGAATGAAAATAATATTTTTTCACTCCAAGTTCATGTCAATATTTCCAATTTTGGTACCAAGCTTTATGAACCAATGTTAAGAGTGCTAGTGACTTTTTCTGCCTACTCATCCCCATCACCTCATGGTTTCTCTTCTATTTGGATTTGTTCATACAAACTAGTTATTTAAAGTGATTATGAAGAGTGTGATATCAATTATCACATGTTATTTTATATGGTATGAATTTTTGGTGTGAATAAGTTGAGCATAACTATCTCACTTTGCTAGTTGAGATCCCCATTACTAGTTTGTAGACAGTTTCCACCATTTATAGAAGCTTGTATATTTGTTTGATCTTCATAAAAAAGGTAATTTAAGGTAACATGTTGTGTTTTGATCTACCACTACATAGTGACAAATAAATTATATTTTTACATTGAGTTTCAATTCTAATATTGATAAAGAACATAATAAAAGACATGTCACAGTCAGTTTCCCTTACAGCATCCACCTACAGTTAGGTGAAAAAGATATTTGAGTAGTCATGGTAATAGGATGAGGAGTTTTCAAGGTGGTATGAAGTATATTTAAGTTTAAAACATAAATTTTGAACTATTCAAATGGTTTGATATTGATTGAGACAAAAAATTCTCCAATATATATAGTTTTGAGACTGGTGTCCACCTACAGATAGCTCCACAGAGATATGAGGATGAGGAAATGAAGGTATTCAAACTATTTGAAACCTTCATTGAGGTTTAAGAGAATTGAGAGTGTCATAGTAATAATGGTTGAGTCATAATGCAGAATATAACTTAAATTCTCACCCTCAGTTTTAGAAAGTTGCATTTGGGACAAATTACATTAATTTTTTGGAATCAAGGTTTTTTCCATATTTGATTCCATCTTATAGTAGGGTGACATGAAATCTAAACAAGTCTAGGTGTCTCCATAATATAGATTGAACACATGAATTTACTTGATATGTTAAATTTTTTATTTGGTCAATATAAGGTAATGTAGATAGTTTTTCAGCTCAAGCAATCTCTCACTATAGACTTTCAATGTTATCTATAGTACTTTGAAGCCTAAGTGACCCAATAATGTAACAATGGCATAATAGTTGCATAAATAATGAAAAAGTGGAAAATTTAGTTTTAAATAGCCTTAATAACGTAAATTAATATCAAACTAAGTGAAGTTAAAGGTTTATAGGCACACCATCACCTACAAGAGGATTCTATGATCCCTCATATAGAGCACCTATAGTTTGACTGACAGTGTGTCAACAATGAGACTAATAGAAGAATACATGTAGATAAGTGACCATTTAAATGAATATGACACTATTTAACCTAGGATAAATTGAAGGATTTGAGAAAAAAATGGTTAAACACATGTAATCCACACCTATAGGGGTCCTTTTATCCTTAAAATAGGCACCTACAACTAATTGTAGACTCACATTATGTTGGAGATAGACAATTTGGGTGTTGGCTTAGCCCTAAGGCATGATGTGGATATGATCAAGTGTGAGATTATATTTATGGATTAATAAAATAATTAAAACATGAATATTAGTTCTTAAAACACACATATTCACCTATATGAACCTCATCCTCCCAAGGTAAATACACTTATAGTCTAGTTTATAGACTAGACCTAGTCAAATAAAAAGCATGTGTTGAGAAGGTTGGCATAAACATTGATGGTGGAATATTTGATGACCATTATCAAAATGGTAATAACACATTTCATATGTTCTTGGAAAGAGGGAAACAAATAAAATACAAGTTTCCAACCTGTCACTCAGTATAATTTTCTAGACCCTGCATAGTTATTTGTCCCATAAGTCTATCTAAGAGATTTAACATATTGATGATGTTGAAGATGTAATATAACCCTTAAATTTGGTAAAAAATGTCATTATTACCTATTATATCCCTCCACATATTTATTTTTGAAGTAAAATTAGGGGAGATATCATATGTTCTATCTTAGATAAAGGGCACTCCCAGAGAGTCAAGACTGTAGGCAGAGGTAAGTAAATGGTAAGGGGATGAAATGTAAAGAATTAAAACACTATAAGGAGGGTGTGGGGAGTTTTTTTAATAATAAAAAAACATATAAAAGACATAAAATTCATAATAAACCACTCAAAGGTGGTTATGAGCAACTAAATCACAATAAAGCCTATTGGGCCTAGACTAGGCCTAAGCCCTATAGGGGTCTGAGTTCACTTATAAGGCAATATGAACCTTAAAATGAATATAATAACCTTCAAGGGAGATATTATGATGATTTATATCCTTTATTTTGGAAAGAGATTACTCATATTGGTCATTTTAACCCAATACCATTATAGGGGTATGTAGAATGCATTCTAAAGCTCAAGAGGCTAACTTCAAGAGCTCACACTTGTACAGATTGGTTACATGTTGACCCAAGGTTTGGGTACATTTTATGAGGGTCTTGAGATTAAAATTTTTGTGATTTTTTGGGAGGTTGGACATTAGGATTTCATGAACAATCGTAAGATTCCAAACCCTCCTAAACCCTTGTTAAAGACCTGATTGGAAAGAAATGATTGAATATGCATCTATATGAGCTATTTTTTCCTATAAATTTCCTATAATTTTTTGATTAATCTCTCAAGTTCCTTCCCATTAGATTTGTTTGTACCCTACTTGTATGGATAGGGTGAAAAAAAATTCTTGGAGGTTTTTGTGTGTTTTATAGGTGAAAAAGAGAGTTGAATAATGAAGATAATTTATAAATGTCAATTGGGACATATTATAAATCTCCATGTTCATTTATCACTTAATAAAATCACACAAACATCTCTACTAAGTCATTCATCTCAAGCAATATTTGGTAGATAATGGAAATGGAGAGTGCCTACCAAGTGAGAAGATGAGAAGTTCAATAGGTGTGATTTTAAGGTCTTATTCATATATTCAAAGGTAGACGTTTATTATAAAGTTTTCATAACACCTATTACACATATTTTATTAAACAACTAAAGGCCATATTGAGGACAAATATGAAGACAAAACTATAAAGCTAGTGATGGTGACTATAAATGGTGAATGCAAGTGTCATGAAGAATACTTGTGGTTAGGAAAGTATTTGATGACTATTGAAGCTTTTTTCTAGCCCCTCCTTGATATTACACTTATTTCAACTCTCCCTAGTCTAGTTTTAGGTCCTAAAAAGAGGCATAATCATGAAGGTAGTTTCAAGAAGGTATTTAAAAGGTCCTACACTAAATTTGGAGAGTTGTCATACTTTAGGTGGACATTTTTCCATGAGGAAATTCAAAAGCTATATTATTAACCTCATTCTCTTTTAATTTAATATGTTTTAATTCCTTGAAATGTACCATTGTGAACCTTGAACTCCAATTTCTTATCTCTCTTCTCACATTCTATAAATGCAAGCTTTTTTGGATATTGTAAAGATAAAATCTATACATGATATGGGGAAGTCCCACTAGTTTGATATTGTACTTTTCCTTTAAATAAGATTTAAAATTTATTTTTGATTTCACAAACTATCTTTTCTAAGTATGTGAAGTGATGTATAGTTAGATTTTAAGTGATTGATGCCTATCCTTGATTTCTCTCAATCCTTCCATGTTTGATGCAAGTTGTTCCTCTCTAATAGGTCAAATGAAGTGTTTTCTAGTGTATGGGTCCATTTTATTGGTATACAAGTAGCCTTAGTGTCTAAAACTAATTTTTGGTTCACTTAACTTGAGTAATTTCATGCATATCACATCCATGTTTGCAATATTAATGTTAGAGTAATTCAAGATTCTAAGACTAGTATTATGAGTCATGTATCTTTGTGCACTTGTATGATGATCTTGTGGAGATATTTCTGGTGTATCACCCCCTTAGAGTAGTTTAATTCTCCCCCTTTCATCCAAGCAATTAGTTAGTGTAGTTGATAATAACTTAAGGATCAATCGAGAGAGCTCACCCTTAAACCTAGAGGTTTACCTCTACTATAGGCAACCCATAGGCTTAGAGGAATTATAATGTTTCCCAAATATTAGAGAATTCTTTAAAAAACTCCTATAGGGTGTAATATTTGGTGACAATAGTAACTCAATGAAATTAAACTTAGTACCCCTTGAAGATGTTCTCATCTATCTTAGCATATAGATGAAAGGTTGAGCTTTATGAACCATAAATGCTTGAAATCACAAAACATTCTACAAAGTGTCCTCAACACTTAAATATCTAGGAGTAGCACTAATATCTCAACCACCTTTTGAACTTATTCCCATTAAAAGTGCTAGAAAAATTATATCCTTTGAAATGTACACCCATGTACAAAGAGATATCACATGTAATAATGTGTGACTCTTCCATGATTAACACCTTCAAATCATATGTCAGATATAGTGATTCAATTTATCATTATAAAAATGGGATCATCCCCCAAGGTATGGGACTTTTGAGCACCTTAGGATGGACCTCTAGAGTAGGCAAACTTCCTTTTATTCTAGATGCACTTATTTTAGGATGAACACACAAACCTATAAAGAGCATAATGAAATCTATAGCTATAACTAAACCTAAACTCAACAAGGGGAAAATGGAGAGAAAAGTCAGTAGGGTTGATATAATTTATAAGTTGATGCACTAATAATAGATTGAGCACCTCACCCACTTAATGACATAATAAAACTAATAAATTGGTTATACAATCTTCAAAGTAGGTGCACTGCATAAGTGTTTTGCATGGAGGTAAGGGAACATAGTGTAGCATCAAGAGGGATAACAAATGGCTCATAGATAATGGTTACACAAACCTATGTATACATAACATGAAACTTTCAGATTCTTTAAGTTCTACGTAGAGGTACGAAGGGAGGATGAAAATGAGAGGGATGAACCACCAAAAAAAGGGTTGACCAATAAATACACATAGAACATAGAGCATGAAGAATAGTAAAATAATTCCTATTAATCTCAAGGTGTATTATAATATTAAAAACTCAAATAAATAAAGCTTTGTTATAATAGGAGAGTGATCTTGTGGGGGGGGAATTTTAATAGCATTAGGATTCCTATAAATGTTAAGAATTTTATAATAAAAATTAGTGTTCATATAGTAATAGTCAAGGCCCTATGTAATCAATTATCCATTGGAGGTGGTAGGTATGAACTTGAATTTAGAAGTGGCATCAAGATTTCAAGGGTGATTAAGACCATCAAGATCTTCATAATAACTACTACGATCCATGCTTATTCAAATTGGGCCTAAAAATTTGATCATGGAAGTATCTATAAGGTCAATCATGGATTCATGTGTGTATTTATGAAGTAAATTCATTTAGGCATCCAAGGGAGGTGTGTTATCATTCTATGACTTGGATTCACCCTCCTTAATGTCCAATTGGGCTCAAAAACCATCCTTATTTATGATGGTCACTTATCACTCCACTTGGAATAGCTCATATATGTAGGAATATGTAGGGTTTTCATTGGTTTCTACATGTTACCTTGCACATGGTAAGGATTAACACGTCTACCTATATTTTTGGGATTCAGTGTGTATTGATTTTTGCATATATGAGAGTGTGCACTAAAGGTTGCATAGTTAGTTGGTTGTGTAGTTAATTTTCAAGTTTGTGAATGGTTTTGAGGCTGATATTATACAAAAATGCACAAAGATACAACTCTTTTTGTGCCTATTCTCCTATGATGGTCTTTTTAGTTTATGTCTTCATCTAGAACTTGTATTAGTCTATAAAGGAAATGATGTGCATCCTAGGTCATAGTTTATATTTTTTAAAGTAACTGATATTATACTCTACAATTCAGCATGAGACTTCATCATTTTAGTACAAGGAAATATTTAAATAAGGGCACACAATAATATTGAATATATTAAGCATGCTCTTCATTAATTGGAACTACTTCCTACGCACCTTTCTCTTTCACTACTTGAAGTTTGGGAGACCCATGTACTCTAACCTTTATGCCATGTTGGTGTGATAAAGGAGTCTCACATGGTGTGCATGGTATAACTCCTTGTAGGCATAAATCAACACTTAGTTAATTTGAAAACCCATGTTGGTTGTTGATTACAGGTGAAGATTGGAAACATTAGTGCATAAACTCACTTTTTAGGGAATTTGACACTATGTAGGTATGAAGACATCCCTCACAACATATTATTAACTTTACATAGGCTAGGGTGACTTGGATAGTCAACAAGAGGTATCATAACAAACTTATCATATTTTCATTTTGATCTCTATAATTGAGGAGGCTAAGGCTAAAAGGCATAAGGCTTATTTTTTCTTTGTATACTTTTACAAATCCTTTAACATTATTCCTTGGAATTTAATCATTAATAAACTAATGACTTTGGATCTTTCACACAATTACATTTGGTATATTTAGTGTTACTATTTGTTTCATATTTAAATCACCCATTCTTTATATTTTTGGTAGTTTTTACTTGTTAATCATGAAAATAAATGCCTATTTAACATTAAATGGAAACATTAATAGAATTGGGTTAGAATGACCATTAAATTAATTTAGATTTAGGGTTTTTTCATGTACCTTTTGTGCATAAGACCTATCAA
This sequence comes from Torreya grandis, assembly GCA_037957365.1. NCBI lineage: Eukaryota > Viridiplantae > Streptophyta > Pinopsida > Cupressales > Taxaceae > Torreya > Torreya grandis. The sequence continues at coordinate 2,981,599 of JARHVA010001835.1, read as the reverse complement.
ATCCATGTCTTTCTTTTATTTCATTTTGAAGAGAAGTGGGGGAATCCATGCGATTTTAGTGGAGGGTAAGAGTTTTCAAAGTCATTTCAAAGCAAAACAGGTGAAGTCGGTTGAATTTAGGGGAGGATAAGGTAATTTTCTTGATTTTATCCATTAGTTTTTAAATATGTTACTTTAGTAGTACATGAATATGTTTTTTGAGCATTAAAAATATTTTTGCTTTAAACACTATATTTTTTTAAATACATGTATGTAGACACCTTAGTTTGGTACAAAACCCATTTTCATTGTGTCTTTTCCCAAATTTTTCACTTTTTTATACTTATGTATAATTAAAATCATTTTTGCACTTTTTACCCAACACTAGACTCTCTTCAACCTTTGAACCACTAGATATCTTTAAAATTATATAAACTTTATTGATTTCAGCGTTCAGGTCTCAATCATCCATTTTCTAAGAATTTAACTTCATTATGAACATTTATTTCTCTAGAGGTGGATTTGATGATCCAAAAAATCTATTTTGGTTAGATTTTCAAGTCCATCCTCCATGTTTTTGTTAGTCTTTCTCACCTTGGCCTAATTTCTTATGCTGTGACTTTAGCTTATTGTAATATTATATGGTCATCCTTTGCATGTCTTATCTTAAATATACCTATATATATTTATATAATTCCTACTCATTTTAACTAAATATAAAATTTGACTCAAGGGTGGATCAAATAATTAATCTTTCTCCATTATTCAATTTATGGCATTTACTGACCAAATTTATTGCTACAAGTGTGACAATTTTTCACCTTGATATTTAAACCTTCTTCAATCCTTTTGAAATCATCACCCTATATTGATCAATGGTTTAGGTGGATATTCATGTAGTTTTTATTTCACTTCAATAGGGAGAAGAGATAAATCTCTCACTCAAAATTACACTCACATGCACTAGAGAACTACATTGACTCTAAATCCAAACATGTTGGATATGTAGCTAAAACTCCTCAAAGTGTAGCCTAAGTCAATTAAATTTACACACATTTATCTTATTATTATTTAAAAGGGTTAGTCAAAGAGTAAAAATAAGATAAATTTCACAATCTACATCAAATTTATACATTGTTATCACACAACATTGTATGACATCTAATAATGCACCTACACAAAAGAAAATCCAAAATCTATAATAGAGAAAAGTAAATATCTGATATCTTAGTACACATTCAAAAATTATATTTGAAGCATTGAATACATCCTTTTATGTTTTTAAATATATATTTTGACATTGACCTACATAGTCACCTACATAACCCATAGTCACTTCTATATTGTTTGGTCAATCAAGTAGGTGTGTCATATTCCTATCATATTAAAGATTTCATTATTATTTCTTATTCCATTATTCTTATTTTCAATACACCAAGGATTATAATTTATTAATTTAGATTATAATTAATTAAAAATATTTTATGTCCTTATTTACTTTAGTGTGCATTAGGATATTTCCCTGGTGTCACTTTAAGGTAAAAAAATTAATAAACCCCTCTATTATTTGAATGTCTACTCCTTATAAAGTTTCCCCCTTGTGTTTAATTTATTATTTCTACATTTTCAAATATGCATAGAATTATTTACAAGGATCAAAGTAGCCCAATATTATCATTCACATATTTATGATTTCAAATTTACATCCACTTTTAAAAAATGAAACACCTAACCTAGGGTTTATACAAATCTCATCCCCCTTAGGTTTTGAATCTTTATAATTTTCATATATGAATTTTAATTATTTACATTTATTGGTGAAAATTGTAGCCTACCCCTCACCTATTTTTGCTTTCATATTTTTGTTCACTTTTAGAAATTCATGCATACACCTTCATTATTTAAAGGTGTACACCTTTCCAAGGTTTATTTTAGGGTTTGATCCTACATTAGATTTATATCTTATTTTTTCCCATTCATTTCCTAGTCATTAACCTAGGTTCTTCATATTTTTCATGTTTATATTGTATACTAACTAGGAAGTCTATATCTATACATCATACTAGGTGAAATGCTAGATTGAGTGGTCCTACATGTGATTTGACTCAATTACCATTGTTTTATGATAATATTTATTTGAAATAAAATATTAATACTTCTAGTGATATTCCTTATTCTATGGTTGATGTTAATGTGAATGTGACTGGTTAATATGTTACTAATAAAATGACTTTTACTATTCCTTTATAATGATGAAAATAAAAATGATTAATTTTTTGATTATGTTGATCCATTTAGAGTTTTAATAATTAATAAATTTTATTCCAGGATCAACAAACATCCTACATACTTAGAACCTTTGTTGCTTAAGTTAAAATCAATTTAAAAAATTATGAATTAAGCATAAGGAACCTACACCTAAGACTACTACTATAGATCCTCTAAGTGTTTTTGATAGAATTTTTGGAGGATCCACATATACATTGGGTGGTGAGTCTAGTTCTCTTAGTGTGCGGTTGATTCTTTTATACCTACACCTAGTGTTACACCTTCTCAGGTTAATCCTACTATTATTGTACAACCTAAGACCCTTATGTTTTTTCCTACTATAATTCCAATGAAATTTGTACCTAATTATTATGTTTTATATTTTGGTCTTGGACATAGTAAAAATACCATTCATGCCTCCATTACTACTAATGTTAATCTAATAAAGTCACCTATTCCTACACATGCACATACAAATGCTAATCATGATTCAACTCATACACATTAGTGGTACATATAAAGATATATTGATAAAAAAATAAATTCAAGCTATAAAAATGTAGCTTATGAAACTATCTCAAGAATCCCAAGAGGATAATGATGCGGTTTCATCTAAAAAATATTTTAGACCCATTGTCTACTAATGTTCTAGTTCATCTTTTTTCATTTACTTTTTCAGTGCCTAAATTTGATTTATATAGTGGACATTGTGAATCTTTGCATCATATTTGGGCCTATTTCACATCATGTTTTGGTTTTATTCATGATTATTTACTTATGACACATATTTTTCATAAAAATCTAAAGGGTTATGTTTTATGTTGTTTCTACACCCTAAATGTGGGCTCTGTGAATTGATTTAATGATTTGGATAATATGTTCTTATCTATTTTTTATAAAAACATTAGTTAAAAGGTCACATTTATAAAATTAATTAAATCAATCAAGAACCTAGTGATAATTTTATCAAATATATTCTTAGCTTCAAGACTATGATTAAAAAAATATCACATCAAATCCCTAATGATGAGCTTCAATTTTATTCTCAAATAGTTTGCTTGTACCAATAACATATAAAGTCATGTTTACAAATTAAAATTATTTTGATGAAATTTGACACATGTTTTAAAACATTGATAATAAACTATTAGAGGAAATTATGCTTAATTATAAATCTAATGACTCCACATATACTACCTTGAAATATCAGGGAAATTCAACATTCAAGACCAAGACTAATGATATGCCTACCTTTCAAGATAAGAATGAAGTGGAAATGGTAAATGTAGTTTCATAGCCAATAGACAATAAAGTCCTTCCACCTTATATAAATATTTAATAATTAATGGGATTACCTAACCCACCTTAAAAAGTTTTTAAACATTTGTTTCAATATAACTATATTACATTACCTAAGCCATATCAATTGGATACTTCTCAACCTATGCCTAAAGGGTGTGATGCCAATCAATATTATCACTGCCATAAAGCTTCAAGATATTATACTAATCAATGCTAAAAACTATGAAATAAGATTAAACATATCATCAATATTAAAAATAAATAAATTTGAAGGCCATGATTTTACATTAAATGAATTTGTCATAATACCTAATCACTGCATGCAAATTTTCAATAATGCATTTCCAAATAATGAAACTAAAAGGAAAGACAGCATTCCTATGATAACATCTATACATAATTTCAGTATTACACATGAGCATGATATTGATAACATTATTGGAATGGTTTTTAGATCTTAGTGACAAACACCTTTTGTTATATTACATGACCACAAGATACCACATATTGATTCAAACAATTCTCCTCTTTACATACATAGTTTTTTTATTAAAATACTTTGATCACACATGACATTATGATTAACAATCATTCTATTAAAAACATGAATACAATGAAATTCTTAGTTAGTCAAGGTACATTGAGGAAGATTTACATGGTGAGACTTTATACTTAATAATTATGATGTTGTTACACATACACCCTTAGGTGGCATTAATTTACCAGTTGAAGTAGGTCCTTAGACCCTATTATTTTAGTTCTATTTACTGCCAAATATCAGTTCATATATGGTTTAATTAGAGATATCAATACCCTAAATACTATATCATTCTATGAAAATCATACATGATAATTAAAAACATATCATTCGCATCACAACTTACAATCTCCCTATCTAACCTTAGAGACCACATGTATGATCATATAGAGTGATTATTATGGAATGAAACATTCAAAATCTATGGTATATTTTACAATTTTAATGCATACCATTATTATTCCTAATACATATGTATATATAACATCACCTCCTAAATCAAAGACTCCTATAGTTACACCTTCGAGACCTATTGTACCTACTCACCCACATCCTAATAATGGTTTTCAATCTCTTGGATCATATCTAAGCATTTAAATAAATCATAGTTTCAATATGACATATTATTAATAGTGCTTATTGATGGGTTTATAGTTCCTTGAGTGAACCATCACCATATCTTTACTTAGGATGATGGTTTTAATTATTACACATCTCACAACTATTTTTATGATACTATGATGATGCATCTAACTTACCTATTCTAGGATTTCAATTTATAAATCATATTGGTTAGCCATGCCAATATATATTTTATGTTTCATTGATATATCATTATCTTACAATAATTTTTTAATGAACATATATTATTTCTTCCATATCTCATACCTTTCACATGTTTTATTTCCTTGAGTTATGTAGACACCCAAATTTGCTACAAGTCCCTTTACCATAACACTTTTTACAATTTTTTTTAACTTAGTCCATTTTTTATATTTGGATATATTGGGACACTTCCTGCCCCATGTAACTCTTTTCCTAGATTTATACCTTCTAGATATCTTCCATACTTATCCATTTCAACATTTAAGCCTAATCTACTTATCTTATAAGTTACTTTCACTAACTATGGTCATGTATCTCCTATGACATATTTATTGGTTATAGATTTTACACTAAATATACCCTATGTATATTTGGTAGGTTAGCAAAATTTCCCCCCTTTTTTTAGGTCATTTTACCTTGGCCTAATTTAACACACCTTTTATTTTGCATGTCACTACTTTCCATGGTTAATCATTATGCATGTCAAGTTTTAAAGAGTTTGATATGTTCAAATCATTCGTATTCATTTACCAAGGAAGAATTAGATAAGAATCATTTCATAAGTTAGAGACTTTAACTGATCAAAATCATTTGCTACAATAGAGAAAGAGCCAATAAATTGAGTTGAACTTAGTCATTAATTACATAAAACTATTTTGATATCATCCATTATATAATTAATTTAGTTACATGATAAAATATAAGGAAAAGTAGGCCCAAGCCTTTTCTCAAGATTCTATTTACATTGTGCAAGAATTACATGAGGGTTTATTCTAGCATGCATGATACATAGTTGCAGCTCCCTTGAGGTTGCCTTACCTAACTAATTATAACCCTTATATTCATCATGCATTTTATTTGTGAATTAGGTAAAGAGATGAAAAATAAATAAATTCAAATATTATTCCCATTAATTTCAATGAGCACAAACATAGACTATATGACATTAGAAGGAATACTTTCATAGAAAAATACAAGGGCTAAAAAGGCATATAGTATGAAATCAGTGCTTAGTATTAGATTTTTTAGTGATGCTCAAAGGATTATTTCAGTAGATATATCTTACATGAACATATTTTTTGATACCTAAGAAAGCACCAAATGTCTAATTTGAAAGTGACTAGTTTAGATTTCAAATAGAACATGTTTATCCCTTCCAAACCACTTATGATTTTTTTAGAATCACAAGATTATGCCCAAGTGTGAATAATTTATGATTTTGATTTTCATATCATCCATTTATTATCAAATAAATTTCATTTATACTTATTTACTATTTTTAGGAACTAGGCTAGATTTGATTTAATGTTTTAAACTATTGTATTCTAGATCTCCCTTATGCACAAGTTTGAATTATTTGTGTGTCACTTAGATTATCCTAAATCATAAATAATTATAAAATTTTATTGAACCCCTACATTATTATAATAAATATATATTTTAAGGATTTACATTATATTTAATGATTGATTTATTAATTTTTAGATTGGTATCTTATTTCATATACTTTGATTAAACCCTACCCTTGGATGAACTCTTTTTATTTTAATATTACATACATTTTATCACAATTTGGTGCATTTAAATTTGTATAGACACCCAAATTTTGTACAATAATTTTTTTACAATGATTTTAATGTGACTTTACATATATATACTCTCAATTGTGAATGAGGCACTTATTGGTGTATTTGTCTTGGTATTGGGTCTTCTTCTCTATTCCTTTGAGTATGTAGTCATCCATTGGGATTTATTGATATTCCTTAAGTATTTAAGAGGGATACCTAGTGTTATTATCTTGGTTCTAACTTTTATATGGCTTGAGGATAGTGCCAGTAATGCTAGATAATGTAGGGTACCAACATTGTTTGACTTTACCAATACTGATAGTGTCTAATTTTATGAGTAGCATCCTAACTTATATTTTAGGTTTGTTTTGGGAGTTAACACCTTTTAAGAACTTTATTTTACTCTTTTGGGTATTTTTTGGTTATATTTTGCATTATAATAGTTACTAAATCCAAATTCAATAACCCTATATACATAAAGACCTTAAAATCATTTTAATGGGAAACACTCATTGATTGACAAAGGCCTACAAAGGCCACATAAACATCTAGATTATTGTTATCAAAAATATAAATTTTATAAAGGATAAATATAATTTAATTTTTTAATCAAAGGATTAACTAGATTAAATTTCATTTAAACTTGTATTACAATGATTTTTCATGCACATGCCAATGAGATAACTATGTGCATTTTGAACCCTCTTCAGAGTATTAAAATCATAGGCAATGCTTGAATATTTAATGGGGAGTGGTTGAGGTTAGTCTAAACCAACCCTTCTAACCCCTTTTTAAGATCACACTAGTATAAATACTTTAATATAGGGTTTTGGATCAAATATAAGGATAATAAAAATATTAATATAGCATCAAAGGAAATTAAATGCATAAAAGTCACTCAAAGATAAAGGTGCATCGATTTGGATTATCATAGACTAGTGTTATCATCCTAGATGGTTATATTAGATAGTATATGGATACAACCACTATAAGATTCTAGGAATTATTAGAGGTGTCCCAAAGAGTTTTAATAGACTATTTCCTTATTTAAACCAATAGAGAGCCACTGTTGAGCACACCTAATGATTATGATAAAAAATATGAGTAGAAAAAAAACATAAATAAGATATGTACCTAGTTATCCCATGTTATTGATATTTGATATAAATATTAAGTGAAATATATCACAATTAAAATTAAAATTTGTGTTATTAATGTTATATCTTATGTATTCTAAATATTCAAAGTTTTAGCTTTTTTAGACCACTAAATCCAAAATAAGTAAAATATTTTTAGTGAACCTGATCCTTGTCTTAATAATGGTAAACCATAGGTTTCCATTAATTTTTTATTATTCATTTTGAATTTTTCGTAATTCTATTATAGTATCTTCTATTTACCTTATAAAGTGACTAGTATCTCCCCTATCTGGAGCCAAAATCTATAAGTATTTGCTTTCCACCTCTCAAATAATATGGTCATGAAATTCATGTCATGAATCATAGTTATTAACTATATAATGTGTCCTAATCCTACTCTATCTGATATCTTATAATCAAATCACTCAGATCTAATCCCAATACAGTCTCCATATGGACACTACATCAAAACTCTCTTATGTGCATGAAATGTATAAAATGTAAGATAACATCTTTGATAAAACAATAGATAAATACAATATAATGATCATAAAATATGAAATATAAAAGTATGATCCTTATTAGACACCCATGATGAAGGTTTGACACCTATAATAAACACTATTGGTAAATAGGCTAATAGTTCCAACAAAGCTTGGACATCTTTAGAAAATGATAGAAACCTCTTATAAAATCCTAAAACCAATTAGAAATACATAAAAATTTATTAATATATTTAAAATGAAATACTTTATATAATTCATAAATAATTTTGTTCATAAAATAAAATTACTAGAGGTTCCTCCACTAGTAATAAAATCTTTGAACACTTAAATTGTAGTAGGGTTACCTCTTATCATAATGGATTTGTTTCAATCAAAACTTAGAGTTGATAAAAAATAAGTTTTAAATGAATTATTAAAACAAAAATTAAACCTATTTATAATTATTTAATGTAATTTTATATGGTACAACAAATAATTTTGCTATTAATCTATTTTTATATGATACATGTGATATATCAAAACTCATAAGTTTGTTTTACCTCCTATCAATTGTGTTGAAAAAGATGTGAAATGTTATACAACATGGTATTAATCTCACAGTAATTTATTTTTAAATTATAGATGAACATTTTACATGATTTTGTTTAATATATATTTAACATACTTACTTGTGCCTCAATCCTATTCACTAGGGGAAATTAATGGATATATTACACATTGATGAAAAATCAAGGAAATCATAACTATAGGACTTGATCACCTATCTAATTTTCAAAACTTTTATTGGAAATCAATACAATCCAAATAAATTATTATTTCCATGTGCATAACACTTACAAACACATCTAAGTCAAAATTTAAACAACTCAAATAACTTAACAAACTTAACAATTGGTAATGAACATTTGAGACTTCAAAATTTATATATACCACATTACGATGATAACATACATGAATATGAATTGGTCACTTACCATAGATTAAAACATGTCACATATGCTTAAAAATGATGGAAATTTTTATATGAAAAAATATATATTCATGTGGGCATATATATTTCAGATGATTATATCATTTATATAACACATGATGCATATAACTATCTCTTTTGACATGATTGATTCACAAGATTTATCGCTCATATAAAAACATGGGCATACATTGAGCCTCTCCCAATAAATATAAAGCATATCATATTAAGCATTGACATTTTTGGTAATATTACTTGGTTTAGTGATATACATTATATAGATTTATGACATATGCCACACATTTATGGGAATTTTATAGGATTTTGGTAAACAACTTAAGTATTTTATAGGATTATGAAATAAATTCTATGATGAAATGATCATATTTATTGGGTTACATGGATCACATGGGTTCAAATTATCAAATTGGTTTAGATTATGAGACATATTGGGATATATTATGATTCAAATTATGCTAAGTTGTGATTCAGATTAGGAAAGATTGATAGATTCACACATATGCATGGCATGTTTGGGTATTTTAAAGTATAAGTAAAAACATGTGATATATTTTATGACATAATGAGAAATTAAATAGATCATATTTTACATATAAATGAAATTATAGGGATTAGAATGAGTAGATCATCATATTTATCAGATTAAATAGAGTGGCATACATGTTTGTGGAATTCTAGATCACATTTAGGTGTATATGGATCAGATATAGAGCATACAAAATTTAATACAAATAATTTTCTCTATTTTTATGATGGTAACAAAGGTAAAAAAGGTAAATATGTAATCACTTTAAATCCAAAATTCACATGAAATGGTTGATTCATTTTTTTTATATTTACATACAAACCTGATACAAGGCTCCATTTTTAAATATGAACATGGAACAAGGTTAAAATTTTACATAAAATATTCAAAACCTTGTTAAATTATCTAGTGCACTTTCTCCATATGGAATGGGTCACCTAACACCCATGTCATCTTCACTACAAATGACATGAGCATACTCCATATGCAGTGGAAAATCACATACCCATAATGTAGTTATTATTTGATTATTAATGATTTTTAATTATGACTATACTACATTTTATTAGAAAAAGAATCTATCTAATATTGCACATCATTGTTCCAAGGTACACATGGATGTTATGAATCATTGAGGCAATTAAAAGTCTAAGATCAAAATTAACAACATAAGTTTGAATTCTCTTTATCCTTTTAAACCAACATTTGTCATTGCACTTAAATACTTAATTAAAATGGGGGGATACATTTTTATATACCCAAATTTGGTATAATTCATGTTTGTATAATTATTTACATGTGACTTTACATATATATATACTCTCAAATACAAATAGGGAACTTATTGGTGCATTTATCTTAGTCTTGGGTTTTCTTTTCCACTTAATTTGATTATGTAATATTATGTTGGGATTTATTTATCTTAATTGAGTCTATAATTGGTATCCCCAATCTTTTTATCTTGGTTTTGAAATTTTTATGGTGTTAAAATAGTGTTGGTTATTATTGGTGTCTGACTTTACTAACAGTGTCCTAGTATATCTTTTAGGTCTAGTTTAGGACAAACCATATTTTTGGTGCTTTATTTTACTCTTTTAGGTCTTATTTGGTCAGATTTTATGCACCAATAGTTACAAAATTCAAATTTCATAACCCTATATATAAAAATCCCTTACAATAATTTTAAGGATAAGAACTCATTGATTAATAAAGGTATACAAAGAGCATGTAGACATCTAGCTTACTGTTAATCAAAACTTGGGTTTTATAAAGGGTAAATATAATTTAATGACTATACCAAAGGAGAAACTAGGTGAAATTTGATTTATAATTACATTGATATGATTTATCATGTAGATGCTAATGGGATAACTACATTTAGTTTTAGTCATCTTCATAGTATTGTAAAAATAGGAAATGCTCAGTTATTCAATGAGGTTTGGTTGAGATCAATCCAACCTAATATTTTTAACCCATTTTTAAAGTCACATTATTCTCAAGAGTGCAAGCTAGGGTTTTAAATAAAATATAAGGAAAATATAACTATTTGCATATGGATAAAGGTAATTGAATGTACATAGGTCAATTTCAAACAAATGTGCATTAATCTAGACTCTCACAGATTGCCTTAGCCATCCTCAATGGTTTTATAAAAAATTAGATGGATTTGTTTGCCAAATTATTTTTAACTTTATATAATGTGTCTTAAAGAGTTCCAATAGTGTGTTTCCTCATCCAAACCAACATAACACTTATCACTCATTTAATTTACTTGGTGTTAATAAAATTTGGAATTCAATTTACTTGGTGTTCATTAAATTTGGTATTAAATGATCACTTATCACTCATTTAATTTGGAATTCATTACATTTGGAGTTTATTGTGATTTAGTGCTTATTTCATCTAACATTAATTTGATATGATCAAGTCAAATCAAAGGTAAAATAAAACATAAATAAGTTTGTATTCATGAAAATTATTAAATTTATGTCAATATTAGAGAGTTGGAACCAGGTAAATTTAACACCAAATCAATCCCATTTAGTGTGATAAGTCATTTCAGATAATTTATTTATCAAAAAATGGTCTATCATCCTCATATGAACCTCATAAATCAATTCATAGGGTACATCAATGTTTGAAACAAAAAAATGACTTCTTAATATTAAATCATTTATATCCTTTTTAGAGTAATTGATTTTTATACTAGATTCATTTCTTATATTTTTCACTTATGTGCAAAACCTTATAAAAGTGAACAAATAAAATATGTCAAAGTTATTGATAATTTTGTGGTCCTAAGTCAAGCACTAAATGAATTTGTAAAAGTGCATTTAATTAGTTCACTTTCAATTTATTATTATATTTTAAATATAAAGTCATATATAAATTTAATATTACTATTATGTAATTTAATTTTAAAATACCTAAAAGATATAAAAAATGAAAGTAACCAGAATAAAGTTGAGATGGATTAGTATTAGGTTGAGTTATCATAAAGGTAGTTTCTAGACTACCTAGAAAGACAAAATTGTATAAAAATCTAAATTTTCAAAAGTCCAAAGTTGTGATTTTCTTTTCTCCTAGCCCAAGGAGAGTATTTATACAACTTTGTGTATAACTTGTTATTTTTTAGTAATTTGTTAATGTAATGCAATGAGAGGTGTGAGATCAATTTTTGATTAATGGGTTTTAATGTTGTTTATTTTATAAAAACATGTAATTCTATCTATATATTTAAAACCATTAAAAGCTTATAATTTCTAAATTATATGCAAACCCTCAATGTCTATAAAATTTGTGTTGAAACACATACATGTGGAATTTATTTCAAACACACATAATTTAATACAAGAAGGCACTTTGTATCTAAAGATATCAAATCTTGATTTCTTTACACTCTCTACATCGTATTTTGATTCACATGTTGTGGAAAATTGACAACCGATTTCTTTTTTAATTTTGGTTTTCTAGACAATTTTACGCATTTATTTTAACTTGGGCTCTCATTCTCCCTTCAATATCCTCTCATTCTTTCTCCATTTACATATTTCTCTATTTTACCATTTTTTATTCATCTTTATATTTTTAGGTTACAAGTATTAAAAACCTAAAAAATATTCCCAATATATGAGGGAGATACCCCTCTCAAACACAAAGGAAAATCCCCTGTCATACAATAATTTCTCTAATGTTGCAAGATTTATGTTATTTCTTGCTCGGTGAGTCAATTAAATAAATGAATAAAGCACACATATAAAATCTTACCATCAATTACATGAGATTATTATACTTATTTGAGGATATAAATCTACATTAGGTGGTGATTCCAATGCTCCTCATATTACTATTAATACTTTTATGCCTCTACTTAGTGTTACACCCCCACCTCAGGTAAATCCTATTATTCCTATATAACCTAAGGATTATTTGATTCTTATTATTACCAATACAAGAACCAATGTACCTCCATGATCACATTATTATATTTCATCCCTTGGTCTTGGACATAGTCAAACTACCAATCATGCCTCCATTTTGACTAATGTTAATAATAAAAAGGCATCGATTCTTACATATACACATAACAATGTTAATCCTACACCTATTGTTACACCTACTAATCTTCCAATATAATAATAACTTGATGACATGTAATTATAACTTATATAATTATCTAAAATTTCTATCAAAGCTAGCCATGCGTTTTTATTGTATCATTTATTACAAAACCTTAGGCTATGAAAGTTATTTTTTACTCCCATGATTCATTTAAAGTGCCTATATTTACATTATATATTATAATTTTTGATCCATCACATCAAAATAAATCATGTTTTTCATCTTAATTCTTTTTTATCATGATTATTTACTTGTGACCAAGATATTTCTTATAATTCTCATTGGCTATGACACAAATTGGTTCTACACCCTCTCTATGGGTTCTATTCATAAATTTGATGATTTGGTTGATATTTTCTTATCACATTTTTATATAAAAATCATTCAAAATGTTATTTTTTAAAAAATAGATCAAATCATGAAAGGACCTAGTGAGTGTCTTGCTAAGTATGTGCTTAAATTAAAAACTATGCTTACCAAAATGTCACACCAAATTCCCAATAGTGAGCTTCAAAATATACTCACAAATAGTTTACTCTCTCTTACTAAGTATAAAGTCACGTTTTACACATATGAATATTTTGATGATATTTTCCATGCACTAGAAAACATTGAGATTAAACTTATAGATACCAATTTGTTAAAGTTTACATGTGTAGCTTCTACATTTACTACCTTTGAATATAAAATAAAGACAATAATCAAATATAAGAATAATATTGAACCTACTTTTTATAATAAGAGTAAGGTCAAATCCATCAGTGTGATTTCATAAACCTATGATATGATTATATTTCCTACTTATAGGAACACTCACCAATTTATAACATTACTAGACCCACCTAATAAAGTGTTTAAATTATTTCTTGAGTGTAATTCTTAAATAATTATTTTATATATATTTATTTAAAACCCTTATTATTCTTGATTAACCACAAGATTCCCATAAAAGGGGGTTAGTATTTTAGGTTGGATTTACCCAACCAATCCTTATTGAATAGTTGAGATTTAAATATTTTGCATTACTCTAAAGAGGGATCAAACCACATGTATTTATTGTAATTTTGTGTGTGTGAAACATCATGGAAAATATATAATGTAATTATGTATTTTTTCTTTATTACTTTGCTTCATGAAAATTTGAATTTTTGTATTCAATTTTAGCTATATGGACTAGTCTAGGGTTGATATTTGAGATTTTGAGATATGTATATTCCTTCTAATAATGTTCTAAGAGAGTGTTATGTGATTCCTCAATGTTTATAAGAATTTATAAGTGAATATTAACCTTAGGATTGATTTATATTTATAGGTGACATTATTATACCTTACTTTAGGTTGTACAACCCTAATTAAGATATAAACTTAAATGTAATTCCAATTTTAAAGTATGAAAATTAAGCATAAATAAAAATGTAAAATATTTAAAATGATTTTAAAAGTGGCATGTGATAAATATAAAAATTATTAAAGATATTAAGATACTTATCTTTTCTAGTTCACTAACTTACTGTGACTAAATTTTGATACTGGAAAGGAACTAAAATTAGGGTTGAAATTTGCTCAAATATGCAAATATATCTTTGTATGTGTAGGGTCACTAACATTAGGCTTGGGAAATAATTTTGATTAATGTTATTTTAATTTGATGTTATTATCTTATGATGTCTTGGCTCTCTATGACCATATAATTAGTTATGCATAATTATAACACTTTGTATGTGTGATCCTAACACTTGAATATGTCAACAAATCTATAAACCAATCTCATTCTATTCAAACCCCTATGTTTACTTATGAAGGGTAGGAAAATGTAAAAACTTAGGAAGTGTAGAGGTTTGAGTTGACCCCATTCATTCACATTGATTATTGGTTGTTGCTTACATATCCAATACTCTAAAGAAAGAAGTCAAATCACATGTAATTCTTCCCCTTAATGAGAATGTGAAATTATGATCCTTTATATGAATGCACCTATAATATGGATTTCAATACTTGTAAATTTTCTCTTAACTTGGATTAATGTGCTTCAGACTTGGCTCATGAATGCTCCTAGTGATTGACTTATAATTTAAGAAGAATTGGGTAGATTTTCTCAATGTGAAATAGTGTATAGATGCTTGATAAAATATTTACAAGTGAGTGACATGTATGGATTTGTTTTTTATTTATATGAGTCCATTTGGGTAATTTATCATGCCATCAAAAAGATAGGAAAATAGTCCAACTTATAGTATTGATTTGATTTTGAAAAATATTTATTTTTAAGTGAGGGACACTAACATCACCCTTAGGACAATTTCATTGACAAAACTATTTGATTCTGATGTTAGTGTCCAATAGATAGGAATGTAGATATAATGATGTGTGTGTGTGTGTGTGTGTGTGTGTGTGTGTGTGTGTGTGTGTGTGTGTGTGTGTGTGTGTGTGTGTGTGTGTGTGTGTTTTGATTAATATATTTAGATAGTTTGACATAGACTGAGAGGTCTTTGTAAGTGATTGATAGTAAAATATGAGGGTCAAACTCATAAAAAGTATGTTGATGTGATAAAATGGTGAATAATATGAATATATTTATGCACAAGTCATGTATATATATCTATATAGGGTATCCATTCTCAATGTTCACTATACAAAATGTAAATGTGCATGAACAAGTATCATGCCTCATTAAATCTATGCCAACTGTAAACTTTCATAGAGTAAATGTGTATGAACAAGCATATTTCCCTACTAGATTTTTTCCAATTGATATAAAATGTTATGAATCTGTATGCTAAATTTGATATAAAATATTATGCATCTATATGCTAAATCTAAGAACCTATATCTCAAATGTATTTATATGTGAAAACTTATAATTCATGTTCCTATAAATATTATGCACATTCTATGTATTATGTAATTAAATTCTCTATAAATTGAGTATGCATACATGTAATATTCATCCAAATATTATACCAATGTGTAAATATTGGTCACATATCTAAACCACTTTGAATCTCTAAAATTTCTACACTGTTCTAAAATTTGATATTTTTATTCATGGAGGCTTGTGTCTCTATGATAATCCCACTAATATGCATCTCTTTTGAGGTAATAATATAGCCTACAAGTCACTAGTTTTTAAAAAATTGTATCATGTCATATATAAATATGTAATCATGTATAACCATGTAAAAATATGGAGAATATGTCATCAAATAAATGTATATGTCATCAATGCATGCATTTAAAATATGTAATGTAGGGCATATAAGTTTTATGTCAAAATAGAGGTATCAATTAGGCACATAGTAGTAACCATCATTGATATAAGATTTGAATAAGCATATGTAATAAAGAGGTGCATGATATGAATTATGGAACCACACATAAATGGGAGGTGCGTGATATGTATCATGACACCTGTAAACTTATAAATACCAAAAATATCAAAAATATTAGAATAAAATCCTAGTTTAATTCACTCACAATCACATAGTGTCACACATAAGGTGAAGGACCACATACACTGGATATGAAGATGTTTCATCAAACAAGGTTGAGGGACACAAACATGGGACATAAAGATTTTGCAACAAATAAAGCCAAAGGCCACATAAGAGGGACACAAATTTATTGTAATAAACAAGGCCAAGGGACATAATAAAGGGACATAAAGATGTCACAAAAAAGGGATAAATGAATTTCATACACACAAATTCAAGGGTTGCACATAATATAAAATAAATTATTAACCTATCATGCAAGAGTAGCAACATCAATGAAGTAGAGAACAAGTGAAAACTAGTCTACACTACCCATGTATGTCAATGTCACATCATACTAAAATAACATATCTATGGAGCATTGTGTAAGATATGAGTAACTAACAAAACAAGTGTAATAAACCTATGGATCTAAACAAGGTAAAATATCATATAAAGATATAACCTATGATAATGTGACCTATGGAATATTATGCCCCCAACATTAGCATGTCCATTGAGTATAAGAGATTCTAACATCTATGTGTCCATGTATATGTATGGCCTACATCTCACTCATTTACCATGATATTTATATGTGTGCATAAAATAATATTCCATTTACCAAACATATGTAAATAGTGTAATCTAGAAATCATGTCATGCTTAGGTCATAATATTTTATTTTTTGAAAAATTTGAATTTTTATTTTATTTTATTTTAAAGTTTATATTTTTGAATTTATCTTGAAATTAGGATATACATAAATTCCAAAAAAAAAGATCAAGTAACAAGGCTTTGAAAATATAAGAATAAGAGGGATCCAAATAACTTAAATCATAATTTATATCATGGGTTCTCATAAGAGAAATTGTATTGTATAGTATTAGCCATGATTTGGAATAAAGTATTCATTGTCTTAGGTTCCACAGTCACCTCTAATAATAGTCTCAAATACTGGTGGTGATATAATATAAAGTATTTTGATGCATTGGTGTGACTTGTAAATTTTATATAATTCTTGTAAAATATTTTCATTACACATGTTTATACCTAAATTATTATCTATCAATACATGTTTAATATTTATTGTTAATATACTTGATTGAATATATAGTGGATGATCTTATTAGTAGGAACATCAAGGGAATATATTTCATTTTACCCTCATAGGAATTGGTTTCTTTGATAACTTTATAGACTTTTTAAGGATTTATGTATTCAAGGCCTCTTCATCCTTTTTTGAGTATATATAAATATGTTCAATGATGCCTTGTGCATGTTTTACCAATCATTGACCATTTTATCCATATATATTTTTTAATTTTAATCTATAAACATATCATGCCAAATAATTAATTGTTGGTGTAACACTATTTTCATTAGAGGAGTTATAATTTCATGTGAAGTAAGATATCTTACACTAGGTGAAATACTTTAGGTTATAAATCTATGATGATTTTCATGAGGGATAATGTAGTAGGCATAGATGATGATAACTCCTGAGTGAGATCCACATAAACATGGTATATAGGTGAATCCATATAAATATGATTATGCTTAAAATCCATATCATTAGAAATTTTCCTTATCTTAATCATAAGATATCAACAAACAAGAGAATGAAGCATAAGCCTAAGAAAAAGACTAGCATAGATTAAGGGTAGAAATTTGAACCCTAGAAAGAAGGATGAAATCCTATGGGTAACCTAGTTTTTACAAATGTTTTAGTAATATATGATTTCATCAATATGTTTTACCTTAGTTTGGATTCTACATCCCTAATTAAGATAAAAACTTGAAAGTAATTCAGAGTGTAAAGTATGATAATTAAGCAAAAATATGAATGTAAAATATTAAAAATGATTTGATAAATGGTATGCGATAAATATATAAAGTACTAAAGATATCAAGATACTTATATTTTTTGGTTCAATGTTGGAGTTTCACTAAATTCTAATGGTAGAAATGGGTTTGAAGTAGGCATGAGATTATCTTGGATCTGGAACTAGGTTTATGTACACATAGGGTGACTAACATCAACTTAGGGAAATAACATCATCAAAAGTGACTATAGGATTTCTAATACTATACATTCAATTGTTCCTAATTATAATAATATTGTGTGTGCGATATTGATGCTTGAATGTATGCATAATTAAAAAGTTTATTCTCTTTCTCTACAAAACCCTAGGTCTGATTGTGAAGGGTAGAAACATGTATAAAATTGGGAAGTGTAATGAAATGAGCTAACCCCAATGACCATGTTGGTGATTTATTTTTTCCTATGAATACAATACTCTAAATAGGGAATTAAATCCATGCATAGTTATCCCCATTAATGTGAATGTGCAATTTTGCTCATTTTCTATATGAATGCACCTAAAATATAGATTTTAATACTTGACAATATTCACCCCTGACATGGATTAATGTGCTTAAAAATTGGATTATGATTGATCTTAGTGATGAATTTGAATTTTAAGAAGAGCATGGTAATCTTTTTTAATGTGTAATATTGTATAGATGCTTGAAAGATAAGTTCCAAGTGAGTAACAAGTATGGGTTTGATTTGTATTTATCTGAGTCTAGTTAGGTAATTTATCACACCACCAATATGTTAGGTGAATGGGTTGACCCATATGAATGATTTAATTCTAAAAAATAGTTATTTTTGGGTCACATATAATAACATTACCCTCATTATAATTTCATCGATGAAATTATCTAAGACTGAAGTTAGTGTATAGGAGACAAGTATGTGGATATAATGATCTAGAGATGTTTGAGTAGGATATTTAATTGGTTTGACATTGAATGCGATGCTTTTTTAAGTGTTTGATAATAAAATGGGAAGGCTAGACTCATAAAAAACATTTAGATGTGAAATAATGGAAAATAAGAGGCATATATATGTTCACAAGTAATGCATGTTGAAGGTAGATTAAAAGTGACATTGTCAAGTGTCTAATACAATATTTACGTATCTATAGAATCTTTGTCAATTTCTAGATATGATGAACCCATGAAAAAATTGTACACAAACCTAATGGATACTTTATAGTTTGAAAAATATTCTTTGAGGTCTCCTAGACACTACCAATAGAATAAGACACCTGTAATAACCAACACTATTTGGTTTATCAATACTTTCCTATATTTTAAAAATAAGGATTAGAGATATGGATAATATTTTTCTAGGATTTTGAAGGTGTTAATGTATGGAATAAAATCACATTAAATAAGTATTTTTGGTAAATATAAGTGGATAATAAAATATATTTGGAAATAAATAGATGAAAACTATGCTCAAAAGTCAAATATATTCATGTTTTCAAAGTGTGTCAAAGTTCATCAAAATTGATGTTTCCAAAGTTTGAAAGACCAAATTTAGGTGTCTATAGATGCCGCCCTTTTAATCTATTATTGTAAATGTGGAATTAAAAATATATAATAAACAAATGTGTTACCTAAGATAATGGTTTTTGGTGTTGATATGTACAACAAGAAAATTTATCATTTACTCCATGTGAAATCTACAAGAAACACATATAGATCAATGCCTCCTCACAGTAAAAAAAAATGAAATAATTTAATTCATTAAATAAATTTAAAATGAAAATATAAGGATAAAATACACATCATGGTATAAAAACTAAGTTGTCACTTTTTGAACTTGATTGGATAATATCATGGGGTGAACATGCCCCAATCATATATTACTACTAAAACTATGAGTTGAGGAGTGTAAATTCCCAACTTGCAATTGGAGAAGGTAATGTTAGAAGTTGAGTGATGCAGTAAAATCAACCACACTACACTGATTATGTATATAACTTCTTTGTGGAACCCCACTAAAATCATGTTCATATGTAAAATTAGGACCTTAAATCACATTTGTATGTGAAAGTGGAACCTCTAAATCATGTTCATATGTGAACAAACTCAAACATTGCAGATGGATAAAGATTTAAAGTGTTTATGTAATGCCATTATTCCCCATTGATCCTTAATATATAAAATATAAATGTGTTTTTATGAACAAATTCCATTCTGTGTATGATCCACTTATCCCTAAAAATGATGCATAATATCAAAATTTATCCCAAAATACCATATAAAGTATCAATTGGTGTTCAAACTCATGTAAAATTCCTAAATTAATTTCAAAAATCATTTTAATATGTCTTAATTTTATAAATCTAACCCATTGAATCAGATAATCTATCTCAAAATGTGAAATTCTTTATTTTACATGGCTTGAATCTATGAAACAAGTCTATTGTATGCCCCCACTTGATATGAGGGATGATGTTTACAAATCACTCATCTCAAAATAAATAGTTATGTGAATTTATTTTACTTATTTTTTATTAATGTTATCTAAATTAAGTAAAACTATAACTATTTAAATTATTTAAAATAAACCAATAATCATACAAATTTGAATGTAAAAGAGTGTATTGATATTATGCTTATGATATTTATAATTGAAAAATTAATGGAGAAGATATACTTAGTTTATTAAAACATTTTGTTGATCACTATGTTAATTTTTGTTTAGGAAAATGCTTTATGTCTACTCTTTAATTGATCAGATCAGGAAATAAGAGCTCAAATCTTGTATGGATGTTATCAATGAAACTCAAACCCCTACTATGATTGATACTATCTATACCATACCAATAGTGTCCATGTTGATTGTGTAGGTGTGTGATGTATCAAACCATTGTACATGTTCCTATATATGATTCTTATGTGTGTGCTCATATTCAATCATATGAATAATCCCTATTTCCCTTATCCTCCATTTGAAACTCTAATCTTACTTTTGACTACAAGATGACCCTTGAAACATGGGTTAGTATATTGGGTTGAACAACCCTAAACACTCCCCATTAAGTGACTTAGAATTTCCTATGTTCTAATACTATTAATATGGATCAAAACATGTGTATTTATCCCACTTATGTGTGTTTGAAACATCATGATCAATCTAGAATGTAATGTAATGTTTTTTATTTTGACACTTGGCACCATGTGACTTTGACTTATGTTTTTACTCAAACTTAACAATAGGGTTATACCTTGGAGGCATATGTAGATAGGTATGCCTTTTTATAATGTCTTAAGAGAGTGATAATTAATTTATAAATATGATTTCCCAAGTAAACATCAAATTCTAAAGTGAGTATGAATTTAATATTGATTTGTATTTATGATTGACTCTTTGTTATATCCTATTATGACCAATACATGAAACATCTCTTTGTTGACATAATGTAAAATTTCTAATTATAAAAATAGTAATTGAGTTTTCCTATAATTTATAGGTAAATAAATATACCTATAATAAATTATAACTATTTGACTTCTACTGGTATTTTCCTTGGAGTGAAAATCAATGATTTGAGATATGGAGATAGCCTATTTAGGATTTTGGAAGTTTCTTGAAAAAAATTGGTGATTATAAATATGTGTATATGATAAATAGGATTTTACAAGAAAATATGTGGGTAGATGGATATGGGAACTGTGCATGAGTTTCAAATGTGTATGTAAATTCTACATATCTCAAAGTGCTCTAAAATTGATGTTGCCATAGTGTCCAATACTAAATTTAAGGGTTTAAAAATGTTCCCTTTTAGTGTAGTATTAAAAATTTTATATTATAAGGATAAAAGAATCAATTAAGTACCTATGATTAACCACAGTTATTATTAATAGGTGTTCCCAAAATTTATATTTCAATGTCTATTTGTGATATAAAATTTGATATAATATAGATTATTGAATTATTCAAAATTGAAAAATCAAGGAACAAATACACTTAAGGGTACACAATCCAAGCTTCCACTTATTGAACTCATTCATAGAATAAAATGGGGTGGTTATGATATAATTAAATTAAACCACTAAAACCATGAGTTGATAAGTATAAATGACTCAACCACCATTGGAGAAGTAGAAAAAATGAGAATTATAGAAACCTCAACTACACTACTCTAAATATCATTATAATTATTTTTTTAAACCTCAAATCCAAGTTTTTATACAAATTTATAACCCAAAAATAGGTTTTTATGTCAAATTAAAATGTAAAATAGGTTATTATGTCAAAATATAACTCGATATCAACCACTACAGATGAATTATAGTTCCAAATTGTGTATATAGTACAATAATTCCCCATCGATCCACAATATAGAAAACAAAAAAGTTTTTGAATAAATGAAATTCATTCCCTAAATATGATAAATTTGTACCTCAAAGTGATATACAATACCATCATATATTTATTATAATGTCATATAGTATTTAAACTACTTAATTTTACCCATATATTGTGTTTCAAATGTTATAGAATAACCTAAATATTCCTTAAAACTATGCAGAATGCCCCACATATGCATTTAATATGCCTTAATCTATCCAATATGTCCCGTTTTGATAACATGATGTAACACAAATTATAAACTATCTATTATTCATGGCATGAATATCTAATATGAGCCTACTATATGCCCCCTTTTGATATGAGGGATGAGGCAAATCACTCACCTCAAAAGAAAGAGTTATTCGCACCATGTGTTATATATAAAAATGTAATCATGTAAAGTATGATTAAAAACATGATAATATATGCCATAATATAAATATTTTATTATTCAAGAATGTATGAAACATTTAATCCAATACAATGGGCATACAAGTGTCATGTCAAGTAGATATATCAATTAGGTACATAATAATAAGTAACATAATAGATGCATGATAGAAATCATATAATCACACATAATAGAAGCATGAATGATATAAATCAAGACACAAAGATTATAAATAATAATTTTTTTATCCATAAACATGCACATGGACATAATACCATTGTTAGAAATCAAACAATCACACAAGACATGATTTGTCTTTAACTTGACATACACACGACATGGTCATAACTTGAACTAGAGGATCCTCATTTAAAATTGATGCACAAGGTGACAAGACATAATAAATGCAATCATAGATTCACATATTATAGCACACATAAATGATCACATATTTTAAAAATAATTAATATAAATCACATACAGAGTAAGCACTATTATTATTCATAATCAAGTAATGACATCATCTAGTATAACAAATCATAATATCCATAGGGAATACCACTCTATAAATTTAAATCAAGATAAATTCATATGTAATAGTTTAAAACAATCAAAAAATTAATATAGAATGACATATCTTAATAGGTATGCCAAGATTCCCACAGAGTAGGTGTATACACATAATATTTTTAAACTTATATTAATTACTAACACTTTATATCTTGAAAGAACCCATCGAATCTCAATATATTTGAGTGCATGCCTTAAGGGGTGCATCAAAAAAGGGTTGGGCAGACCATTAGTAAATCATAATATTGTTTTTCCTTTTGCCACTTGCCATCTACACTCTTGTCTCTTAAAACCTTGAACCCTAGGCTTATTTCTCTCTTTCATATCTGTTCCAGTCAGTGTCATTCTTTATTCCTTCATTTTTACCTTGTTACCCTTTTTACCTACTTATAAAACTAGGTAAACTTCATTGACCTAGTGCACTTTAGGGTCACTTTAGATATTTTTTATTATTAGCCTCTCGTCTGACCTAGCATAGACTTAGTGAGTTAGCCTAAAAAATTGTTAGGTCAACCTAGTCGACCTAGTATAAATGACATGTCCAAAAGTTTTTAGGTAAGATAATACTCTATATATAAGGTCATTTACCACCATTTTATAAGAGAGAAAATAATTAAGTGAATAAGTGTGAATGAACATCTACTTATTGACCACTCTACTTGAGGAATAAAGCTTTAGGGTTCAATACTTTATTTAGAGTTCTGATTTTATCTTATGGATAAGTATTTTAGATGCTTAGGTAGGTCATGTAGCCTAGAGCTAATTTATCTTGTTTATCCTTACAAACCACAAAAATCTCTTGTGAATTACCTTGGCCAAAGGAGAGATTGAGGCTTGACAGGTTCAGATTCAAAGGTAAGTATTCCTAACTTTATTTCTCCTTTGTAAGAGTAGATAGATAATGCAGTATGCATTCTTCTCTTCAATGTATTAGGATTTTGTATACATTGGCATGATTATATGTATCTTATGTATGTTTAGTTTAGTTTAGTTTATTTGTTTATTTATTTTGTTATAACCCCCATTTTGTGCCATAAGCTTTGGTGTGTACTAGATTAATTTAATTTTCTTGTTATTAGAATAATTTACTTTCTTGTTTGTTATCATAAGTTAAATATAAAATCATAGGACTCTTTGAGGGTTTTTATGTGATTATGTTAAATGGTAGGCTTTGGAAACCTTCCTAACATGATATGTTGTGACAAGTGATACAAGTGACCCCCTAATCAGGTCTAGGGGATCCCCATATTGGTCATGCTCCTATTTAACAAGTGTTTACCTAATCAAAAGTGTAGGTATGCTCTATATTATCTGATCTAGGATTAATTCATGTGCATCATGCAATTGCAATTGCATACATTCTGATGAACCTAATGTGAACTAACCCTTGTAGGATTTGTTCACTTTTTATTGCATTTATTTTGATCATCATTTTGATCGTATATTTTGACATACTAGTTTGATTCTATCGACCCAATTATTTTTCTCTATACATAAGAATAAGTAATTGGATTGATTAGCTTGACCTAGTATAATTTTTCATCACTTTTTAGACTTATAATTTAGCCTACTAGGTCAACCAAGTCAACCTAGAAAAATTTTATCCACTTTATAGTAGGTACATGTATAGCCTGATCGATCAGCTTGACCTAGTACAATTTTTAGTTTTCTAGACTTCCATATTAGCCTACTAGGTCAACCTAGAATTTATAGACATCCTATTCAACCTACTAGGTCAACCAAGTTGACCTAGTGCATTTTTAACAAGTTCTTTGATTGCTTGATCAACCAGATTGATCTAGTTTGTAGGTTTTTACCATTTTTCTCCAAGGTTCTAGATCAACAATCTCCTTCATTTCCATATCTAAACCATCAAGGTCAGTCTTTTATTCTCTATCTCTTTCTATTATGTACTATCCTTTCAAGTTTGTAGTCTTCAAAACTACCTTTACACAACCCACTAGATTGACCTAGTTGACCTAATTCTATGTTCTATGTGCTATCTAAAATAATTAGGTTGATCTGGTTGACTTAGTAGGTTTTTCAGACCCTATCTTCAGTAGCACTATCTCAACCTTATCAACCTAGTTTTGTATGTTTTGCATATAGTGTCTTCCCTATACCTTATTTCAAAATTTAGAATTCACCATTTATGTTAATCGCATCTTTTCTTTCAATTATTTGCATACTTAAAATAATTTGCATAGTCTAATTAGTAGGTTTTTAATTAACCACTTAGTTTCACTATTTATATTTTATGCACACATAGCCAAATCACATAACATCAACATTCATTTTAACATTTGACTACCTAGGCCAACCTTATTGGATTTCATCACTAAGGGGGAAGCTAATTTGATTCTTTGGTAGAGTATAAATCATGGTTAATTGTTTATTCTAGATAAGCACCTGATATCCTTATCACTATGGTGAGTTAATTGAGGGAGTAGGCCCCAATACCAAGCCTGTATCATTTTCACTACAGTCTCTTTCATCCTAAACTCACTTGAAATTGTCCATAGATTGTTATCTATTACCTTGCTTATAGCCAACTCCCTATCATTTAAAATTATTCTTAATAATCTAGTTAACATTATAGGTTAAATAATTAGCTAGCTTTACTTTCCAAGTTATCTAATTTCTCTTTACTCAATTATGTGTAAAATAACTTTCATTAGCCAATGTTGGTGTAATGTTTTGCTTTGTGTACATCAATTGGATTAGCTAGCATCAATTCAATTGATTGTTTGTTTACTTTTATCATTTAATTTCTTAGATCAACTACAAAGTATATTTTTTTATTTCATAAACTTATTATCAGCTTTTTCTTTTACTTCTAGTTTACTACACTAGGTCAACCCTATCGATCTAGCATCTTTTTTAACCCTTGTATACTGCACTAGGTCAACCTAGTCAAACTAGCACTATTTACAATCCTTTTCCCCCTTTTTTAAGTCTTTTTTCTCTATATTGGGTCAATCTTGTGGACCCTATATAGTTTCATAGTCCCTATTTTTGCACTAGGTTAACCAGGTTGACCTAGTTATATTTCAATCACTTTTTGATTCTTTTCTTTCTCATCTTTATTTTTATCCTTTCATCATTGACTCTCTATTTGGTGACAACACTGAAGTTCAGTCAACATACATGATGGAATTTACCAATTCTAATAGGGTCTCTCATAGACAAAGTAGGGTTACTTTCAAGAATTATAGTAATGTTCACATTGGAACCCACATGATGAACTATGGGACCCCTCCTCATACCTATTTACAAAAAAACCCTCCTATTATCTTAGAATATCATATTGAGTTAGAGTATACTCTTGAAATTATTTTATTTATCATGAAATTCCCTCAACATATAGAGAAGGATCCTTCCACCATCTATAACCTCATGATTAGCCATCAAGTTTAAGAACCTCGATCTCCTACTTCCACTTTCTCAAATGGATTCAGGGGTACTAATTTATTTGCTTCTCAACCTTTTCCTTCAATCTTTACTCCTTATTATTCCATGACATATTCTTCTTTAAATTATTTTACTTTATGCTTAGTATCTCAACTAGCATGGTTGGTTCTACATCTAGTGGGCCTCTCATAAGATCCACTATCCTTAATCCTTCCACTAGTTCATCATTTTCTACCTAAGGCAATCAATATTCTAATGCTTCTTCTTTTCAACCATTTACTAGTCCATCTTTTGCTTCACAAGAAAAATTTTCCACTAGTGCCTCAAATTCTCATAGCTCTTCTCAAGATCATATCTACACTAATAGTGGTACCAAAGCCACTAATACCAACACAAACACCAATACCACTTTCAATAATTATAATAATTCTAATCAAAATCATCAACTATTATTGCAAACTATCAATTAAATGAACACATTCTAGGATCTTAACACAAATCAAATGATGAGAATGTAAAACCACCTTGTTAATCTTCAATCCAATCCTCAACTAATGACTTGAGGTACACATAACCAAAGTGTTCCTCCTCCCCTATTCAAGATTATCAATGCAATCTCATTCTTAAACCTCCTTTAGTCAACAAATTCTTTAAGAATTTACAAAATTAACCTCTTACAACTCAACTTACTAACATTGACATTGGAGGTATATCACATAAAATCTCTTTTAATAGATCAACTAATCCTACTATTCATCTGAAGACATTTGGAAATATTTATAAGGATTGGTTTAAATTAAACACCTTTTTTGCTACAAAAATCCTTTCCAAAACCCTCATAGGTGATGCCTTAGATTGTTATAATCAACTTAGACCTCATTCCATTACTAATTTGGAGGATTTAGTGAATTTTTTAGTATAATAATTATAAACTAGTCATCTTTCTGTAAAGACTTTGGCCTATTTCATCAATTGCAAACAAAATGAAAATTAAACTACCCAAGCCTTTGTTAAATTATGGAAGACTTTTTCAAACAAATTTAAACATAACATGGCTGATGATAATCTCTTTCATCTCTTTACCAATGCTCTTTATCTTGAATTACAATATCAAGTCTACACCCTCTCTCTACATACCTTAGAGGAGGCCATTGACCAAGCCAAATGATAAGATTTCCTTATGCATCAATTCAATCCACCCCAACCTTCTATAGGTCCTCATCTATTGCTTAAAAACAAAAACCATAATATTACCAATGATGTTGTTACTGATTCATATTATACCATTCACAATGTTTAAGAAATAATTCCTACCCCTTCTTCAGAACCATCTATAAAGATCCTTTACCTAATCATCAACCTATTTAAGAAAACCAAGACAAGCCCACTCCTTCCACCAATAATGTAGAAAGTCTTGTTGAAACAATTCTAGAAGATAATGTGGTTATCATGAATAATATGTGAAGGGTGGTGGCTTTCATTAATTCTCAACCTATCTACACCCCACCTCCTTCTACGACATACCGTGTTATCCAAAATTATTTTCTAACTCATTTAAATGAGTTGGGGTAAGATCTTATAACATTTGATTATAGTCCAACTTATGATGCTCCATTGGAAGACACATCCCATTCTATTTCTACCATTATTCTATCATATTCTAATATCAATGATAATCAATCTTCCAATGATAATCAATCTTATATTAGCACTTCTTCCAAACTTTAATATCAATCTAAACCAATTATTTATTCATCACCAAATGATTTAAAATATTATTTTATACCTTCTCATTCTTATCAACACAAATTTCAATGCTCTTCAGTTCCTCCTTTTGAAGACCTCATTAACCATTATGCACCTATATCTAACAATTTTTTCATGGGTTATGATGAGTGGGATCCATTATGGAGTTCACTAATCTCCCATCTCAAATTCCATTCTTTGAGCTTATCAGGACCTCTCCCCATTACCAAAATCATCTTATGAAACTATTATTTGAGATTAATGTCCCTCATCCTCCCTTAGTAAGATGGGAGGTAGCCTTATCTGGTTCTAAGGATAGTATCTTATAATAATGTGAAGAGATGTCCATCAATATTGATGAAACTATCGACACTTCTCTTTGTTTAAAATTTCCCATCACATCTATAATTCTCCATGAGATTTTGCTTCATATAGATGATCCTCCCTTATTTATTAGCATCCAAATAGGTGATATCTAAGTTAAATGAATATTTATTGATGAGGATTCTAACACTTGTGTTATTTATCTTGATTTCATTAAAACCCTTGGATATTTAGAATATAATCTTAAGTCTACATGTAAAACCTACCAAGGATATGATAGAAGTTAAATGCCTCCTCTTGGGTATGTGGGGCTTCCCATTACTATCCCACCTATCACCATTCATGTAAAGGTGATGATCTTTAACTTTCCCCTTTCTTATAACATCTTGCTTGGTAAGTCATGGACTCATCATATGTGATATATTACATCTTCTACCTAACAATGCATTAGATTACATCGTAATGGATCCATTTATAGGATTTAAAGAGATAATAACCCTTGGAATTTTGAATAATTTTAAGATCATGGTGTTTTAAAGATTCTTACTCTTGAGCCTTTGCCTAGCATTCCATTCTTTAAGTCACAATGTTCAAATTTTATTGTCAACTCAGCTAGAGGTTACATTGGGCATCTCGATCTCCTTGGTAACTTTCTTCCCAAATTTTTAGACTATGATGATGATGATCCTAATGAGATTGTCTTAAATATAAATTTTTTTGATGTCATTCCTCATCTCATCTCATAGATTCTTACTCCCTTTCAACCTCATTCTCACAAACTTCCTTGCAATGACATTCCCATAGTCCAAGACTCAACATTCTATTCACCATGATTCTTCTAATGACAAAGTTATTCCAACTTGTGTCATTGATCTTAATATACTAGATTATGATGATGGTTATTCTTTAAATGATCCTTTATTAGGTGGTCTTGGCCAAGTCCATAATTATAAGATTGTGCATTATCATTCCTTTTTACTTAAATATTTTCATGTATCTTCTTATGTTCCAATATTTACAGTTCTTAATTTTTGCATTTTTCCTCTTCATCATAGAGTATAGATGGTGTTGATACCTCTAATTTTTAAGGATCCTTGTAGGACTATGCTCATAGATCATGTTATGATCAGACCTTACCATTTTAATAGGTTCCCTAACTCTAATCATGTGTTCACCCTTGAGGTTAGTGCAACCATCCTTAGACCTTTTGTTGATCCCACCCCTCCCACAGTGAAACCTATATTAGAAGTAGTTATTATTGTTATTTCCCCTATTGTTGAGCCTACTCTTACTTCTCACCCTAATGGTCCTCTTATTCAGCCTAGTTCCATTCCTTCTCCATCACCACCTTCACTTGGTGATGGTTTAATTCCATTACCTAAGATGAATCCTCTACCCACAAAATGGGGTGATGATTCATCTCTTTCTTCTTCCATGCCTGTTACACTTCTCTTGTGAGTGTTTCTCTTAAAAATACTCATAAATGTATCTATTGCTTTCATAGGATATATAATCACTCTTCTACCCATTATCATTAGTTGTGATAATATATTGATACCTTACATCCTTATTCTCCATAAATAGACACTACCTTACCTCCTCCAAGGATCCTTCTTGAATATATACCTATGTATGGTGAGAGGTATTATCTATGGAACCAATATGGCACACATCACACTAATCATTTTCATATCCTTTAACATCATCTTAAGGACCATCTTATAGATATTCCTAAACCTTATACAATTCCTCCCATAGGTATTTATCACAAGAAGGCTTCCCCTTCTTCTCCCATAGCTACACTTGTTGTGGTACCTTCACCACCTTCTATCCCTCCACCTGTGGTTCCTTCTCCACCCATGGACCCTCCTTCACCCATGGATCTTTCTCCACTAGTGATACCTACATCTCTTATATAACCCATTATCATTCATTTTCCTAACCATCCTTTGCTCAATTTCACTCCTTAGCATGATCCAATGAGTATTCCTACTTTTTCAGTTGAGGAGATTAGAAAAAAAGTATTTGCCTAGTATTCAATAAAGTTTGATGAGACATTAGTACTGGTTCATATTTATCTTCATAGAGATTTATCCAATGTCTTGGATAATGTGTGTGGATAGATTTACTAGTATTTATGAGAACATGCATGGTGCTTTCTCATTTTCTATTTGGACTAGACATGTGCTCCAATCTTATTTCTATTTTGATTATATCATTTGACACTATGTCAAATTATTTCCTATCTTATATCATGTTTTTCTTTCTTGTTGTATTATATTTAGCTTATATTTTTGTTTTAAATTTCACATATACATGTATTTTACTTATCATTAATATTTTTCACTTATAATTTCTTTCTTTTCCTTTATAATTTTTCTCAAAAATCTTCCCTTGTATCTTCATGATTGTTTCCTTTCTTATCTTTATTTTTCATAGATAGTTATCATGGTGACTTGGTTATATCTACCCTATTCCCTTTGGTTATTGTCTCATTTTACCATGTGATTAGTTAGAAAATATTCTTTCTCGTTACTATTTACTTTTACTGGTCCACCTTTGGATCTCCTTTTTCCTTCATCCTTTTCTACAAACTAAGAATATACATAGTTGAGACTTGAGATCACATACTTGTTCAATGTCAAACCTAAGTGTCCTAGTTAGTATTTTATCTTGGGTTACTTAGCTTCCTTTAGCCTTTGCCTACAAATAATTCATGTGTATAACTATCTCTCTCATGATTGGTCATTCCAAATCCATATGGAGGAATAATCTTATAAAGCCTTCAAAATAAAGTTAAAATCCAAATCATTTAAATAAAAGGTAATGATATCAAAATGTAAAAATATTCTTAAAAGTCTAATCACATTAAAAGACATGATTCAAAGAACATATCCTTCTTTTATTCAAAGCTCAAACTCCATAATTGGCCTCATGATAGATTCAAGGTCCTTTGGGGTGAGGCAGACTAGTAGATTAGAAGAGGAGAATAAAAAAAATTATTCTAGTGCTACCTACTTTCTCATGTAAGTACCCAATCTTCGTAGTAGATAGATGAATCTATAAGGGGTCATGAGGAGTGGGGAACACATCATAGGGAGGTAGGCCAATTTTAATTTTCCTTGTACCAATCTACCTTCATGAGTTGATCTTAGTAGCACACTTATCTACCTATAAAGATTTATGTCTATAGGGAATAGGTTTCCTTTATACATAGATGACCACTAGTCACTTGGTGTCTTCTCATGTCCTTAGTATGCATCTTTCCTCCTAAGGTATTATTATAAGATGCCTAAATATTTGATTTTTACACTCCCTTTTTCATTCCCTCTCCTCATATTTACTCTTGAGAGATATTGTTTTTTTTTTCTGATCACTCCCCATGGGATTTCATTTAAGAGTTCCTTTGTAAGACCATGAATAAGACCTAACATCCCTCACAAATTACCACCTTTTTCCATCTTATTACCCACATCCTTGATTTACCAGTCATCATCCTTCTACTTACCAATCTTGATTTGGTACCCCTTGGGTTTTCTTTTGTGAGTTACAGTGTAAGACCATGGATAGGACCTAACCCTCCTCACAAAAAATTTCCAATAATCAAGTCACCATAAAATTACATGTCTAAAGTAAGAGATAAGATTCAATTGATTATGAGGTTACACATCATTGACATACTTTCCATCTTGATATTTAGTATGTTTTATGCTTCATTTTTATTTCACCTTTTATTTTCTTATTTTTTGAGTGCATGTAAGATTACAACCATTACTTCAATGTCTCATACTTCATAGCTTGAATTAGTATGATAAATTTAAGACCAAGTTTTTTCAAATTTTATTTTAATTTTTTACTTCCCATTTTGAAATAGTATAATTAATTGACCTAATTTTGATTTTTTTTATTACCATTCGTGCCCTTTTCATACCTTCCATTTTATTACATTTTTTCTCATACTTCCCAAAATGATATTTAGTATGATTTTATTTGTTTTAATTTGGTGTAAAAATATTTTAAATGGGTTTAAAAACAAATCCCATTTTACCATCTTATTTTCCATTTTATTGGATTTTTATATTTAGTCATTTTTTTTTATTACACATTTCCCAACTTGAACTAGTGTGTAGTAAATTTTTTTGATTGATTATATTTTTCTAAGTCTTTTTTTGCATATTTATTTTTAACCATGCATGTGTAATCTATAATTATAGAAAATAAACCACATCACATATATTTCCTATAACATATGCAACAATTCTAAATACATTCGATAGAAATAAATATATCCAAAGCATCCACAACCTCAATCATAATGAACAAACATAACCATCATAAATATAACATATACAACCAACACCAATATGCCAAAATGATATATATATATATATATATATACATATATATATATACATATATATATATATATATATACATATATATATATACATATATATATATATATATACATACATATATATATATATATATGTATATATATACATACATATATATATGTATATATATATATACATATATATATATATATACACACACATATATATATACATATATATATGTATATGTATATGTATATATATATATATATATATATATATATGTCCATCATAAATATAACATATACAACCAACACCAATATGCCAAAATGATATATATATATATATATATATATACATATATATATACACATATATATATGTATATATATGTATATGTATATGTATATATATATATATGTACATATATGTGTGTGTATATATATATATATATCAAGAGTTTGATACAACATATACAACCATATACAAAGCCTCAACACTAGGGATGAGATCCATTTGGTCTATCTCATGGCCTAGCCATGATACCTACTGAGGCCTTAGTCTACTCCTCTAAATTGTATATTATAATGAGTTAGGATGAGATCTCAATCCCTCTACCTGTCCCTATAGATATTTTATCTACACCTATGCCTATACCAACTTGGTCTGGGTCATTACATGTGCTTGCATCAACTAAGTTTGCATTGTCGTATATATCTACATCATCTATGTCATTATGTCTAGATGTGTATCTCTCTCATTGGTGAGAGCATACCAAGACTACCTCTCCCCTACACCCATCTTTGATAGTGGTTATACCCTCTCTCTCTACATCTATACTACCTTATAGCCTCTCTTTCTAGTCTAAACTAGCTTACCTAAGTTGGGGTAGATAGTGCACTCAGATCCTCTAGTTTAATGGGGTTATACAACTATAAATTCTCATTTATTATGTTATGGAATGATCCCCTAACTAGATACCCCCATATCTCCTCCTTATCCTTATGTACACTTTCAAAATCACACTAGATGGATATTAGATCACTGTCATATCTCATAATATCTATCTATCTATCTATTTCAAAACTTAAGGACTAAATCAATCATATTATTCTTACCTATCTGTGTCTCAACTCCTATGGTCTCATCATCTATGTGATTACCTAACATAGTCTCCCCATCTACATATCCTCTTAGTACCTCCTATGTAGGTCACCTCCACAACTTGAACCCAATTTTTATGGATCATATCCATATCAACCTATGCCTGAGTGGTCTCCCTCATCTATCTCTCCTTTGGCTCCTCTATCGACTCACCAAGGATGATGATGGTCTCCAATATCTCCTCTTGCCTTCATCGATGTTGTGTCCTTGGTGGTTATAAATTATCTCTCTATGGATTTGGTGGTGGTACATTTGGTATCATTGCCTCTATCTCCACCTCCTCCTAGTCTACCCCTTATCATGCCTAACCAATCCATGGTTACTCCCAGTGTGTCTTCAATATCAATCTCACTATCAGTGATCCTA
This sequence comes from Torreya grandis, assembly GCA_037957365.1. Lineage (NCBI taxonomy): Eukaryota > Viridiplantae > Streptophyta > Pinopsida > Cupressales > Taxaceae > Torreya > Torreya grandis. The sequence goes on along the minus strand of JARHVA010001835.1, from coordinate 2,946,340 downwards.
GTCCCCTCTTCCCTCATCACTTTATCACATGTTGAGTCCACTATTTGGGCATGAGTATTAGTGTTGTTGGATGAGGTACATCCATATACCCTGATACCTATGACATCATATATGGCTATTTCCACCATGTATAGTGTCCTATCACCTCTCTCCTCTCTATCACTAATCTAACTATGTACCATCTCTCCCAAGTAATCTCTAGCTACTCATGGTTGCCATACTATGTTAGTGTGTCTTACCATCTATAACACTAGCATGTGGGGCATGGCCCATGCTACCTAATCCTCCCTCCATCTCCTCATCTGAGGTGACCTATCATTGACCACATGGGGCAACCCAACTAGCTGACACATAGGAAATCTCTCATACATCCATGTTGTCATTAGTATGATCGATCCCATGGTCTTATGTCCTCTAACCTACATCTCAAATATATCATGAATAAGCTAGACCTAGATGATAGAGCCCAGATCATATAATACTCCCTCCTCCAGTATCATCTTGATCAAGGTTACCATGTATAGTGGTACTTTACCACCTGACTTGTGATAAAGCACTCATTATGTCACAAGGCCTATCACCACACTCCAAAGATATAGAATTTGAAATATATACAAACCATACATACTCACTTTCCACCCTGGTAATATCATCTCTAAGCTTGTAGCCCACATGGCTAAGGCTCTCTTCTCCTCTATGTTGTTTGGTATCCCTATGATCATTGGTGATCCTATTATGGGTAATTTGAGTATGGCATGGACATCCTCTAGTGTGGTATCCACCTCTAACACATCCCCATCCACCTCCCATATGAAGGTGTTGGTTAGTTGATCCTAACAACTAAGGAACATGACCAACACATCTGCACTAAGAGGGATCCTGCACATATCCAATATACCTCCTAGACCCTTGGCTACTAGTCTAGCTCCATCTCTATCTAACAAATCTAAAAACCAAAACACATCTAACAACCTATAGAACTATGGCAATCTTAGCAATAAAGAAACAACAAAGGGTGTATTAGTTCCTCTATGTCATGTATAATCACAATTCATTATTTATACATTTTATTTTTAATTATAAAAAGAAGCATTATTTATTCATTTTATCTTATTTTGGTCCCTCTTTCCCTTCTTTGGTCATTTCAGGCCATTGTAGCCCTCTTTCAACATTTAGCATGTTTTTTTATATTTATTCTAGTTCCCTAGTCAACCTAGTTTGACCAAAATTTCCCTATTTTTGTCTTATTTTATCTTAAATTTCTTATTTATCCTCTTATCTTCTTCTCCTTGGTGTTAAGTTTCCATTCTAACCCTTATGGACTAACTGAACACTTTTACACGAGGTTTTAGCTTGAAAAATAGACTAGGTCAACCTATACCTACTAGGTTGACTATATGGAATTTTACCTTGGTTTAACCTACTAGGTAGACTTGGTTGATCTAGTAGGTTCAGTGTGCCAACCTAGTACATTTTTCTAAAAATGTGCATTTTTCTTGTTTTCTCCCTATTTTCTTCAAACCCATTTTCCATCTTCCTATTTTCTACCCTTAAAATCTTAGTTTGTTTATTTTTGACATGTATAAATGCTTAAAAACAAATTTTGCCCAAAATTCACTTGATTCAATACAAATTTCAAAACCTTGGTTTGAGATCTGTAGTTGCATACTTGTAGTACACATGTTGCTACTTCTGGGTGTCCACCTTGTCTAGCATGTCATCCTCTCACCATCCTAGCCTTATTTGGTCTCAAATCTCTCTTTCCTCTCTTTCAAAATTCAAAAAAAAAAAAAAGATGACTTTTTTTTTTCCTATTTAAAACCACTTTTTAGCAATTCAAATTCTTTAATTATTTTCCTTCAGATTCCTTATTTTGCTCATATCTTTATTTCTGCTCATTCATTTTGGAAACCATAAAATGCATTAGATTCATGGTGATGTAGAGATTATTTTCCACTATTATATTCCTATATTATTATTTTTTTTAATTTTTGGCTATTTTTTGCATTAACTTCTACATGTTTGCCTAGTGTGCTTTACATTAGATGCCTTCACTTTCTTGTAATCTTCTTCTTTATCGACAAACATTAAGGTAACTTAAAGGTATGTGTTTTCAAATTTTGTCCTTTAATTTATCCTATTTACTTCTTAATACACCATAATTATCATCAACATTATGTGTTATCATGTTCTATCTCTAATGTATCATCTCGTGTTACACTTACATGACATGTGATGAGCTTCACTTAGGGAATATGTATACACATAATATTTTCAAAATTTTATTGATTACTATCTTGAATTAACCTATAAAGTATTGAATTAACCTATTGAAAATCAATATCTTTGAGTACATACCTTAAGAGGTGCACTAGGAAAGGGGTGGGTAGATCATCAGTGCTTCATAATATTATTATTCCTTTTGACACTAGCCATCTACACTCTTATCTCCTAAAACCTTAAACCCTAGGATTATTTCTCTCTTTCCTATCCATTCCAATCATGATTTATTCCTTAATTTATTACCTTGTTACCATTTTTACCTACCCATCAAACTAGGTCAACCTAGTTAACCTAGTGTCGTTTAGGGTCACTTCAACACTTCTTGATTATTAGCCTTTTGGCCAACCTAGCATAGACCTAGTGAGTTACCCCAAAAACATCCTATGTTGACCCAATTGACCTAGTATATCCAACATGTATAAAAGTTTTTAGGTAAGATACTAATATATATAAGGTCATTTACCACCATTTAAGAAGAGAGTGAAGAATTAAGCAAAGAAGTGTGATTCAACATCTACTTATTGACCATTCTACTTGAGTAATAAAGCTTTAGGGTTTAATACTTTATTTGGAGCTCTGATTGTATCTTTTGGATAAGTATTTTGGATGATTAGGTAGGTCATGTATCCTAGAGCTGATTTATCTTAGTTATCCTTACAAACCAAAACAATCTCTTGTGAAGCATCCTAACCAAGGGAGAGATTGAGGATCGATAGGTTCATCTTCAAAGGTAAGTATTCCTAACTTTATTTCTCATTTGTAAGAGTAGATAGATAATATAGTATGTATTCTTCTCTTCCATGTATTATGATTATGTATACAATGATGTGAGCATATGTCTTCTATACATGTTTAATTTAGTTTAGTTGTTTATTTATTTTGTTCGAACCCCCACTTTGTGCCACAATCTTTGGTGCACACTATATTAGTTTACTTTTATTTTTATTAGAGTAGTTTAATTTCTTGTTTGTTATCATAAGTAAAATATCAAATCATATGAATCTTTTAGGGTTGTTGGGTGATTGTGTTAGACTATAGGATTTGGAACCCTTCTTATCATGATATGTTGTGACAAGTGATACAAGTGATCCCCTAATCAGGTCTAGAAAATCCACATATTGGTCATGTTCCTGCTTAACAAGTGTATACCCAATTAGAGGTGTAGGTTTTATCTATCTTATCTGATCCAACATTAATTCAAGTGCATCATGCAATTTTGATTGCATAAATTAGGCATGTCCTAAAATGTAGAAAGGTTTCCCCTTGATGTAAATAATGTCACATATTTATATTTCCATGTATCATATGTAACATATATGTATTACATCTCACTCATGTATATAATGAAAAGAATGTGCATATAAAATGAATACGTAATTCACCATGTATATGAAAATAAACATCAATAAATCATGTATACTAGAAAATAATAACATGCATAGGTCATGGTTTTTTTTTTTTTAATATTTTTTTTCTAAATTTTTGAATTTTAAAACATGTCCCTAATAACTTAGGATACTATCAATGAGATTTTCATGTTTAGGTATTGTATCGATCAGTGAAATTCACATACCATGGGTGAGGATTAAAATATCATTTTTAACCACAAGATGACCTTTGAAAAAGGGGTTAGTATGTTGGTTTAGATAGCCTCAACCCATCTCCATTAAGTGATTATGCATTGTCTATGTCTAATATTATGAAAAGGGAAAAAAATACATATATTTCTCCCACTTATGTATGCATGTGAAATATCACGATCAATCTAAAATGTAATGTAATGTATAGATTTTTACACTTGGAATCATGAATTTGACTTATGTTAGTATTTATACTTGGCTCTGGTGTGACTCTTTAGAGGTATATTCAGATATGTACCCTTTTTTTATAATATCTTAAGAGAGTGATAATTTATTTCTAAATGTGATTACCCAAGTAGTTATAAAATATCCAAGTGAGTACCACAGACACATAAATTTTGTGTTAGACACTTGAAAATTTTAGTTTTGATTTGTCCTTGATATACATGACTTGTGCATACACATATGACTCCATTTTCCTATTTATGGACTTGGCCTTCCAAATTTTATATCATTCATATATAGTATCTCCTTATCATGAACCTTAATGCTCTATTATCCTAAGCATATTATCTCCATTTTCTAAATCATTAGTTCCTTCATCTTAGATAGTGATAAAAATAAATAGATGATGTTAGTTAAAGAAAGTGTACACCTTTATCGATAGTGTACAATGTTGTTTAAACACCTATTTTTCAAATTAAAATCCCTCTTGGGTTATCCCACACATTTTACTTGTTAGTTATGGAGGGAAAATACTCAAATATTTATCCATATTAAGCTTAAAGTTATATCTATCTATCATTTATCTAGTTCTCACTTGGTCACTACTTAAAAAAATAATTTTAAATTAAGATATCTATTTACACATCCTTGAGGCACTATTATAAATCATACAAATTTTCAAATATATAAAGGAATAGTTTTGTTTTTGTTTGCACAACATGCTCTAATTCCTCCAAAATCATGGTGCCCCAATTTTTTTGTTCCTCTCATTCAAACTTGTGGACCTATTGGTCTCAACTCTCTCAATTTGCTCTCAAGTTCCATATAATATTTCATGTTGAACTAGATCCAAAAACCCACTATCATGATGACCAATTTCATGCAATAAAGTATCATATAAAATACTTAGTATTAAAAGTAAGTTTTGCCTTATTTTGTATTTGAAAAATCTTGTTAAAGCTTATTTGTAGTCTTGGTTAGTTATACTATATATTAATTTTAAATTTCTTGATTTCCAAACCTTATCAGGATTCCAAACCTTGATTAGGTCTTCAGGTTTGAATTGGACATTCTCCTTTGTTAATTGAACTTTACTTTTTGTTTTGTTCTTGCCTTGGAAAAATTATGGGTTTTAATTATAATTAGCCTTTAAAGACTGATTAGGTTTGTATTATTATAAATTGGTAAGTGTTTTGATAATCAATCCTACAATACAAATTATATTTACATGGTCTAATTTTAACCCTTATAGTTCTAACCAATTTTTTTTTATATGTATAGAAAGCTTGACCAAAGCTTCTTGTAGTGTTAAGTAGGACTTTATTTATACATAGGTCTTACATCATTTGAGTGAGATTCATTATTTTTCATATATGTTTTAACCTTGACTACATCTATCAAGTTTTGACAACCCCAAGCTCTTTGTTAATTTGGATTTTATCCCTAACTAGTTCATTGTGGACTCCCCCCGCTCCCCGCAATTCTTTATTACTCAAGACTTAGATCTTGACTAGGTCTATAGACCCATTCAAATCCCAAGGAATTTATATTTGGGATTTGAATCCCCAATCTTAATGGTGAAACATTTACAAGAAGCATAGAGTGTTAATCTAGGGTATATACCTTGATTAGTCTATGACCCCTAAAACCAAAAACTTAGTTCTAATTGCAATGTGGTAACCTAATTGGGTCTATGAAGCCTACCCAAGTGCCAATGCTAATTTATATTCAAAATAATGATTAAAAAAGGAAAATTAAAATGTAAAAGGTGATTTCCATCCTATGTTAGAAGCTTGAATGGGTCTATTGGCTTAGTTTTAATTCCTTTTAGTTTCTTGATCGTAACTTTTCTCTTGTTTCTCTATTGTGAGATCTATCTATGGCACTATGATGATTATTCAAACCTAGAAATTATGGTGTCTTAAATTTTTGGAAAACAATTTGGGTTAAAATATATCATATTTCTCATATTTATTTTGTTAAAAGTGTTTTTAATTGAAAATGTTAACTCAATTTTTTATGTTTTTTGTAGCAAAAAAGAAATGTTGCATAGAAAATGAGAGGGAAAAAGGAATTGGTGGATGACATTTATGTCCCTTAGATATATTTTTTAGGGAAAAAACCCTCCCCTTAGAGATATCTTTTCTATAAATTGTTGTATTGGAGACTTTTCAATGGTTGTCTCTTTGTTGATCTTATGAGGAGACGTTAAACAAGTTATCTTTTCATGCATTTTTTTACTTTTATAGTGTAATTTCTCCCTCTCTTTTACATGGCACTATTTTTATGCTACCAAAATTGTAATAAAATGATGAATGTAAACCCTATTTACTATATAATTGAATATTTGATTAATACAATCTACATATATTTCTTTTAATTTCATGTACATACATATGGTGTTGGTGTTATTTTTCTTCCTGGATTTTTATCTGCAAAATCTGGTACTGATATTCATTTGTGGTTTTAATATAAATGTAGTATATTATTTTATGGGTGAATTTATAAAATGGATTGATTGAAGCTACATTTTAATAGGGTTTTTCTTTATTTTCCCTCTTTATTTTTATTTTTGTGTTTTAATGAATCATTTTAGCCAGGGTTTAGATTAGAATCTGAATGCAATCTATATGTAAATGTTTAATATTGATTTCAAACTCCTTTTAATTTTTAATAATGAACTATTAAATTTATATATTTAATGAATAAATTAATGTTTAAATTAGTCATATTCACATCATTTAAAACTTGTAAACATTGATTCATTTTGGGGGGAAATTAAATGTTTATGATTTCTTGTTATATGTTAAAAACCCACATCAATGAAATATATAAACCTGCATTTCCATCTATTTTTTAAATCTAAAACAACATTTAAATCTTAATTTATATTCCAAAATGGTAGGACCCTTGTATTGGAACAATTTTGCATAATCTAGCTATATCGCTAGTACATCATGACCTAACAAATATAGATATTGGGGAAATATTCAGAACTCCTTTTAGAAGAGGTAGGATGGGAAACCATCCCACCTAATTTTAGTGATAAATGACCCATCACCGAACTAGTACTAGAATAAGGGAAAACTAGAAATATTTTGATATTTGTCATTTGTTTGGTCTATTAGCCATTATTTACATTTTACACACCCTGTTACATGATTAAAATGCACATAAATAGACTGGCACTAGAAGGATGGAAAAATTGAATTTTAAACAAAAAAATATTAAAATTTAATACTTTAGAGGTGTTACCCAAAATAAGACATTCCAAGAATTAAAATTGGAAAACTAAAATTTTAAACCACCAATGGTTGTTACCTAGTTTGGTGGAGGTGGATACTCTTATTGGGCCCCTTATTTTGGTATATAAGGATTCACACCAGAAAATTAGACACATTGGTGCAAGGCATCATTTTGGGTGATGATGAAATTTTGGCATCTTGGTTCCAGCTTGAGGAATCACCACACACCTTGTGCCATTTAGTAGGTGGCTAACTAATTCCAAGATTTATGAGGCATATTCTAGGTTAGGATGATACATTGAAAACATTCAATGCTATTTTAAATAGGTGGAGGATAGCTTTGCACTAAAGCATCTAACTTATAATGGAAAATATTTAAGAAAGTGGGTTTAACAAAACCTGTATGATGCTTTATACAAGATATTTTTCTATGAGTTTCTTGAGCATGTGTATCGATAGTTGGATGCATATTCAAACCATCCCTAAAGAAGATATGGACAACATTATGAATGGATGGAGTGCTAGAGAGTCTTGAGCACTTAGATCTGACTTGGACTAGAGCTGTAGATAGACAGTGGTAAAGAGTGTTGAATAGTTACATGCTTGAGTTCATTATTTCAACATACACATGCCCTAAGGAAGAAAAGTATCAATTTTTGTGTGAACCTAGAGGAACATTTGTGAAATAATTTAGTGCAGAGCTCAAAAATATAATGGTGGATTATGGGTTTGAAATTTTGGGGATGGAAGGCTAAATTCCTTTTGCATATGAGCAGTACAAAGGGGGAAAAGGGGATGTGTAGGTGAATCACAATGGAAGGGGATGAAAAATTTGACAATAAAATCTTAAAATATAAAACTATAATAAGAGATGGTGTAGGTTGATGGAAGATATAGAATGTGGAAGTGTTGAGAGAACCCATAGCAAGTAGGAAGTGCATGGGGAAGGATCTCTTGAAATGCAACAACATGAAGATGAGATAAATAATAAAATGATGAATCAAGATTAGTATTTAATAGGTGTGGAATCCATTATTTTCTTACAATATTTGGTGACCAAAGAGATGCTTGATGTACCTACCCCCTTTTAACCTTTGGTGTATGCTCATGTACTAGATCCCCCACTTGAAGAAAGCACAAAAGTGATAATTAACCTTGTTATTTACATAGATTTTAGACATTTTATTGACTTGGAGTGTAATTTTGTGATTTAATAGATTAGTCCATACAAGTAGGTGAGCACATCTACCTCTAGATTAGTAGGTTCTAACTCACCATAAGAGAACTTGAATGTAAGCATATTATCTCAACTGATGTCAACAACACAAAGTGGGAAATGACTCATAGGAAGTGGTCTAATACAAAAATTAAGTAGTATAGAACCATCATCATCTATGGTGCTAATAGTAATGATGGGACTAGTGCTTAACCTAGTGGCTAGTGGTGTTAGAGGACTACCACTAAGATAGATATTGAGGGGACAAGCCCCACAAATCCTAACTAACCCCCCCCTAAAAAATCTATTATGAAATATCCATATACTTAATAGAGTATCATGGCATGGAAAATACTATAGAGCATGCGCTAAAGTGTGAACTATAATGGTACATTTAGGGTATAACCCAATCAAAGTGTAAGTAACCCAATTTGTGACACTCTAATTTATTGTACCCATACATGGTATTTTAAATTTAACCCTAAATAGGCTATGGTTCACTATGATACCCTAAAGGAGGCATTCCTAAATGAATTTGACATTCTCGAGTTTGAATAGTAGAGCATCATCATGTTTAAAGAGATTACCCAAAGACTCTAAAAAGGATGCACCTATATGATGCAAGGTTAAAAAATATCCTTTATAAGATCCCATATGCTATTCATCCTTCCTAGTATGTGTAGTGATTCATTTGAGGGTTGTTAGTGCCATTTTGAGGATCACTTTTTATGAAGACATTTATAGACCCTCATGAAGTGTTTCCACACTCAAATATGAGGTAGTTGAAAGCGTAGATACTAGGATCAGCCCATTTATGGAGGTGAAGTTTATGCTTGTGGCCTCCAAAATACAAAATTTTATCCTTAGTTCATCATAACATGCTTGAAGTAGATTATGGTGTACCGAATATGAAGTAGAAGGCCATAATAGGAATAATTGCCCATGAAAGAATGTGCACACCCTAATTTTAATCTACAAAATTTGTTGAGAGGAACATTATGTTCATAACTAAACTTTGTTGTAATGTACCATCTCAATCAACATAGCTATTAATTTTTGGTTGTGCAATACCTACACTCATACTACTACTAACTATGAGGTGATTGATGAGATGCATGAGAACATGGAAAGAGGTGTAAGGTACACCACTAAAATATTGGAGGGTAGATTAACTAAGGGAATGAAGGATATGTCCAGTAAAATATACATTTTGAAATTAAATGAGGTGCCAAAGGGTGAGGTGGAGGATATGGTGGTTGAAGGTTCTCACCCCACTCATGTTATATGTTTGGTTCCATAAAACACTATTAGGGTGACTACCTTATACATCTGATGTGTGGGTATTATTGAGGGTCCCATAAGGTCAAGGAATAACCTAACCTATAAAAAAATTTGACCCAATTTAGGTCTAACATAGACAAGGGAATAATAATGATCAGATGCAAGCCAAAAATGGAGAATTAGAATCTGAAGGTACAACCAAACTACATAGATACAATCAAAGTATAGGAAACTACTTATAGTGGATTCACCACTCATCCACCAATTGTGCTAATACCTAAGTTACATATAGAATATGGGGATAAGGGTTAAACTGAGCATTTAATACAACTTGAACCTAAATATGCTATCTACTTAGACCCAATGCACTAAAATGATGTATTATAATAGGCCATGAGTGTAATCCAAAACTTACAAGGGGAGATCCAACTAGTGTGAGATCTAGAAGTTCAAGCTACTAATTCTTGAAATAAGTAGGATAATCAAGAGGTTGAGATACAATATTTAATATATGTCCTTCACCTACTATAAATAGAGGGGATGTTCCCTTATTAAATAATTTGATCTTAGATCATGTAGGGCAAAATCTAGTTGAAGTCATTGTGTCATGCATGGAGAGGGCATGAGAAGTTTGGCATACATATAATGTGGAGTATGACCAAGAAATACTCATGGATTCCACTATTTATGGATGGTCTATTTTTGAGGTTCTTTTAAACACAAGCACTGAGGTTAACATCTTGACCAATAATGCTTGGGATAAAATTAATAGGGTAGCCTTAAGGCCTTCCCCTCATGTGCTTTTTATGGCCAACAAAAATTTGGTGCAACTTATCAAGATTTTGAAGAGGATATTTATAGATATCTTGGGCAAAAAATTCTACACTAACTTTGAAGTGATTGAGTTAGCATAACAAGATAACTATATGGCACTTACAGGAATTCCATGGTGCTATGAAAACAATGTTGATATGCACTTCAATAAGCACTACATAACATTCAAGAATGAAAATGAGAGGTTAGTTATACCCCTACACAAGACCAAGGAACCCCCCTATGTTGAGAGTTGGCCTTGAAGATGAGATTAACCACATATATAACATCATGATGCAAGGCACTAAGATGCTAAACTCTAATGATCAAGGAGTGCTTTCCTGGGAAGATGGATAATCAACCTCAGACACCACTGATGTTGCATGTGACTATTACATATAGGAATCATATGATACCATTGGTAAAAGTTTCCTCTTAGTGTGAACAAATGCATCTAAACTAATAAATATAGGTTGGGTCTAGATTGATCACACTTCAAAAATATGGATTCCTTACACTAAGAAGAATGGAAAGAGAGTGTTTCACCTTAATAAGGGAAAACTTTCAGTGCTTACCACATATGAAGGGAGTAATTTAGTGGAATATTATTTTGAAGACCTTTAATTATGCATCCCAAAAGAGGTGGATAGAAAGGGCACACTAGTGTATACATTAAAGAAAGATACCACTCATTGGTGGGAAGCACAAAGGCCTATCTTAAACACTTTTCAAGATGTGAAGGCATCCATTTACACTAGATTCAAGAAGAGCAACAAGGACCTAGACATCTCAGCCTACTTTAGTGACTCTAACCCCATAACACATTTTCACCTTTGTGAAGAAACATGGACTATTTGTGGTAAAAATTCCCTAAGGTACTTATGGGTGCATGCCTTATATAAGACCTAAAATATTTGGGTGTGAGCATGGTATGTTTTCAATGAGATGCAACATGAGATATCCAAATACAATGCACTTAACGAGTGGTTTATCACACCTTATCCTTTTCTTTGTAAAACCTTGAACTGGTTGATCTACTATAGATAGTTTAAAGGTCAATGTTTGAGGACACTAAAATATTAGAGGAACACTTGAAAGACATGTTTGGTAAAAATGGGTTGGCACTCACAAATTTATTTGAATAGTAAACACTCAATATTTAATCTTGTGATGAGGATGATGAAACATGGAAGGTGAAAAATTAGAAAATTTTGATAAACAAGAGGAAGTTAGTGTGCCAAGTTGAGGATAGTTCTCTAGAGGAAGAATACCCTATCTATCTTCACATAAAAATAATTGAGGGAAAAATAAAGGTCAAATATTTAAACTAGGAAAGGAATGAGCCCTACCACATGCCACTAAAAATGACAAAGGTAGATATCAGCTTAAAAGGGGAACCAAAGATTGCTACTCTGGGTGAATATTGGTTTGAGGTAGCACTGGCATGCATTGTGAACCTCTTGAAGGAATTTCAAGATTTTTTCCCTAGGAACTATAAAGACATGAAATACACACACCCATCCCTTGAGAAGATGAGCATAAAGCTATTCGATGGATCAAAACCTATCAAAAAGTGACCTTATAGTATGAACCCCCATCTTCATGTCAAGGTCAAAATAGATATTGATGGTATGTTATCTGTAGGCATCATCTACCCTATGCAAGAATATGAATGAGTTAGCCCCATGGTAATTAGCATCAAGAAGGATGGGCACATCTATATTTGTGTCAACTATAGAATTTTGAATGATACCTATGTAATTGATCCATTTCTAGCTTTATTCACTAATAAAGTTTTGGATGGTGTTTTAGGTTACGAGATATACACTTTCACTGATGGGTTCTCAAGATACCATCAAGTCTAGATTAAAGAGGAAGACAAGCCCAAAATGACCATTATGATAGAATGGTGTTTTTTTAATACAATGTGATGTCGTTTTGACTCAAGAATGTGTCATCCATATTATCTTGAGTGGTGATCACCACTTTTAAGGACTTCATTCATAATTTCCTCCAAATGTACTTAGATGATTGGACTATGTATGGATTATTGAAGGACCACTATGACAACTTTCACCTAATGTTTGAGAGGTGTTGGTAGTTTTATATTTATTTGAACCTTAAAAAATGTGTTTTCATAAGGCCATTCAACACTTTTTTTAGGCACATCATGTACAAAAATGGTCTACTCATTGATCCTATGACTATTGCCATCATCCTTCAACTTCAAACCCAATCAATGTAGAAGGACTTTCATGCCTTTTTTGGCCATTATGGTTATTATAGGAAGTTCATAAGTAATTATGATAATATTACAACACTAATAAAAGATCTCTTGTACAAGGATGTCCTATTATATTGGGGTACAACATAGGAAGATACATTTGAAACCTTGAAGTTAAAATTATCTAGTATGCCAATATTATAATTTCCTGACTCTATGAATCTATTACATATCTGTGTCAATGCATCTAGTACTACAATTAGCACCATTTTGGTGCAACCAAGTGAGGGGAAAATGGTGAAACCCATTTATTTCACAAGTACAAAATTAACCAAGGTAGAATAAAACTACACCATAATTGGGCACGAGGTGCTTGTCATGGTCTACACCCTACAAAACTTATATTAATACTTATTTGTGACCCCCTTCATCTTCTTTATTGATCTTGAAGAACTTAAGTACCTAGTGAACAATCCCATTCTCCATGGTCACATTTATTGATGGATAGTTTTATTTAAAGAGTTCTAGTTCTTTATTATAGTCAAACCTAAGAAATAAAACTTGAGCCCAAACCATTTATCCCACATCAACTCTAGTGATGTGGTAGTGCCTATTGAAGATGATAGGATAGATGTGCAACTTTATAGGGTCTATAACATCCTAGAATATTTGGTAGAGATCACCATGTTTCTAATGTCTAGATCTACAACCTAGACTATGACAACTAAGGAGAAGAAGTAGTTCATAAGTCACACTACCCTATTTCAACTCATTAGTGGGGAACTATAAAAATTAATCTATGATGAGATCTTACACTGATGTGTCCTAAATCATGAACATGATTTGGTCTTACAAGAGGTACATGAGGGGATTGATAGAGGACATTATGCTAGAGATGCTATGGCATGCAATGTTCTACTATCAAGCTTGTGGTGGCCTTCCATATTTTAAGATGGAAAATATTATACCAAATCATGTGACTTGTGCTATTTAATAGGAAAACCCAACCATTAGGATGAGATTCCTCCCATCCCCATCCTTTCCCAAGTGCCATTTTAAAAATGGGCTATTGAATTTATTGGGCATATTACTCCTGCTGCGAGGCACACAAGCATATGATACATTCTGGTGGCCATAGATTACTTTACCATGTGGAGAGGTATTACCAACCAAATATTTCATATCCACCACTATAGTAAGGTTTATCTTGGAGAACCTTGACTAGTGACTATGGCATGCACTTTATCAATGCAAATGTTTAGATGCTACTGACTAAAAATATGGGGGCACACCATAAGATGACACCTTATCATCCCCAAGTGAATGGAATTTCTAAATTATTTAATAAGATATTGGAAACATGCCTCACAAATACATGTGATGGTGTTCATAGAGATTGGGATGATCAGGTGTCAGTAGTGTTGTGGTCCTATTGCACTACATATAAACACTTCAACAAAGGCAACACCATTTCAACTAGTTTTTGGCATAGAGGTAGTTTTATCAATGGAATTCATAGTGCCCTCATTATTAATAGTGAAAATTAGTCATTTAGATGTTCAATTGTCTTTGAGTGCATGACTTAAAGACTTGGAATATTTGGATGAGACATGCACCCAAGAAAGATGGAATTAGCAAGTAGAGAAGGCATGTCAAAATCTATGGCATGATAATCATATCAAGTGCAAGGTACTTTATAAAAGAGTGTTGGTCTCACTATATGACTTAAAGTACCTCAAACACCCAATAAAGCTATAGATTAGGTGGATGGGACTCTATATCATATATAATATATTAAAGACTAGCACATGCAAGTTATGCACATTAACGGGTGAAATGCTCCTTGGGAATTTTAGTGGCAATAGATTCAAGACCTATAGTCAATAGGATGGTGATAACACCATTTGAATCTAACTTAATAGTTTCAAGTTTGTTATTTTGGTTAACCATAATAAAATTTGGTGAAAGATAAAATGCTTATTTATGTTTTATGTTGTTTGTATTGAGTGAATAAGTGTGGCACTTTCATGCCCATAAGATAACTCTTCTATCATTTACACACAAATATAGATGGGTTAGCTGAGCACAGATGCTTTATAAAGTACCTGAGGCCTAACACCTAAGTTTTTGGGTATGTGAAATTTTCTAGATTTATAAAGATTTAAGTACCAAGTTGACAAAGGGAGGCACACAAGAGGCTAATACATAAATATATATATATAATGAAGCACAAGAGGACCAAATTAGGAATTTTTATGGGGTAGGGAAGGTTGAAGTAATAATAGATGAAAGTGCAAGAAATCAACCAAGGAATGGAAGTGCACTTAAAAAGAAGTGTAGAATGAAAATAAGATGAAACTGAGGAGGCTAAATCATATGCATGTGAAGTGTTTTACCTATGTTTTCAATAAGATCATTGAATTTTGTGCCAAGGTGAATGAATCACAAGAGAGAAATCATTGAGATAGATGGCAACCACCTAATGGTCAGTAGTAAGTGACCGTTTGAATTATTGGGCACTTCATTGAATACACCATTAAGAGAATTTAATAACTATGATGGTGGAGGCATAAAGATATATAATAAATGACAATGTGGTGGTGCATCTTTGTATATTTCTTAGGTTTAGTGGATTTTAATAAATACATACACCATCATGCCATTACTCACTAGCAATTAATGAGGTAGTTAAATCTAAGGTATAAAGGAGTGAATGATTTTTTTTAAAGGTTACAAACCTTATGAGAATTTAAACCCAAACACAAATATAAACTAGAGATAAACCAAAAAAATGTTACCATAAGTGAAAACCTAAGCATCCACAACCCAAGGTGAGAATAGTTGAACTAAGATAGAGATTATGTTTTATTTGGAATTAGAAAGAAGGTGAGTGGAGAGAGACTAAGAGAGAAACCAGTTAGTAGGAATTCTATATAATGTATAGGATTTCATTAATGATATATAAAGATCAAGATTTAAATTCATAATCGTAGACCCTATGACTTTAAATAAACACCATGAAATATTAATGGATTTAAAAATATCAACTAACAATGTTTTAATAGGAGCTAGTTTAGAATGGGTAAAAGGAGGTTAAGTCTAGGTCTGTTGTAAGTGTAGATATATGCCAAGAAGTCATGGAATATAAAATAAGAATTTATTCTAAATAAAGAGTCACAACTAGTAGAAGGTGTTAGTATTACAATGGTAGACCTAGAATCAAGTGTAAATCTTGCTTAAAGAGAACTACATTTTCCCCATGAGGTCATAGTGGTGGAGACATGGGTATCCTTTGTGCACACATGAATATTAAAGGAGTAAAACCATCACATCCAATCAACATATAGTAAATCCACCATGATTGGATGGTTAATACAAGAAATAAAACCAACGTAGGTGTGGAATTATTTGACATCTCTATCTAAGACAAGTTAATGATGATAGGCATGACCCAATTGTATGAGTTTCCAAGCTTTGGTAAACTAAAGGAATTGGTAAAATTACTCCTCTCACACATCCATGGTAACTAGATCTATTTCATAGTGAGGTGCATGTAGATATCAATGAAAATCATTAGTATAATCATAGGGTTCCCAAGCATAGGGATAAACATCTACCAAATGATGGAGGATGATGGAGAGGTGGAGAGGGTTGAAATTTTTTTTGGATACTACAAAGTAGGGCTCACATTCCCAATTAAGGACATTTAAGACCCTAACATGAGGGTAGTGGTGCACCTTGTTATCTTTAATATTTTCCTTGATATAGACTTTTTTGAAATCAATAAGACTTACTTATGCATTGCCTATCACATGTCACAAGGGGAATAGTTTAACATCTCCAAGTTTATTATGGAAGAGATTGTTAAAAATGCACCGGAGTGCTATAAGGCACGTGAGACATTTAAGATAGGGTCCATGTTTATATTTATTATGATGGAGGAGATCGTCATACCTAATAGTGATGATGATAACCTTTGGGTGTTCCCACCACACAATGACTACTCAACATTAAAGTATCAAGACTTCATCCACCCACCTAGTTTTTTACAAAAGTACAAGACAAGAGTATAGGGGTGATACAATTGATACATCAAGGCATTCAATATTTAATGATGCATCCCCCATGATCTCCCATAGCACATGGTAGTAATGGTGATCTTCATCATCATGAAACATTTATATGTTGTGTGCTTGGTGCTCATAGATGAAAATCTATCCATTTGGATAAAGTTACCTTACACATTTTTTGCTAAATTTTTCATAGTAGTCATAAGGAAGATTCCCAATATGTAATAGCTAGATATCTTGATGAAGATCATGGATCATGATAGGAGTAGGTTGAGGTGTCAGTATGTGCACTCAAGATCAAAGGCCATAAAGGATGAGGAGGATGAATCTAATCGAATGGATTTCCATCCCTTCTAAAGGGAAATAATAATTGGGTTCATATTCAACCTATATTATGAGATGAATCCATATAACAAGGGTGTCATTATATAAAAAGATGATGATCACCCCCTCTTTATAGGTGATGAATGGAAACCAACACTGAAGACATAGGAGAAGACCCCCAAAAGAAGTAGGGAGAGACCCTTGAGGAGATCCAGGAGCACATTAGGTTAAAGATTGCATTTGGATAACAAGCTACACCTCTAGCTCCCAAAAAACACATAACCTTCATGCTAGAGACTGCTTCCTCTTGTAAGAAGTAGAAAAATAAAAAAGTCTAAGGGACCCATTAAACTCTTGATAATAACTATGGCATAAATGGAGAATTAAGAGACCCTTGCATGTGGGATGGAGGAAGATATTGAGGAAGAAGGAATAAGGACCTACATTGTGCAGGTTGAAGAAGAAGAGGATATGAGTGCTAAAGATGTATAGAGGCCCTCTAAAGCAACAAAAATACCATGCTTGAAGAGGTAGAGGTGCTAACAAGATCCTCATCCATTGATTAACCTTCTACATTACCTCCATAGATATAAGAAGAGAAAATAAAGGCATGGAATAAAATAGGGTGGGTGAGGTATATATTCATAAGGTGTTGGTGCTTGAAAAAAGTGTAGGCATAGGTTGAGAAGAGAAGGGCATGGAATAAAATGGGTCATAAAGAGGAATAAATTGAGATGGCACTGATGCTTCAAAATAATCAAAAACATGTAAATTAAAAGGAACAATCCAATGTAGAAAAGGCTAAGAAGGTTTTTACTAGTACGAGAATACCCATAGAAGTAGCTAAGAAAGTGCCTAGAGCCCCCACCATCTAAGAAGAAAAATTTACACAAGAGGCCTACCTGGGTAGTGAAGGGGCACCTTAAGAAAAATAAGTTGATACTAGTGCCTTAGAAAAATAAAAGGAAACAATATATATGAACCCCAACATGAACAAGGAAAAGCTAGTGCTGAGGGACTAAACTTGGAGGTAAATATTGAGAAATCCTAAGAGAAAGAAGTGGATTAAGGGGAAAAGTCTAAGAAATAATTACTTAAGGAACAAGAAGATTAGTCCACTAAGGAAATTAATAAATAAATTAGTGGCACCAATAAAAATGAGGAAGAAAAAATAGATCTAGCCATCATCGAGAAGGATAGTGCAGAGTTGAGCATAAGAGAGAAGGTGTAGAAGGGGTAGAAGGATTAAGATTTTTACATGTTTGACACCATGCCCTAAAAAATACTAAAACTAGGACATGCAGACAAATTCCATTTTCATTTGATCACTACATGGATGAGCCTCACTTTGAGGTGCCTCAAAAGGCTATATTGCGTATAAAAGAGCTTGAAGAGGGGTATGAATCCATCTTCACAAGCCCTCATGCCATGAACCTAGTCCAGTCTAGAAATGATATTATTATAATGACCACTAAAGTTATGTGAAAAAATATAATTAATGATGGTAGGGAAAGAAAATGGAAGAAACTCTTCAAAGAATCCAAATATAAAGTGCAAGCCACAAAATTCAAACTGTAATAGCTATGTAAGCATGTAGAGATGGTTGAACCATTCCTTCTAGTTAGCATAGATACTTTGGACCTCTTTGAGGTTGATAAAATATGTGTGCTAGTGGATTAGATGCTCCTAAGGATGAAACTAAATATGGTGAAAGAAAAAGAAGAAGATTCATGTATTGTGCTATAGAAGGAGCTTGCTACTAAACTCAACTAGGTGGAAGACATCTTTGCAAGGATATAAAAGGGAGTAAATGCAACCATGACAACTTATTGAGCTTCTCCAACTAGGAATCAATCATAAATGTATGCCTTAAGTAGGAAAATGAGGATAAGGAGAAGTTTATGGTATAGTTGTACTCTATAAGTAGGTTAGAGCATGCATAGATCATGAGGAATGTCAATGCACTAAACACCCAGATAAAAGACCAAGAACAAAACCTAGAAGCAATATTACACACTTTATATACTAAGTCCTATGTTCAAGGATACATATTAGATGGGGATATGACAAAGGCTAAGGCAAATCTAGACATATTCAATAAAGATCTAGACAAGATCAATGTGCTTATGTTTAGTGCAACCTCAATTGAGATAGATAGAACTGCTAAATAAATCAAGCTTACCATAAAGGTATTTGAAGTCTTCAATACCAATATTGAGGAGATCATGCCTAAGTTCTTCACCCCAAAGACTTTGATGGCCTAGTTTGAAGATATAATAAATTTTTTGTATGGGGTCATGTTGGGCCCATTATTATGGTATATAAGGATTCATGCCATCATATCAAACACATCGACATGAGGCATCATTTTGGGTGATTATGACACTTTTGGTATATTGGTTTCATTTGGCTTGATCTAGTTGGCAGACATCTAACCAATTCCAAGATTTTTAGGGCATCTTCTAGGTCAGGTGATATGTGGTGACTACAACATGAAGGGCACAAGGTGATGGATCTAGTAAGAATGATTATGAAGGCTCTAGCCCAACACTCGACATATGGACTCTACCCTAGAAAACATGTTCCTATATAGCTATAAAAGGAACTTGAACTAGTGAAGTAAGAGATGCAAAAATGATGCAATGAAGCTCTAACAAATTGGGATTGCTTTGTATACATTGTATTGGCCACCAATAGAATTAGAAGTAGATTGATTACTATGAAGTCTCTATCTATATATTCCCAAGCTCTCCTATGAGCCTCTGATCCATTAGGTAATATAAATTTGAACATGTTTCCTATTATGAACTCTGTATTATTTAAATCTTGGATTAACGATGATGAATGTTTAAAGTAAACATAAACATCATGTTTCTAGTCTATTCATCTTTTTCATTGATATTTGAAAGTGATATTAATTGTAATGTTGTAGTTTCCATGTGTTTATGTTAAGAGATGTTTATACATGCTTTTAGTTTTATTTTTAATGTCATCCATTTAAATATTAATGACATCATCCATACTTATAAGAAAAGACTAATTATATAGAGGGTCATGTGTCGAGTTCTCCTACTCTTTCTAAGCTTATCAAAGGATTGTGCCCTTATGATTAGGAATAATCCACCCAAAGGATTATACCTATATACCAATAGGCTTATCCCTTGAAAGGATTGAACTTATGAATATATCTAAGGCCTCCTCTCAAATTACCAAGTCACATAATTAATGTCTTATGCCATGGAAAAACTAGCTCAATACAAGCCCTAATACCTTCTCAATTACACTTCAAGTGAGTGCATCAATCCTATACCTTATGTGAATTGATCCTGACATATCTGAGTGTTAAATGTTAAGCATATAAATATAATCCCATGTTTGTGCTTAAGTGTAATAATTCCAAAATTAACATAGGCAACTTGTGCACCTGACTTTTCTACAATAGCTCTGTGAACATTCTAGGGCTTGTTCATGACTTGCCTAATTTTCCAAATATTTTTTTCTCAAAATACACACATGGTGGGATTTGAACACCCATAGAACACATATTATCATTAAATATACCATTATCCAAACTCAAATCTAGAATGAATATTTCACCTATCATTTATTTACTTATTCTTTAAATGAGGTTTATTATGGTTAGTACCTTGATTTTTTGGATGGATATATTACCTCTTAGGGTGCCTTTGAAAATTAATTAATTCACCATTTTATCATACCCACTAATCCTACTTCCATGTACCATCAATTTTATACCACACGTAGAGAACCTAATGAGTCCATGATCATGTTTAACAATCACTTTCATTGGTTATATAGGAGGTCAAAAAACCCATTACTACAAATAAATGTGGTGGCTATTTATATTTATATAAATATATTGGACCCTTGACTATTATGCTTATTCAAACATATATATCTACACTCATATATTTATCATTGTCATATCAGTAAGCCTTCATTATTGATCAATAATCAATGCCACATAGATATGGTCTTAACCCATCATACTCGTTAGGACATCTAAGTATACACACCCAAAATCTTTTGATTCACATGCCTAAAATTCAACCTATCAATCAATTTTTTCCTTCTAATGATTCATTGCCTCAACCATATAGTCAACCATGCCACCTTGTCAAAAATGAGAACCCTGCTAATAAATTTATCACATGTAATTATGTTAGTTTAACATATAATCAATAGGTTTATTTACCTTATTTTGTTACTCCAACATATTTTGGTTTTGTTTCTAATAAATTATCAATTTTTGTAATATATTTATAAAAATAATATAGGGGTTGATTTATAAGATCGCATTCCCAAGATCATAATTAATGTTATATGAGTGTGGAAATAAAACAAGTGTTGAAGTGGTCATGTTGACTAAGAATGTTCCATTCAACATGCAAGAACTATTCTAAGATAGTAGTGATGATGGTGAGTCTAATAAATAAATTATAGTAGTAGTTTTAGGTGAGTGGATAGGTTAAAATCCAAACCAAAATAGGTTGTACAATAAGAAAATAAATTATGAACTTCCTATGACCAAATTTAACATGATGTAAAAGAATTAGAATAGTTAGATGAGGAGGATGCATTTTATGCATTTGAAATGAGCCTATAATACATTGTTGTTCTTACATTTGGATAATATATTAAATAATATCAAAAATCTAATTATAGTATTTCAACTCTCTTCTCATCCTTGGAGATAGTTGAAATATAAGATGACAAGGTTTATCTTGGTTGTCCATGAAAAGAGGATGAACTAAAATAGTTCAAAATTTAAGATATCCCACTTCAAGATAAATTTTATTATGATCCATTTAATGTAAATCTAATTGTAAATTCAATCACAAGACCACTCTCCACTAAATAACCATTAATATACATTATTGGTGATGAGATGAAAGAAGATGAATATCATGTTCTTGCTCCCACATTTTGAGGTTTAAATCATTATGAGAAACCTATAAGATATGATTTAAATGGTCGAATGCTTCTCTCAATGGTGGAGGCCATCAAATTTGAAATGATTAATCACAAACATGGTTATCTAAATAAAGAGATAGAGTCGACATAAATTAGATCTAGGTCACATTCATTCTTACATCAAGGTCACAAAGTAGATGAATTACAACATAGTAGACATAGTGATGGATTAGTTGGACATTTTACACAACTGATTGCTTGTGGGCTAAAATTTATGGATACATTGATATTTTGTATGCATACTATCCAAAAATTATGGGTTTCACTTTTACAATAGTGGTTATAATAAATGTAGGATATAGTTGATATTCAAAATAAGTGTATTACATTCATGTTTTAATGTAATACGATCAATGTTTGCCATGATGGAGACAATAACCATTGAAATATAAAGAATCTAAGAATTGAAATGTATTTCCTCATAAAATAGATCATGAGCACTAATATTTAGTTGAATAAAATACAATACATATGTAGAGAATCATATTAAGATCAAAATTAAAAATGAGTTTTATTGACATACAAAATAATGATGATGACATATGGGAATATGATGAGATATTATATCTAGAGTTTATAATTTTATCACTATAGGATCCATATGAATTTATTTATCCCTTAGATGCATTCTTAGGTCTCTAAGTTTCACATAATGCATATTAAAAAAACTAAACACACACACACACACACACAAAGAGGGAGATTTAAAAAATAAATAAGGACCTAGCTATGCATGACATACTTTGATAGTTACATTATTGATTTATGTTATTTATCATATACATGATAAATAAAATATCCATTTTCTATGAATAATGTTTCATGGTATACATAAGTGGCATGTAGGACATACATTTTACATATGACACATAGACATATAGATGTAAGACATACCTTACACCTAGGGGTTACCTTTCAACATTAAGGACATATATATAAATTTTTATAGGTTCTATATTTATATGACCATTACAATTATTATATTCATTATACATGACTCACTCCTACATACACTTTTTAAGGTCTTATATTATATTCATGTTATACTTTTATATACTTAGATAATAACATGGATTGATTGTATAGAATAGATTTGCTTGTTCTATAAATGTTTCATGCTAATTATTTTTACATGGTGTTATTATTCTTTGTGTGTGACATTACATTCTCCATGAGTGACTATTGATGGATATTATATTGTGTGACCATTGATGTGTGTTAATTGGGTGCTATCTTATGTGTTTCTATGAGTCTATCTATTGTGTTTTGTCACATCATGTTTCAATTGTGTTAGGGTTTTATATTCCATGCCATGGTCATGTCATGTCCTTATTGGGTCAGATTTGAGTCATGTTTTGAGTGTTGATGTGCATCATGAACATAACATCATGTGTATATGTGTGTGTTTCTTTCTATCATGACTGGTGAGCTTGTGGTTTTATGATGTATACCATACACTTTTATACTTTTGTGCAATTCCATGATTGATATCTTGAATCTTATACATGGTTTATTATTAGATGCGTATATGTGTGATGATTACTACTATATGCCTAATTGCTACATATACTTGACATAACACTTGTTGTAGATATTAAAATTTGTTATTCAAAACTTTCTAATCTCAGTCTTGACCTACTTTTACCTTAAATTATGTGTCTACACATGGATATTAATTTATCTTATCTCACATCTACATTCTCTCCATAAATTTGACCTTCCTAATTTTATTATCAGTCACTTTAAAAAAAATCATAATATGTGTTTAATATATTCAAAATCATATTTATATTGCCTCCAAATCATCAAATTAGTATTTTTAACTCTAATATTAATTCATAAAACTTATATTTTTCCATAACTCCAAGAATATCCAAACCTAGTAGACTTATCCCATGCCAAACAATGGATAATTTTCAAATTTAAAATTATCTTCATGGGTCAGTCAATAAATTTTTCATGTTGATTGCATGAGAAAGGACCCAAATAATCCCATATAAACACATAATAATTCTAATCTTATTCCCTATCTATAAGTCATCTATATCTCACATAAAATCATATTAAAACTCAAATTGACTACCCTAAGATTCCAAATTTAGTCACCAGTCACAAGGAGTAGATCCTAGCCAAGTATAAAACACCTCAAAATCATGTCCAATTTGTCACTTTCTAAATGTCTAAAGCTAGATCATAAATTTCATTAATTGAAGGAAAATTATTGAACACACACTCCTAATAGGGATTAATACATGTAATTTGAATTCCTTCTTTGATATATTAGATATGTAGATAAAGCTCAACTATTCTTTAGATATTGGTTGGCACTAACTTCCACTATTTTTATCTTTTTGTAGGCATAAACCTAGTGTTGAAACTGGGCCTAGGGTTTCAAAGAGAAGGAGACAAATTTATAAAATTGTGAACACAAATATTATTTTAATATTACACATGAATGGTTATAAATAAGGGTAATTAACTATATTGAAAAAAATAAAGAAAATCTACATAGATGAACTTGGAAGCATATAAATGATAACATTAGTTGATTTCATCTAGAAGTTGATGATTATATTTAGGTACATCCAAAGGCCATTTTAGGATTTCTAAAACTCTTGATATAATTTTTTTCTCCTTTTTCCACCTCTGTTCAGTCTCAAACCTTCATAAAATTGAAACAAGCTAAGTATCTTATTCCTTTAGGTATTTTCTATTTATAATAAGTGAAAGTATTCAAATAAAATTGTCTTTTACATTTGGATTCATGTTTATTTTTAAATTTCACATAATTTTAATTTGTTAAAATTTCTATCTTATTAAGTACATACTATCAAAAAAATGTTAAACATATTAATGAAATTGTTTATATACCGAGCATGACAAACCTTAAGTCTTCCCTTAGGGTTTCTTTCCTTCATTATAGGGCTTTATATTTATGTGTATAAATTTGATTTTCAATATTGATTTTTAATTTTAACTAATTAAAATTTTACTCATGGATATAATGAAGGCACATAACTTCTATTTCATAACTCAAGCTATTATTTTTAATCATTACATATTGATTTCCTTTAATATTAAAAATCTATAATAACTATGTAGTTCCATGGATCAAATCCTTGTGTAATAATAAGGATAAAATTAATGATGAAAAATCAACCTTACTTAATTATTATTATTTTAATATTAAATCTAATTCACTTCTTGTTACCATTAGGGTTCAAAGGGCATGCATTACTCCTTTTTAGCCTCCCCCTCCCATTATTTTCCTTAGGCTTGTATTGGATTATTTATCCATGTTGTCACTAGTAGAAGAGATAGATCATAACCTCTTGATGGAATTTTTATGAATATTTAATATGAAAATTCTCATGAAAAATAAAAAAATATTATGGATACTAATAAATGAAATGAATTTTTAGACTTTATTGATACATTTTATGACAAATGAAATATAATTAACTCAAAATATTAACATTAACTCAAAATATTGACATGAACCCATAATTAATTAATGCACTAATATATGTAACAAGAGATAAACAAAAAATTTAGTTAAGGTTGTCATAGTTGAGGAACAATACAATCCCCTTAATGATTTAAATAAACCTTTTTGTAGGTACTAATTCCACCATAGGTATTCATACTACCACTACTGCTACTATTCCTATGTCTACACCTTTGAATACACATATGATTCCCACTTAATGTGTGGGGGAAACACAAGGTTTACCTCATTTTAATATACATTCTCTTATAGATCCAACCTATGTACATCCTATAATGGCTACTCATGTGACATCATCATCTTCTCCTACTTCATAATCCCTCCATTAGGCTGTTAGATCTCTGTAAGCTAAAGTGTTATAATTATAACATGATAGTTTTATAGAAAGTCATTTAATATATTCTAATACATTGATTCATAATACATTATCCAAATATATTTTAGTTTATCATTTACCTATGGTTTTCTTATCTCTTGGGCTTACCTTTTATGATGGTAAATGTGATCCAAAAAACACGTAAGATCTTTTCATGTAGAAATTGTGACCACTATGGATTGTAAACATATAAAATTAAAATTTAAGATAAAATTGTGAACTTATGACCAATATTTTACACACTTAACTCTAGACCTATCGTAGGCCCATTTTTTATCAATTTCAACCACCTTGCACACTCTTATAAGTTGATGAATGAACCCAAATGTACTCATCCATATTATTATCATCCATAGACATATTTTAGACCCTACATAAAACTCATAATGATGAAATAAACCAATGTAAAATATCACCATGTGGGATTATAATACACCACTCTAGTATCCTTCACCCCTCTCTTATTTTCCTACTAAATGATGACTAATTTAAAAAACCCAAAGCTATAAGAAGGTTAACCCATGTCCCTAATGATCCCCATTCAAATTATTTTTGAATTATATGACTATATAAACACTTTTTAAACAATTTTTAAAGGGGGAGGCTTCCACATATAAAAACACTAGAATCACACTTGCACACTAAGAGTAGAATACCTATTTCTCCCAATTATGATTGCATTTAGCCCTAGTAGCTTAGAGATTAAGTCTAAATACATTTTATTGGTCATAAGCCATGATAAATGAATTTAATAAAATCATTATGGAACTATAATATAGACCATTAATCCAATATTTCACATGCCACCATATCATGGGATAACTACATGAAGTTTTATCCCTCTTTAGAGTATGGGTATGTAGGCAACACTAAAGAATGGGGTGTTGAGATCTCACCAAAATTCAACCAATTAACCATTTTTAAAAATTAATTTATATTAGTCTTCACATGTAAAGGATCTAGGATTTTTGAAGGAAAATCGGTCATATAGTCATCTCTATAAGTGATTGTGAGCTCTCGCACTAGATATATGCTCTATAGACAAAGGCATATAGAACCCAAAAACCTTGATTTCCTCACTACAAGTGGATGTGAGTGCCCTAGGTTAGATAGGAATGTCATACCTCTATTTTCATCTCCCAACACTATTATACAGGCTTAGATTCAATTCTAGATTCCTAATTTTAGTCACTAGACCCTTCTACATAGCAAGTTTTAGACCTTGATTCCTCCTAGATGCATAAATTCTAGCTAAGTCTTTATTTTCTCCTTACACTTTTGTTATTTTTAATAATTTTATGGAATATAATAGTTCCAAATTAGTGAATTTTATCATTTTTATATTATTATCTTAAATTTTTTAGTAGTGTTGTCATTTAGGGCTTTCACATAAAATCCCAAATTTGATAAAATATATTGGTGAACCTAATTTTTTTAACATGGAAATCCCTAGTTTTCCTTATGGTTTCCTTCTAAAATTTTATCCTCCTAGGGTTTCAAATTAAATTTTTATATTATTATCATTTGGGAGTTTTTTATAACATTCCTATGTCTCTCTTTTCTTGTTATCATTTTACTATTTGAAAATTTTAACATGGTTAACAAATAAGCTCCTTTTAACCCTCAAGGTTGTGATAAATAATTTCACTCTAACCAATTCCATGATATCATTATACCAATTGGTAGGGTATCTCATCCCATATTTATAAATTAAGGTAACCAACCTATGATTCCTTAAATAATTCCACCTACCACATCTCCTCTTTAGGGTGTATATATGCATGTTCAATATAAGGCACCTAGGGCTTATTCTTGTGAGTGTATAAAATATAAACTAATCAATATGGGAAAGTTAATTTGTAGTTATAAAAGTAAAATCAAATTTTCATTACAAATATCACATTATTGGAACATTAGATTACATGTGCAAATAATCCATAATATGATAGTATTAATTATGTATGTGCATCTCCATCTACCCTTTTTGTACCTAAAAAGATTTAATATGAAAATGAGAAACTATAATATAATACATATACAATAAGTGATTCAAAAATTATGCAAATGTATAATAAGAGTTACATTGATATTCTAATGTCAATGATTCAAAATAATTTGATCAAACTACCTCCTCTACATTCTGTAAGGATATCAAAATACTATTATGCATATCATAGAATGCATGGGCATCATACCAATTTTTTTCCTTGAAAAATAAAATACAAAAGGTAATTTATATTGGTTATCTTATAAATTATACATCAATAAAAAAACCCAAAATAAAATAAGAGCAAGTACAAAAAGAGGTAAAATCAAAATTTTACAAAAATGCTTACCAAAGGATTAAACAGAGCAAGACAAGTTTTAAAAGGAACAATAAGAACAATAAAATATTCAAAAATATAAGATAGAGAAAGAAAGAGAACAAAAGGAACAAGATCAAAAATATCAATTACAAATGGAACAATGTGAAAATCCTATGTTATAATAAGAAAAAATGAAATTATTACAAGAGAAATTGTCAAATCAAATTCAAGTTAAGTAAAAAAAACATTCTTAAAGAGGATTTACAACAAAATAAATTAAAAAACATGAAATACCTAAAGAATATATAGTTTCAAATTTAGTCACAAAGGGGTCAATTCCAAGACTTTCCTGATATCAAGACCCTTTAACTATCATTGCTCACATAAATGGCAAAATAATTTACATATGTCAAGATTAAGGAATATAAAGAAATTATTTTTTATTCTATGTAATTTATTACATATATTGGGAATAATCATCAACACTTGGATAAAACTAATGTATCTACAACATATATGGGATAAATTAAGTTTAAAGTATCTTTTACTTTAAAAGATTGTTATCCTACTTTTTGAATTATTTCACTTTCAAGTGCCTATAATGTTGTGCTTAGAGATTCATGGTTAAAATAAATAGGAAAAATGATTGATAAATATTGTATATTATTTGATCATGAAATAAAGGTCATATCCTTCTCTAAATAAGGCAAACATTTAGATCCAAATCAATAGAAAGTAATCATACTTTCATATAATATACACATAGATATAATTAATGACATAGAACTTAAGGCACATGACATATTAGACATTTCAATGGACAAATTAGAAAAGTCAATATCATAGTATGGGGAAGTTCCTTGTTCATATCAAGATACAACAAAAGACAAGAGTGGCATTTCAAAATTTCAAAATCTATATGATTATTACAATAATATAGATTGATATGATCTTGATGATATTGATTATACTAAATATGAATATGGTAATGTTACAAAACCTACACAATTGCATGATACTCTTCATTTGCAAAAGATAACTATTACTTTGTTAAATGCAAGATCTATTGATGGTAAGAATCTTAAGGGAGTCATTAGTTAATATAATTATCTCTATTTATCAATTCATATATATGAAAAAAATAGAAAAATAGTAAAATATTGTAGAAAATAACAAAAATGGGACCTATGTTGTGCTTATATGTACTTTTTCATACAACAATTTAGTTCTACCTAGTATTTTATATATGTTTATCCATTTTTATATCATGCATGATTCAGCAATGTATATGAGTGACTATAATTAAGTTTTTTAATATGTGGAGTGAAAATATGAATTGTATCTCTAAAAAATTGAAGCTATGTATCAACAAAAACTATCCCATAATTACTAGTTATCGCACTAGTTATGTTGTAACTGAAATTGTTGACCATAAAATATATTGAATAGATTAAAAACTAAAAGCATATGCTTGTTGTTATTAATTTGTGAATAATTATAGAAAATAATAATAAATAACAATATCCACCATGAATTTTCAATAATAACAACTAGAATAAATTCATAATTCAGAAAATTGCATTACAATGCATTACATTTGCATTTATGTGACAAATATATATATATATATATATATATATATATATATATATATATATATATATATATATAATAAGTGAAGTGTACACCAATCCATATCCACTTAAAATTTGAGGTGGGTGACAACTCATATCCCACTTAACCAATTTAATTAGGTGACAACTCATGTTCCACCTAAAAAGCTTGTAATAGTAAACTCCACCAAGAATGTGCACACACATGTGCACAATAGTAAATCTCACTAAGTGAAACTCAAAGGGTAATAAGTGGGGTAATATATTCATCATATAAATTAATTGTACATTATTTTTCCCACTTTCCATAAGATTAAAATATTCCTCCACATGGGGTCAATTAGGAATAGTGTTATTTGTCACCCATTTTACACAAGAGTCAAAAGGTGAGGAATCTCCCTAATGACTTCATAAAAACTTCAATAAAGTAGAACCCACTATAATTATGTCCCATATATGATTATTTTATTATCCTAAATAATGTCTCAACAATATTACAAAAAATATATCCAAAAAAATAATCAAAGACATCCAACTACAAGACAAACAAGATCCATCTAGAGGACAAACAAGATATCTAACTTGAGGACAAAAGAGATAATATGTGCCTTAGAATTAATAATAAAATTATAATATTGGAATAATAACCAAAATTTCCCCCTTTGATGAAAATAAGAGACAATTATATATTCTCCTTAAGCCTTCCATGAATCTCCTTCAACAATCCCTTGGTGAAAATATCAATAGGCTTCGAATTTTAAAGATTATACTTTTTTAGCATGTCTTCAGCATACTTGGATTGACAAATGAAAAATTCCTATTTAGTTTAATGGAATCCAATTTCAAAAATTATTTCATGATTTTAAAATCAACCATCTCAAATTTTGATTTCATATCTTCCTCGAATCTATTCAACATCTTCACGGAGCTATCTATAATGATCAAGTCATCTACATAGAGACAAATATACAAAAAATAGAATTCAATACTTGTATGTAAAAATTTGGTTCCTTTTGTCTTATTAAAAATCCTTGATCTAGTAACCATATATTAATTCTTGATTACCAAACTCTTGGAGCTTTCTTCAGCCCATAAATATCCTTCTTCAACTTGTATACCCAAAAATATGTAACCTTTACCTCAAAACCATGTGGCTATCCCACATATACTTATTCTTTAATCACTTAATTTATGAATAAATTTTTTAAATCCATATTAAATGGATTATTAATTAAATTTCATGTATTATTCCTCTCAGTTAAATCCATTGCTAATTTCATAACATTAACCAATTCTTTAGTTTGACTCACTTCTGCATTACTTATAGACTCACTAGTCACAAATAATAATGCAAACATAGTATTCTCATTATAAGAATCATAAAAAAAATTAACTTCCTAATATTTAATCCTTGTGATAATATTCTCATAATTATTATCCAACATTTTATTGGCTAGATGAAGACTCAACAAACACTTGCTCTTGCTTGGTGTTAATGTAGATGGATGACTAATCTTTTATAAAGAGCTAGTATTGTTTCCTACTGAGCTAGAAACCTATGTAAGAATTTATAAGTACTCAAAATAATCATCAAGAGTCTTCCCCCCTCACTTATTAATTTTTTAGCTACATGATCATAATCGATATACACCTCATTTTCAAAAAAATTACAATCCCTAGAAACAATGATGGATTTACTAGTATGATTATAAAATTTGTATGCCTTAATTTCATCACTATACCCATGATATTGTGATAAATTATATCATAATTACCTTTTCCTATGGTGATTTTAATGCATCCATTTCCTTATAAATGGATGTAATTTCCATCTCCTAATTTCACTTGGCTTTTGAAGGAGTCATATAACTTAGTAAAATCATATTTATGACTTGTCACCAAATTTGAGCAACCTAAATCAAGAGATAATAAATTATTTTCTTCCTCTATTCCCAAAAAACATGTGAGACAATAATCTGAGCCTTATTTTAACACATCTTTTTCATCTTGAAAATCCTTCTCTTTCCTTTCTTGATTGGCTTGATTCTTAGCTACTAGTATCTTACAATCTTTAATTATATGCCCTAGTTTTTTGCAGTAATGTCAAGTAAAATATTTCTTACTCTTACTTGTGAAGTTAGCTTCATATTTTCCATTTGAATTTGAGTTTTTTAAAAATTCCTTGATTATAATTTTTATTTCTATATTTTTACTTTGAAACCCTTGGATTGGTTTCAAGTGCTTGTTATAGATCTTATTTTAGATCTCCTACATATATTCTCATCTTATCTTCATGAGACTAAAGATAACCCCCTAACTCATCAACACTTATAATGTTCATGTATTTACACTCTTCAAGAGTGATCACAATATGAAGAAATTTATGAGATAAATATATTAAAATATTTATTACTATAACACTATCTTTCATAGTGTTTCCATAAACCCTCATTCTATGAACTAAATTATTTACCCTTATGAAATAATCTCCTACTCCTTTAGAATATGACATTCTCAAATTCGTAAAATTTAATTTAAGAGTTTGGATTTTTTGTTATATTAACTTAATAGATCCTTGATATTAAATCTCCAAGGTAGTCCATTCCTCATGGGTATTCTTTCATCTTGAAATTATTGGATAAATTCTTGGATATATGGCACTCTGAATATAGAAGAAAGCTTGTGCATCTCCCTTTTCTTCATCCTTCTTTGTTCTTTTCTCATCTCGTGTCAAGATATTCCAATATTATGGTGGTGTCTACCCATGGATAAAATTATCCCAAAATAATTTCCACACAATAATTATATTAAATTTATCTCTCCAATACTCAAATTTATCACCTTTGAGAGCATGAATACTCATAGAAGTATAACTCATTAAAGCCATTGTTTTTACTGATAATAGCCTGAATAAACCTTCTGAGCCCTAATCAAACGTGGATATGATACCAAATGAATATTTTTAATGTGTGAAGGATTTAAAATATGAGTTTTATCTCTAAAAAACTAAAGCTATCTATCAACAAAAAATGTTCCAAAATTACTAGTTATCAAACTAGTTTTGTTGTAGATGAAATTGTTAACCATAAAATGTACTAAATAACTTCAAAAATAAAATCATATGACTTTTGGTATTAATTTATGAATAAATATATAAAATAATAATAAATAAAAATATCCACCTTGAATTTTCAAGAGAAAAAACTAGAATGAATTCATAATTCATAAAATTGCATTACAATGCATTACATTTACATTTGTTGCTTTATTTCTTACTTACAAGAGAAAAGTTACAAAAATATATATAAAATAAGTGGAGAGTTCACCAAGCCATATACACATAAAATTTGAGGTTGGTTATAACTCATAACCCACGTAAATAATTTAATTGGGTGACAACTCATGTTCCACTTAAAAAGCTTGTAATTTAACTCCACCAGGAATGTGTACATACATGTGCACAATAGTGAACACCACTAAGTGAAAATCAAAGGGTAACAAGTGGGGTAATATATTATTTCAATATATAATTAATAAATTATTTTTACCACTTTCCACAAGATTCAAATATTCCTCCACATGGGGTCAATTAGGAATAGTGTTATTTGTCCCCCACTTTACTCAAGAGTCAAAAGGTGAGGAATCTCCCTTATGACTGTAGACAAACTTCAATCAAGTATCACCCACTATAATTTCATCCCAAATATGAATATTTTATTATCATAAATAAGGTTAAAACAATATGAAATAAATTTTCCCACAAAATAATCAAATACATCCAACTACAAGACAAACACGATCCATCTAGAGGACAAACAATATATCTAACTAGATGACATAAGAGATAATATGTGCCTTATAATTAATAATAAAATTATAATATTAGAATAATACCCAATATGTAAATTACATAGGACATAGTTTATATAAATAGTTACAAGTGTTTTTACTATTACACACTCAAAAACTATATTTAGATAGGAGTGTTGTGGAAGATATGAGTGTAGTGATCTAGTTTCCATCACCCTACTCTTGTCCTAGG
This sequence comes from Torreya grandis, assembly GCA_037957365.1. Lineage (NCBI taxonomy): Eukaryota > Viridiplantae > Streptophyta > Pinopsida > Cupressales > Taxaceae > Torreya > Torreya grandis. The sequence continues at coordinate 2,912,239 of JARHVA010001835.1, read as the reverse complement.
AGTTTAGACTATCCCTACTCAATTATATACTTCACATTGTATTCCTAAAACATGTAAATTTATCATATAACTCATTATGGGCATGATAAACATAGATTTTATTCTTAATTTTCCACATTATCTTACTAACACACTCATTACTTTACATTTTACTACATATTATGATATTTATCATTCACTAATGTTTTGATATATTATTTACTCACTAAATTAATTAATATTTATCAAATTACAAATTATATCTTATTGATTATAATAAATAATATTTCATACTTTTTATATTATTTCTTCTATCTCCATATCTTGTATGAACTTATATGTTTGCTTTGAAGACATTTGAATATGTCATTGCAAAGTGGCTCTAAGTATTTATATCTCTAATTGTATGTGTATGAGGACATTTTAACATGTCATTATGTGTGTCTTATATTCATTTGTGTGGACATTTTAACATGTTATTATATGTTGTTTTAAGCCTCTATTATTTCCTTGTATGTGTGTGAGGGAATTTTAACATGCCTTTGTATCTATATTCTATTCGAGTGAGTGGTATTTGGACATGTCCCTTATTTGTGGTCCCTTTGCCTTATATTATGTGTTTTATGTGTTGTGTGTGTATGATTTAATTATGTGCATCATGGACATGAAATTTTAATTTATTCTTTGCTCAATTTTGGATGCCATCGTGGACATCATGCACCCAACCCCTTCTAATTCCATAATGAACATCATGCATTCCTCCCTAAATAGTTCCATTTGGTGTTATATACTTATTTGATTAATTATTTATGTGTTTCACTATCACATTTATGTAGATACACTTCTTATTCATGTTTATTTTCACATATATCTTACATTATTACTACACTCAGTTTACATACTTCACGATACCATACTTTTCTATGATATCAATATTAATCATATTTATATTTTTTACATCATAAAAACCTTGTGCATAACATTTTCATTTGATTTAAGTTCTTAAAAATTCTTAACAACTCACCTCAAAAGAGGTGGAAATCACATAGGTTTGTCTTAGAGACTTGACCTTCCCAAATCATTACATAGATAGGATTTAATAATGGTTACATGGTTGACATAGTTTCACACTCAAAAAACACATAAAAAGTTAATATGGATAGGAGTGACACATTGGACAAGAGAGAACTAATCTAGTGTCCTTCCTAGAACTATTTTCTAAATGCCTAAAAAAATAGGAATTTCTAGAATTTATTATAACTACCATTCACTTAGATTAGTACTCAATAGTTTCATAGTTTTGTTTTCTAGAATTTCTTAGAATTACATAGTTTATCTCATATTTACTCAGTTTGGGGGAAATCATGTGCGACATGTTGTTCAATTTTGGCACATATGTTTCTTCTTATAATCATGATTGTGTCACTTAGTCTCAAAATCTATATCCACCAAATATTAGTTTGGGGCATGTGTGCAACACATTATTTCCTCATTTCACTAGGTTTAACACTAGTTTCATAGATGGAATGACAATCCATGTCATTATCCATGTTGTATACACTAAACTCGTATTATAATCAGTATTTGCCAAAAATTTCACACCAATTTTGTGCCAATTTTACACCAAAATTGAACCTTATTCCATTTATAGTGGTTGGTTCACTATTATACCTATATATATATATATATATATATATCAAGATTCATATAGGGATCCAAAGATACTACACTACTCTAAGATGATGTTGATAGAGTCAAGAACACTTGTATTCTTGATCACAACCACTTATCAATGAGGATTGGGGCATGCACAGTCCAATCCAATATTTTCAATGTTAATACAAACACACAACACACTATAGTCACTAGTTTTCACACCAAAAAAACACAATTATTTGTATACTCAATTAGGTGTGTTCATTCCTTTTCACTCTCTAGTTTCTTATCTTTCACTTTTTAATTACTCATATTAAGTAAATACTGATATTACATTTGTTTCATTGCAATTTTTCATGGAGCACAATTTAGAATTGTGGCCTACATCTATGATTCCTTCCCATAGTTAAGTTTACGTACACACTCTTTTTCCTTTTACTCTATTACTTTCAATTTGATGCATTACTAGAATAAAAGGGGAGAAATGTAGAAACATAAAATTAACATTGAAGATAAAATAATGGGCATTTAACCACTCTTACACACACTTATATCTATACCTATTTTGGGGATATTTTTTATCACTTTTGATCACCTTGCACGCTCTTCTTGTAAACACTTCATTTTGGTGACTTTAATTCCTAAACTAGGATTGAATTCAATTTATAACAAATGACATAATTTAAGCCTAGAAATCACCTAAATTTCTCAATTTCATCCATGTTGGAGATTTAATTTCATAAAAACATTAAAAGGCTAGCTTATTTGTCATATCACTCTACATGCACCAAAAACCTAGTTTGGTTTTGACCCTAGTCAAATTATGACCTAGTAATTTAACATTTTTGGCCTACTAAGATATTAATTAAATACATTTAAAATAATTTTTAAAGCCAAAAATAATTAATAAATATTAATTACATTACAAATATTAATTAAATTTCCTATACAAAAATTCCAAATCAAATTAGTGAATTTCATTTACCAAAAAAAGAACTTTTAGCTAACTATGAAGTCAAAGATTAAAGGAGCTAATAAAGTGATTTATTATTTCATAAATATTCCAAAATTATGAGTCACAACCTCAAAAATATCTAAAGTGAGTCATCATGCCTCAAAAATATTGGAAACCAAGGTGTCAAGATTTCATGATTGCTTTAACCCAACCCACGGTTAGACTAGCTCAACCTAGGTTAGTTTAGACTTAACTAAAGTTAGAATTTAACCTAACCTCCGAAGGGTTATATTTAGTTCTTAGAGATATAAATACAAGTTCCCACACCATATGCCAACAAGATTTTATGTGTAAGGTTATTCTACTAGAATACCTTTTAGAAGCCATAGTGAGTAGTGTTATAATGACCATTTTATGTCAAGATTCACACCAAGACAAAAGTGACCATTAGAGAGATGTTACCACCATGGAAATATATGATAGAAAACTCTAATCATCATAGAATGAGAATGAACATCCTTATACCATCAAAAAGCATAAAATTCAACAAAGGAGGTAAAAATATTGTGTTTTTTAGTCTCTATTTTGTTATGTTTCTTAATATGTTATGCTATCCCTAATTCTTAGGCAAGAGTGTTTAGTATTACTATATTTTTATGCTTGATTTTTGTCATTTGGACTAAAAAGGGACTAATATATGTTTTTTTTAATATTCAAATACCTAAGATACATAATGGCACACTCGATGGGAAAACACATCCTGTATGGCCAATGAGAATGATATGCTAACCTTAGTTTTTCTAACAAATTTATTTAATTCTTTTAGTTTAGAGTTTTGGCCTTGAAATTAATGTCATTTTGTTTTTTGAGTAATTAGTGGTTTCACCTTATGTAATAGTGTCTTCATCAGTCGCAAGTTTATTTGTAATATTTATGTGTGTATAAAATGTGGATTTGAACTTATAGCCTTTACTTGTTAAATGGCATCTTTGACTTATACTTTGTAGATTTGGTGGCTTATACCCTACTAAATTGTGGCTTCATAAGGTAAATTTACACTATGTTTCCCTATTCTTATGTTGTTTTTGGTAGCTTCACCTAACATAACTAATAACTTTTCCCTTCTAAATGATGGCTTCACCAAAGTTGATCTCCATTTAGATGTTTACAATAAAATAATAGCTTTTCCCTAATAAATGATAACTTCACTCTATGTTTTTCCAAAACCCAAGAGCTTTAAATGGATTTTGTTTAATAATTTTATTTTTGTCTTATAAACAAGTAAACCCTCTAACATTTTTTGCAAGAACTAAGGTGGAGAGAGAGAATCTTAGGCATTATTTTTGATTAATTAAGGTGGCAAACCAGGGGCCAAACCCTATACAGTCAAAAAAGATAGGAAGGTTGGAAAATAAAAGATGCCAGCACTAAATCAACGACATAGTTGAGAAATAAAGTCAGAAGCAAAATAAAACATTAGAAAGACCAGAGTCAGAAAGGACAAAACTACATAACTATAGAATTAATAAGATCCTTAAGATTCTCATTATCCGCATTGTTAACATTCCCTGGATTACCCACCACTTCCATGATCCACAATGGCCTTCTCCACGTGGACCACCTTTGAAAGCTATCTTCATCATCAATGTGCATCATTCATGCTCTGTCATCTCCTTTTGAATGATCTCTCTAATGTTTGGGGCTATATGAGCCCCTTGTCACCATACCCTCCATCCTGAGAATTGTTGACCAAGGTTGGCACAAGCATCAGCGACCCTGTTACCTTCTTTGTAGGTGTGGGTAATCTCAACTTCAGAAAACTTTTGTAAAAGAAACTAGATATCTATAATGATGTCTTTTAGATGTATACCAACATTAGATGCTTTATTAACGGCATCTATGATCAACTTAGAATCTCCCTGAATATTCAAATTTCTAATTCCTAGGGATATAGCTAACTTTAATCCCCAAAGTAAGGCCATAGCTTCAACATAGTTATTTCTCTGGCAACCCATGCCACTAGCATAGACAATAGACATCCCTCCTTTTTCATTTCTTATTATTCCTCCTCCACTTGCTTTACCACTCAACTTGGATGCCCCATCAAAATTGAGTTTCATCTAATTGGGTTTAGGTGGTATCCATTTAGTATGAAGTCTCTGAAGAATTTTGGAATTATCATGCCTAGGGATAAGGTTTAAAACCTTCCATTTAGCAGCAATTTGACTTTCAAATTCAGATAGGCATTTCTTCACAACACTAATATGATCTATTGTAACACTTTCCAAGATGGTCCTAGCAAAGGAGTTAAACACTTGAGTAGCATTTCTAGCAGTGTCCCTAAAAATTTTGTGATTTCACTATTTCCATAAATTCTATCTCAAGCATGGTAGAGCTTGCTTCCATAGTTCCTTAATCCAAGGATGTGTGAAAGTTGAGTTCTAGCTGAGAATTACTTCTTTAAGGTCAGAATTGCAAACCCATTCAATGCCAAAGTTGTTAAGTATTTTGCCCCATAAATCCTGGGTAAACTCACAGTGTATGAATAGGTGTGAAATTGATTCCTCTCTAAAAACACACAGAAAACATCTGTTGACCAAAGTAAACCCCCTCTTTTGAAGGTTGTCCTAAGTAAAGATTTTGTTATGGGTAGCCGCCCACCAAAAAAATTTAATCTTTGGAATGAGTTTATGATTCCAAACCTTTTTCCATACCTCCTTATTTTGAGCTTAAGGTGTAAGCAGATGATAAGCAGATTTGATAGAGAATGATCCATTCTTATTTGGCCACCAGTATTGTTCATTCTCCTAAGGGAAGAGTAGGATTCTGATCTCTTGAACACATTATTTGATCTCCCAAACTCTTGGGATAAGCTCAGGCCTGTACACACCTCAATCTAAAAGGTTTTTCTTGCTCCTTATCCCATTGTTATTTTCCATATAATCACTAACCCTATCACCAAAGAACTGAGTAGTCAGGCCTATAATTTCTCCATAGTTTCCTTGGGAGATGAGAGGTTTGTCCCTTAACCAATTATCCTCCCAAAATTTAATCTGTTGGTCATTTCCAAGCTTCCACCTAATTCCTTGTTTGAGAAGACTTCTACTTTTTAGCATTTTATTCCATATCACAGACCCCTAGGGTAATCTCACCTGTTGAAGAAAGTTGGAATCATCAATGCTATGCATGTATTTAGCATACATTATTTCCCCCCACTCACTGTTGTTGTGAATCAGATTCCAACAAATTTTTGAGAGGAGGTCTTTATTCATTTTCTTGATGGATCTTATATTAAGTCCACCATAAGATTTTGGGAGACACACTTTTTCCCATCTAATGAAAGACATTCTCTATTTTTCTTCCACTCCCATCCATAAAAATTTCCTTTGGATCTATTCCAACTTTTCAACAAAATACTTAGGAATTTTAAAAAGAGACATGAAGTAAGAATACCTTGCAAGGATGTCTAAAGAAGTTGCAGCTTACCCACACTACTGAGTAGTTTCCCCTTCCACCCAAGAAGTTTCCTCTGTGTACGTTCCACAATACCATTCCAAAAACCTAAAGATACCTCTTTGACTGAGAGTGGGAGACCTAGGTAGGTAGCTGGTAGGCCAACGTCAACACAATCTAAGATATCAATGATTATATGTCTAAGTTCATTGGGAGTGTTAAAAAAGTACACATTGCTTTTCTAGAAATTTATTCTTTGTCCTGAGTCTTTAGCATAATCATTAAGTATATTCTTCCATCTTATAGCTTTGATCACCGATGAGATACCAAATAAGATGGTATCATCCACAAACTACTCTATAACCATAAGATGAAGGGAAGAGGCAGGTCTAATGCCTACTAGCTTTTTTGAAACTATATCAGCTTATATGTATCTTCCCAATGCCTTAGCCATAATGATCAATAGGTACAGGGAGAGAGGGTCTCCCTAACAAATTCCTCTCAAGGAAGAGGAAAACCCTCTAGGAACACCATTAACTAGCACTGAGAATTTAGCATAAGAGACCACATTCCATAATAAGCAAGACAATTTATCATTAAATCCAAATTTTCTAATCACTTGGAATAGAAAAGTCCATGAGACTCTATCATAACCTCTGGATATATCAAGCTTGACGGCCATCCTAGGGATTCTACTCTTATCCATGTAGTGGATAGTCTCATGTGTGGTGATCACAACATCAAGAATCTATATACCTGAGATGAAACCTTTTTGACTAGGAGAAATAATTTGGTCAAGCAAGGGTTGAATTCTCAAAACCAACAATTTAGTACATATCTTATACACAATGTTTCATAAGCTAATGGGTCTAAAATAAGCAAGGTGCAAAGGTTGAGATTTTTTAGGAACAAGTACAATGAAGGTATTATTGACTTGTTTCAAAAGTTTTCTAGATCTGAAAAAATCATGAACTATAGCTGTGAGGTCTGCTTCAACAATCTCCCAATATTCTTGAAAGAAAATAGGAGGAAAGCTATCAGGACCCAAGGCTTTAAAAGTGCCCATGGAGAATAAAATAACATGTACTTCTTCATTGGATACAGGCTTTAACATTTCCAGATTGTCTTCTTCTGTTATCAAACAAGGGATTTTATCAATGAATTGACTCATAGATCTATCAATTCTATCATTATTGTTTTCTTCTATAAGCAAATTCTGAAAGAACACCCTAGCTTACTCCCCTATTTCGTTATCCTCAGTAATAATGTCTCCATTATCTAGGACAAGCTTAGTTATTGAGTTGGCTTTTCTATGTTTCATAACTGAGAGATGAAAAAAATTAGTGTTCCTATCACCCTCTTTGAGCCATTGAACACGAGATTTTTGTTTCCAGAAAACCTCTTCCCTTTCCATCAAATTCTTCCATTCTAAAGACAGACCATTCTCTTCTTCTAAGGTTCCCTCAGAGTCATCCCCTTGATTAATCAGTTGCTAAATAGCCTTGAGTTTTCCCATTATATTTTTCTTCTGATGGAAAACCTACCCAAAACTATATCTATTCCAGCCATAAACTTCTTGTTTAATGTGCTGGAGTTTCTTGACTATTCTAAACATGGGAGTACCTTGAATGGGAATATTCCACCATTGATCCACCATTTGTCTAAAACCTTTGTGTTTAATCCACATAGCTTCAAAATGGAATGGAGGAGGTTTGTGATGTCCCTGATCTCTCCAATCGAGGATAATCAGGTAGTGGTCAGACATAGTTCTGGGTAGAGCCTGCACTTGCATATTTTGATAATCATTCCAGTTGCTTGATATCAGAAATCTATCTAATTTAGCCTAAATCATTTGATCTCATCTTCTTCTATTGGTCCAAGTAAAATTTTGGTTCTGTAACTCTATGTCCAATAATCCCCAATCATTGATAAAAATTTAGCAAAGTTGAACATGTTATCTGAGTAATAAATAATTCCACCCTATTTTTTAGAAGGGTATAAAGGTGTGTTAAAATCTCTGGCTAACATCCATTTAGAATTTTGAGGATTATTCCTATAGCTACTCAAATCTATCCATAATTTCTATCTCAAAGCTCTGTTATTTGGTGCATAAACATTTACCAACGTCCAATTCAAGGAATTCATGGAAAAATTGGTAATCAAAAAGTTCTTATGATGGGCCATAAGAGATCCTTGGATTTTAACACTATTCCACATAGTGACAATCCCTCCTAAATCTTAGGCATTGCTAAATCTCACATAAAATTTTGTTTAATACTTAAAATCCACTTAATCACACTTGTCTTTTAGTTTTTGAATTTTTTACAAGTGCAAACAAGGCCAAGGATTCAAAATTTAAATCATGCTTCAATTTAGTGTTATTAAAAAGAACATACATTTTGGTTATATCTCTTAGGAGTTTTTTCACTTTATGTTTTTATATTTTTAATTAGCTAAATTTCAAATTTAGTATTTAAATTTATTAATTTATGATAAAATAGGAACTATTACATGTATGATCTCACCCCATCCCCTGTAGGAAACTTGGGTGACCAAAAGTGCGTAGTTTATTACCTTGTTTGTTTGGTCTTGTTAGAAATAATTTCACACATGATCTCCCCAAGATCTGAGTGACTTGGGTGATCAAAAAATGACCTATAAAGTCTTTCCATTTTATTTTATTTCATTTAGCTTGTGTGGGGGAGCTCATTTCTCCCTCAAAATTTCTCTAGGGGTACATTGATCTAGGGTTTTATCTCCTAGCATATTAATAACCCCACTCCATGGTGGGGTATATAAATTGGGTACGTGATACTAGGATTTCTAGGGGGTTAAGAAGATAACTTATCTAATCCTAATGAAAAATCAATTCATATTTTGATAAACATCAGACTCTACTAATAAATAAATGGCTAGAGTCATTATGAAAAATAATATACCCTTGCATAGTAAGTTAGTAGGTATGAACCCAATTGATGTGATTACGCCATTGTTTTTGTCAGACTTGAGACCATTTAGTGCACACAAAATTTATGGATTTTTAGTTAACCTCACTTATCATATAATTTAACGACAAATAGTAAGTGTTCCTCACTCTAATTTTGTGTCACATACCAATTCTTGATAGATAGAGGGGTGCGTAGAAAACTCTACCTATACCTATAATTTAATTTTTGGATTAACACTTAATTCCTCACAAGTATTAATATATCAATGGAAACTTTGGTAGAAGCTATACACACTCATGTTAGTTTTAGATATAGGACAAGACATTATTTCTACTTCTAGTTTTTTTGACTTATATGTGTGTTTTTATACTAAAACTATTTGTTTATATTGTCGCATCAAAACAAGTCCAAAATGTCACATTGTTTTCACACCACTTCAACCAAAGAGGTGTTACTCTATCTATTTTGTGTCATAATTTTTTGCTTTGGAGTTTTATTCCAAAAACATTTTTGTGTTTCTTGTTTAAACATGGTGTTGTTATGATTCCATTTTCATCTCAAACATTTTTATTAAGTTTTTGACTCTAAAGCCATTTTTCATTACATTTTTTTGAAGGAGCATTGTTATGCTACCTAAATCAACTCAAATATCTTATCACTTTTGAAACCAAGTTACAAACCATTTTTATACCTCTCTTGTCTCAAATGCATAGTTAATCTATCCCTTTTGTTCTAGCCCTTTTTACATTATAACATTCAAATAGTTTTGAATTAAATATGAAACTCAATATTTTTAAGTTTAAATGCTAAACTAATCAAGTTTATGCCAAATCCTCATATAATTTGGGCTTAGGTTGTTTACCTTTTGTGTTTGGATTGAATTAATAGGGTTTTTATATATATATATATATATAACACCCCTTACTTAGACCTAGTGATTTTTGTTTTTCTTGTACCTTGTTTGAGAGTCATTTGAGCCAATTTGTTGTCATGCACCTTGTTTGAAGTTTATTATGCCAAGTTTTGAATGTCCTAGTTCTATTATTCCAAAAGTCTCTTTGAATAAAATATTGAGTCTTAGTGATCTAGTTACTGAGTGTCATCTAAGCCAATTACCTTAGTTTAGTTTATTTTTGATTTCTTATTTAAGTTCTTTATTTTTTGAGTCTAGCCTTGTTTGTCATGTTAGAATGATTATAACCACCTTTGGTAAAATTAATAATTATTCTACTTTATCTAGATACTTTCATCACTAATTATAATTCCTTTGGGAAAATCACTACCTTATCCATAGATGAGTTTTGATCTTTTGTGTTACTTTTGCAACTAATTATAACCACTTTTAGGTAAATCAGTAATGTTTGTTAGATCGGTTTCAAGTTTGTTTTGTTCTAACTTTACCTAGTTTAGTTTTTTTTACCCTTTGTGCCTCTTTTATAAATTCAAAGATTTTTTTAAGACCTTATTTTTTTGTTACCTTTGAACCCTTTATTTTTCATGAGACATATCTATAGATACAAATATGTCTCATTACACATGTAGCAGGACCATGTATACTTTGGACTATGAGAAATTTGTGACCAATGACCCTCTTATTCAAGAGTCATATGATGGCATAAATTATGATATATATTCCTATCTATATTATAACATTACATACTTTAAACAAAGTCATGACCCATTAACACAATATTTGGTGACTTTACCTCCTTGTCTAGGCCAAAACCTATAGTAAATGACACAACACCTTGCTCAAATAATTCCTAAAAATGAATAAAGCCAAAAATAAGAGCCCTGATATGTTACAATGCCAATGTATATAAGCTATGATTTATACTTATTTGAACATAATTTATTATATAACAAAGATGAATTTCTTGTTAGAGATTTTGAAGTATGAATCATGGTTCCACTAGACTTCCCACATGAAAGTCTGAGTAGTTTAATTATAAATCCTAGTAATTCACCTTGAATTCAACCACTAAAACATGAATCAACTAATTATAGTTAATATTTATTCCAAATGTTGCATAAAAACCAAAGTACACCTACAAAATGGAAGGGCCCTGTGGATGATTAAATGGAACAAGTATAATAAGTGTACCAACATTATGTCAACCTAGCTTTTAATATTAATTCAAGGGCTATTTATAACACATTGATTATTGAGATAGATCTATTAATAAGGAAATAAATAGATCCTTTAAGATATGCAAGCTAAACTATTGACCCATTTTTCCAAAGTATGTTGGTTAGTGACATGTATAATGCCCCTATTTTGTAGGAAAATAATGCCACTCAAACATAAGACCTTATTCAAAACATTAAAAATAACACATAAATACATTCCAATTTAAACCAAAGTGGTTCTAATTTATCTTTGAGTAATATATAGTAGATTAATCAAAATAATACCATGAGTGGTTTGTAATAACAGGGGATAGGGACACCTATTTCCCAAAATTAACAAGCAACCTCAACTCCTCAACCAATTGCTTCCTTGAGTGTGAAATAGGGGTAAAAATCCAATAATAGAACAACTTACCACCATAAAAAGTGTATAAAACTATGCTACATTAATGGGTGACAATAAATTCTCTTCCATAATAAATAAATACCAATATACCTCATCAATCATAAATGTTATGTAATCAATAAAGTGTTCTTATTGGTTAGAAAGTGTCAATTGGTCAATAATAATAGATTTCAAATCCCAAATAATTTCCAAATTAACAATTTTCAAATCAACAAAAATTTATTATTCAATAACAAGTGTTGATCCAAAAACATGTGTTCAACCAATAACAAGGTCCTTAGTTATAATAGGTACCAAGTGTGATCAATAGGAATCCAAGGGGGGAGATTAGTATCATGTTAGTATGATTAAAATCAATCAAAAACATACTAGTGAAACTTACACCTCTAGTATAGACACTCAAGGAGTAAGATAACTATACAAGTAACTATAAAATTAAGATAAAATAAATAATTTTACCTTCCATGAGAGCAAGAGTTATATGTTGGTAATGAATTGATGTGCTCAGTTGTGTGATCAAGGATTCTTTGGTAATGGAACCTATTGCACCACCTCTCCTTATCACCTTGGTATAGTTAGACTTAGACTTGGATTTGGCTTAGCTTGGTATTGTGGCATAATAACATTACATAAAATAATATTTACATGTATTTTTACATGTTAAATTTACACCAAGAGAGATTTTTTATCAATGGGTGAGGCCTTGTATTTATAGCCTCCAAAACTAACTCTAACCCAAGTGTAGTTACGTTAGTATTTCATGTAAATTTTCACTTAATTTATAAAGAAAGAGAGAAAATAAATTCAATATGGGTGTGGTTTAAAAACCTATTTGTTTTTGCATACACATTAAATGAGAAGATTGTGAAGAGCTCCTCTTTGTATTAGGAGGAAGATCTGCAAATAAGAAAGTACTAAAGTAAAATTGTTTATTAGATAGATATTTGGGTAGATTTCCTAGTGATAGGTAGATATTGGAAGTGAGAGCTTCCTTAGGGGATGACAATACACGAATTTTAAACAATCAAGTTGATAAACTAGAAAGAAGACACTTGCATCAATAATCAAAAGGCACTAAGATTGAATACAAGAAAGCTTGCTAGAAAAGTAGACTAGAAATGATTTAATTAGTGATAAACTAATTAATACTAGTGTTAACAAGTCGGGGTATGCTTCAACAAATCAAAAAGGGGTATGTGAGTGGTAAAAAACACATAAAATTAGATTTTATTGGGTATAGGTGGGCTAAATTAGCTTGTTAGTTTTTTGCCATAGGTGATCGTTAGTGGTTGAGGTGACCATCTATGATTAGCCTAACCATTGGTGGTTAGGATCCAACCATCAGTGGTTTATTGTGGAATTATGGGTTTTATCAATAGAAGATGATGGGATTTCATGGATGAATTTTAAGAATTAGGCAAGGGCTATATTGATTATGAAATGGAATAAAAGTATGTGAATAGTAATAAACAAGTAATTATCTTACCAAAAGTTGGTTGGGTAGGTGGTTGATGTAGTTAGCATTTTGGTGGAATATGGCTCAATTATAATAGAGTAATGATACCTAAAAGCTTGGTTGAGAGATGACAACAAATTATCTCTTAATAATATGGTTGATAATTCTTGATAACACTAATGATGATAATTGACCCGATTGACCTACAAAATAAAAATCCTATATGCCTGAGCTCCTAATAATTATTATAGATGGATTTAGCCTCCCAAGCCTCTCTCTCTTATAGACATAAGAAAGATGTGAAAGTGAAGTTGTAAATGGGCCATCTAAATATAATTTGTGCATGCAAAGGCTCACAATACAAATTAGATAAGTTATACTTAGAAATGGGTCGATAGAGCTTGCATGCCCTTAGTGATAAAATATATCCTAATTATCGATGATCAAGGTCCACATGGATAGGGTCCTAAAGGATAGGGTTATTTAGCTAGGTATAACTAAGTGCAGATTGGTTAGTTTAGGCTCAATAGGTGTAGGCTGGTCCTAAGAGGGTCTAGGGATACTTTCAGGGCCACTTCAACATTTGGAATCATAGGTGTGTGGATTTTCAGTGTCTACATTTTTCCCCTTTTTATTATGTATCTTATGTAAACAAGATAGAAAATAAAATAGAGTATGGTTCATTGGTCTGGTTTCCCTGAGAGTGGAAGGAGGTGTTTCCCATCAAACTAGGATTTAGTTTAGTGAAGCTAAAGTGGGTACATGTCTGATAAATGGTATATGGTGAGTCACTAGGTGGTGATATGATGTTGGAAATTTGAGATGTAAACATGTACACAAAATGCAAAAAAAGGTGTGATAGCTAAGACCTTTCATAGACAAAGTTTCTAATGTTTGTAAAAATAAGGGTCAACACTAAGAAGGATAAGGGATGAGTGAACCATGTGACTACCTATAGGTGTGCTAGTTGGGAACACTCGTAAACTCAAGTCTCTTAAGTGATATATATGTATCTAATGGGTATCAAGGTAGGAAGTACTCTTGAAGAAAACACAAATAGGTCAAGTGTTATAGGTATTTGAGGTAGGAAGTGCTTCGAATGAGACACAAGTGGGTTGGTATGCATGAGGTGGTGTAAAATATAAAAGGGTCAACATGGTAATGTTGTCACTATATTCAAAGAACCAAGTAATATTTTCATAAAATTCCATGCCAAATGGGCTAAAAGAGACCAATGGAAAGGTGATGAGGTGGTCAATTTGGTGGGAGAAAGGCATCTCTAAAGTAGGTAAGAGCTTGATGTAAATTGCTTAAAATGGGTAGGTTATAGGTAGAAGGTGAAAAGTGGGTTTGGAGGGTAACCTGACCATCAATAGTTAAGGTTGATAAAAGGTGACCATCAATGGTCACCTTGACTATTGATGGTCAGGGGAAATCCTATAAGTCTAGAGGGTAAAATTAAAAACACAAAAGTTAATTTCTCATTATACCATGATGCATTATTTAACAGAGCACTAGGAAATTTTGACACTTTGTAAGGGAGGTGTGTGCTGAAGTGAACACTACTCATTAGTTAGAGGTGCATGATTGATTCCATGGGTCTAAGATGTAAGGAGCATAAGGGTGTGGCTAGGTACCTTCTTGAGGGCTCAGACCATAGAGGAGGTTGTGAAATGAGGTAGGGGTTGTACTAAATTGATACTTATGTGTGATTTTATATTATTTGTGTTTGCTTGGGGGAGATGTCTACAAAATAGTTATTTGGGCTTACATGCCCTAGGTAGGTTTTTTGGGGTTTTTTTCAAATGGGGTGGGTAAAATGTCAAATTGATAGGGTGGGTGGGTGATTGGGTAGTAGGCTAGATGGGTAGAGTGTTTAGATTAGGTGTTTATTGAATTGGATCCCTATTTAGGTCTTGGTAGGTTTGGGCATTCTAACCATGGAATACCTAGAGGTAACCTTTGATGGTTAGGTTTAACCATAAATGATTGACACCTTAATAATTATGGCTCCTCAACCATTGGTAGTTAGCATGACCACTAATGATTTAGCCATGACAAGGTATGATTGTTTAAAACATGCTTTAAGGGTAAAGTGTAATAATTAGGCCTAAATTTTGGCTTGATAGGTTAGGTAAAAGGGGTAAATAGGGTATGAATATGAATAGGTTAGGTTTAGGGGAACATTTTTAAAGATAGGGTAGATGAGACCAATTAGGGTCTAAGCAAAATATTTTGATTTGGTGCAAGCTCAAGAGTAGATATAGATGGCTGACTGTGTGCCATAGATCTTCCTTGTGTTATTCAAGGGGATGACTACTGATGAATGGGCCCATATGGAGGTGTTAGGGCTAGGAGGGATGATGTACTACTAACATGTGCCTAAGGATACATCTATGATAGTAACACTCTTTGAGAGATGGGATCCTACTACTAACACATTCTTATTATCAACTAGGGAGATGATAATTTTCTCAGAGGATGTCCATAGGATCACTTGACTCCCACTATGTGGTAAGATGATATACTAGATTAAGTAGGAGTGGGACAAGTATGTGGAGTACTTATATGGAGATGATAGTGAATAGGGCTAATGACACTATGGAGGGTTCAGTTATATAACACTATATGAGAGGGCTCCCAAGGAGAGGAAATTTATGAGGATGTTGATGATTTCCATTACTTGCTTTAGGTTTATAGATTATAGCAATAAGAGATTCCCTTATGCATTATTGGTTGTTTTGGTTGAACTATTACTTTAAAGGATAGTATTTGGTTGGGTCCCAATGCTACTAGTCCAAATTTATAGAGAGCTATGGGGATTTAGACACCATAGGAGATATGGCATTATCATGGGCATGGTTCTACACTACTAGTCCTATGAGCACATTCAGGTTCTAAGGCCGATGGGATTGTCACAGATGGGGTACACAAAACTAGAATTAGCTATGGGATTTATGAGGTGGAGGGATGACTATGTTGCATTAGAGGCCATAGGTGGAACACATGACATTGAGTGGTTTAGGGATGCCCTATGTGGATTGGTAGCTATGGACATCATATATAGATTATACCTATAGTTCTTTATCTAGATAGGCTACAAGAGGGAGATCCTCATGATATAGAGTTACAGGTGGATAATAGGCTATTGAGAGGGTGAGGTTGAGTTGATTCTATTTGACTGAGTGCAATGTCATTTTAGCTTGTTATAAGGTGTATCAAGTCCACATTCATAGTATAAGAGGTAGGACTTGGAGGTTCAGTTACCAGTGCCCCAGCCTATCTAGATGGTTCTAGATGGTGGGTGTAAGGATTTTCTTGTTAGGGATCCCATAGATGACATAAGATACATATATGGATACATGGCTTGGTACTAGCCTATCTATGTAGCTAAAAACATGGGTAGAGATGATGGAGGGGTGGCATTGATGGTTGTATATCTAGTCAGCTAGGGTGTATAGGTAGGGGTAGCATTGGCCATGGACTAGGCTCAAGTATAGGTTTTATAAGGATAGATGGCCAAATTATAGGGCCAAATTCAAGAATTACAAGGGAATCTCACCACCATTATAGATGAGAGAGATCTACTTAGGTAGAGGGTGGGAGAAGGTGTAGAATTAGTAGGTTGGCCACTAGACATAGTGCCCTAAGCATTCTATCTAGTTACTATTATGGAGTTTAGATAGTATGAGTCAACTGTATTAGACTATTACCCCATGCTATGAGGTATGCAGAGTAGACAATGAGCTTGGTTGGTGGGACATCAACAACTACTCTAGGTCAGTGGGCTTCTAAATTTGGATAGATAGGGGTCCCAAAGGGATCACCACTAAGTACAAGTGTAGGCACAAATGGGGCTACTGGTAGTAGTGTAGGCCCATTATTATGTTGAGATATGTTATGTTGATGTATTATTTTGATACTGACCTATGTATTGATATATCAAGATGTATATGCTTTTGAGAAAGCCTGAAACATTATGACATGTATTAATTTTTTATGATTTGATGTATATGATGTATATTTTTGATGTTTATGTATGATGGATGCTTATGGATTATGATTATGGCTTATGGTTTTTACTTACGGTGTTTCACTTAGTATCTTAGGTATGTGATGCTAGGAAGTTAACTATGATGATCTAATTCTACTCCTGGTTATGATAGGATATGTTATGGATGGATATATGTTATGGCTTTATTTATGGTTATATGGGTAAAATGGTAAATGATATATGCCCTGATGTTTTACTCATTGGTTTAGTTTATGCTTGTGATGGTGATGGTTTTTTTTTCATTTTCATAATGATAGGCCTACATAAACTAATAAAAGATAAGAAAGTGAACAAAATAAATTTTCATTGGTAGAGACCAACAAAAAACCTAAATTTGGATTGTATTAGTGAAAAACAAGCCTTTACAATGCTTCAAATTAGCATGCTTATGTTGATAGATAGGTATCTTGATTACATTATGTCAAGTAAGCTCATAGTCCTATGGATATGATATGTGGAGGGAGAATGGGTAAAACTAGAACCGTTAGCGAGACTAGTATTCTTTTTATGTAGGTGTCTCAAAGGGTAGTATAAACAAGTATATGTCTATATACAAAGTGTAGATTTATTGATGCAAGCAGTCTACTAAGGAGAGTCAATTGTTGCTTTCCAAGATTATTACTATTACAAAAGCTAATTATGGCTTTCAAAATTCTTCTGCTCTTACTTTTTTTTGTTTTTGCTATTTGCTTGAGGGTTGAGGAAGTTGATCAATGAGATAAGATTCTAAGAAACTTCTACCTTTTCCAAATGGTCTACTTAGGCATCCTTTAAGGGAGTGGTCTAAGTTTATGTGCCTAGTACAAATGCTTTTGATATTTATCCTTCAAGGGAGTATTCCACCTTACGTTTGGTAATTTCAATTGATTTCTAATAGTTGTCCTTTGAGGGAGCAGTCTATGAATGATAAGAATGACCCATGATTTATTTTTTCTATTTGATATTTATTTTATTTTGATTTGATTTTTCTTGACATAGACTTGCTCATACATGCTCAATGGATTACCTTTATGAATTAAAAACTAAGTTGACATGAAGGTTTGGTAGGTGAAAGAGAGGTATAGGTGGTAATGACCTTAGGAACCAATCTTAAAGAGATGGGAAGTACTATTAGAATCATGCCATAAATAGATCCATAGTATCCACAATTCAAGATTATGCTATAACTATGATGGATAATCACATGATTTAATTGTAATTGGTTGCCCCTAAAAAGAGGGAAATGAATGTGGTTTATAGGGGGTGAGCTTACGTTAGACAAATGATGATTGTGATCCCTACCTAACAATAAAAGGGCTATAGGTATGAAGCATTAATAGGCTTAGGTTCTAGTTTTCCTTTGAGAGAGGATAAATGATAATCTCCTAACCTATACATATGGGTAATGATGTAGGGTCCAAGCTAATTGAAATAAAATTTACCCCTTTTACTTTTCTCCATATTAGTTACATGTTGGTTTTCTTTGAGGATAATATCTCTAATGTTGAATTCTTAGACTTTTAGATGTTTGTTATAGGCAAATTTGATTTGTTCTTGATAGATATGAATATGGGAAATAGTATCCAATGATGATCATCAAGTATCTCAAGTTAAGCTAAACATTCTTGATGATAATCATTTTCAAAAATAAGGTCATGCAAAGATATGCAAATAGAAGGTATTTGGAATTCAAGAGGTAATAAAAACTTAGCTCCAAAAATGAGAGAAAAATTTGTAGTACCTATGGGAGTTTAGATGCTCGTATGATATGCCCATAATGTGAAATGGATGTGCAATTGCCAATCCTAACTTGAGTCATTAACCATTTTTATAAGCATGTTGTTAAGGGCTTTGTTAAAGGCTTCAAATTGTCCATTTACTTGTGGGTGATAAGGTGATGAAAAGCTAAGTTTAATATAAAATACATCACAAAGGCCTTGAACATGTTTATTTTTTAAAGATTTAGCATTTTCAATGATGATCTTATGTGGAACAATGAAATGGTAGATGATGTGATGGATAATAAAATTGACAATCTTTTTGGATTTTATCGAGATAAGGGGAATAGTCTTTACCCATTTGGTGAAATATTCAGTTGTGGTAATGATGATGTCATTATGAAGAGTGGGGTTTGATTTCACTGATAAGGTTTAGGCCCCATTATCAAAATGGTCAAAATTCTACAAAAATGTGAAGACTATTGATAGGCACATGATGCAAATTAGCATGTTGTTGATATTTAACACACTTTTTCACATAATCACAATAATCTTGGTTAAGGTTGGGCTAGTAATAACCCAAGTAGAGGATGTGTTTAGCCACAACGAGTCCACTAAAGTGGCCCCCACAAATACCCTCATGTGTCTTTTTGATAACATAAGAGGCTTTTATAATATGAAGGAAATGAAATAGGAGGACATCAAAACCACATTTGTAGATAATTCTAACTATAATGGTATAATGGGAGGTGATTTGGATAAATGCATGATGGGCATTCCTAGAGAGGCTAGAGGGAATTATGCCAAGGTGAAGGTAGTCAAAAGTTTGTTAATACCAAAGGTCAGGAAGAATTTGTTCCACATTAAATATGGTTGGCATGTCTTATTTGGTGTAGGATGGTTCAATGAGGTGATGGATAATGACTGATAGTTTGGAGTCTGAAGGTGTTGATGAGATCTGAGAGGCAAGATAATCCATGGTATCTACAAACTTGTTGTTGGATCATGGGGTGGTTTGAATATGGTTGTGTTCAAATTAGGTTAGGAGATTTATGACTAGTTGTTTATATAGTTGCATCATTTACTTTTTACATTGGTAAATTTCATTAACTTAGTTGACCACTAGTTGGGAGTCACCAAAGATATTGATTGTTATAACTCCTAAGGCTAAGGTAATATGGAGACATATTACTAGGGCTTCATACCTGGCCACATTATTATTGTATTTGAATTCAAGTTTAAATGACAAAGGAAGTGGATCACCAATAAGAGGAATAAGGATGATGTCGGCCCCTCCACCATGCTAACATTTGGAACCATCAATAAATATGGTTACATGATTGGTAAAATCTACTTGAGATAGACTTGTGATTGACTCATCTAGAAATTCAAGAGGGGGAGGTTGGTTTTTTTTTAGGGGTGCCTCAACCAATTGGTCAATAATTGTTTTCCCCTTGATTTATTTCTACTAAAAGAACTCAAGATCAAACTCAACTAAAATCATGAGCCACTTAGCTATAATCTAGTTTTCATATGGTTTGGAGTGCATGTATTTGAGGGGGTTGGTATTACTTATTGTAAAATTTTTATGGTTAAGAATGTAGTGGAAAATTTTAGTGTCCATGAATACTAGGGCCAAACATAGTTTCTTAGTACGTGTGAACCAAGTCTCATACTCAACAATTGTGTATCTAATGTAATATATGGATTTCTCCTTGTGTTGTCCATCTCAATGGGCAAGCATTTCCCATAAGGAGTGGTATATGGTAGAGATATAGATGGAAAAAGGTTAGCCATCCTTAGGAGGTTTAAGGATAAATGAAGATAATAGGTACTCTTTAAGTGCATCAAATGCCTTTTGTCAATTGACATTCCATTTAAAAGAGACATCCTTTTTCAAAAGGTGATAGAAGGGTTGACACCAATCAAAGAGCTAGGAGATGAAGCGATGAATGGATTAAAGTATCCCTTGCAAGATGTGGATTTGTTTAAGATTTGTTGGAGGTATCATCTCAAGGATGGATTTGATTTTGGCCAGATCAACCTTGATTCCTTGAAGGGAAATGATAAAGCCAATAAGTTTGCCTAATAAGACCCCAAAAATATATTTCTTTCGATTGAGGTAGATGTGATAGTGGATAAGTTTCTTAAATATAATCTTGAGGACAACTAAATGGTCTTTATGAAGCTTGGACTTCCCAAGAATGTCATCCACATAGCCTTTGATGATTGTATGGATAAGGTCATGGAAAATATAGGTTATGGAACATTGGTAGGTTGCACCAACATTATTAAGACCAAAGGGCATGACTCTATAATAGAAATCCCCCCATGGGGTGATAAAGGAATTTTTGTGCTAGTCTTCAGGGGCAATCAAAACATGATTGTAACTTGAGAACCCATCTATGAGAAATATCTCATGGCTTTTTGTAAGATTAACAAGTTGGTCAATGCTAGGTAGAGGAAAATCATCCTTTGGGTAGGTGAGTTTGAGGTCACAAAAGTCCACCTAGATATGTAGTCCCCCTATGGCTTTAGTGATAGGTATGATGTTCAAGACCCATTGGGGATAATCGATGGGTTGAATAAAGTTGACAAATTGGAGGCATTAAAGCTCTTCTTTGAAAAGGAGGGTTATGCAAGGGTGAATTTGAAAAAATTTATATCTAACAAGTTTGTCATCATGATTAGTTACAATGTTTTGGGTTAAAATGGCTAGGTTAATATGTGGCATGTCAGCATATGACTAGGTAAATGTAATACTACAATCTTGGAATAAGGTAGATAAGTCATATAGTTCATTAGAGGTGAGAGTTTGGCCAAGTTTTATAATATGGGGGTTGTCTAGAGTGCATATGTCAATGTCAATGGTATATTAATTCAAATTGGTTAAGGTTTTTGGAGATAAATATTTATGGATGGAAGAATCTGGTGCACCAAGGTAGGTGAGAATAACATCATCATCCTAACACTAAACAATATTAATGGTAAGAGATTATTCTCCCACAAGTTTAGGATGGGTTAAAGGGGTTTGATAAGTTAGAGGGTCAATGGTAATCATGTTTATAAAAAAAATTAGGTGGGATGATGTCCTCATTCTCACCCACAAGTGAAGGGGTGTTAGTGAAGAAAGGGTCTCTTCTTCAACAATGGTAAGGATAGCTTGTTTGAACTTATTATTATTTGGTATAATGAATTCAAGGTCATACTTCTCATGAGGCTTTCAAGTCTAAATCGATGTCAACATGTGTGGGTCATACTTATATCATTCCTAACCAAATCCCTTCCAAGCATATCTATGAAGGTATAATTTGGTAAAGTCTTGGTTGTCCAAATAAGAAAAAGTAGAGGTGAATGGTTGAGGTGGAGAGGGAGTTATGTTAGTGTTGAGTGGTTTGTCAATTCCCACATAGATAAAGTGGGTGTGACAGCTCAGAGTCCCCAAGTGGGTAATGGCTCCAATGTTGGGGTCATAACCTAGTTGGTGGTCAAGTTTCCCATATTCTTGGGGAGTAAGGAGGGCATCAAAGGTGAGGAGATGGTATTATCCAAGGGTAAGGAATTATAATGTAGGTTATAAAGGATCAGTGATGGGTATCTAGTCTATAGGGATAGACAAACTAGTAGAGCCTCAATGGAAGGGGAAGAAGTAACAGCTTTAGCTTTCGTGGGTGAAGAATTAATGGTGGTTATTTATAGTGCTTTAGATGGAGGTAGGAGAATGTCATTAGGTTAGTAGGTCATATTTCATGCTAAAAAGGGGATAAGTTCAGCTTGTATGGTGAAAAATTGACCTTTAAGTTCAAATTTGACACAATGATGTAGGGTGGAAGGTACACAACCAATGGCCCAAATCTAAGGTCTCCTTAGCAAAACATTATACTTGAATTCACCTTCAACCACATAGAATAGTTTAGGGAGCATGCAAGGTCCTAGAAGAATATGAAGGACAATGGTTCCCAAGGTAGTGGTCATGGTGTCATTGAAGGATCTAAGGATGATTGAATTTTTGTACATGACATTATCTGGTAGCTTGAGTTACTCATAGGCATGGGAAGAGATGATGTTGATATTGGCTCCCCCATTGATCATAACCAATTTGATGTGGGTTTGGTTAATGTGGGATGTAATAAAAAGAGGAGGATATAGGTCTTTAGTGTGGATATAAGGTATCTTTGAGTCCTTGAAGGTAACAAGGGTGGAGAGTTGGAGAGCACCAACATATACCTCTATAGGTTAGGAATCCCCCAATCTGACTTCAATGGCCTACATAGCCTCAATCATGGCCTGACGATGGTGAGGTGAGGTGGAAATGAGCTAATAGAGGATCATTTTAGTAGGTTTCTAGTGGAGTTTTTAAAAGATGACCCTCCTAATGGATTTAGAGGGGTTAGCCTCCAAAGTGCCTAAGATGGTGACTTTAGGATTAGCTACAGACATGGAGGTTTGGATCTAGTTTGGTATAGGGAAGTTGGTGGGTATGTCTATGGAATAGACACTTTAGCCTTCCCTTTATCTGTTTTTTGTGATTTTGTGACCACATTAATGGTATGGATAGAGGGGTAAAGTATGATGGGGGGTTAGGTAGATTCTCCATCATTTTAAGGTAAGAGTGGGGGATTAGGAATGTGTTGGTGGCTAGTTATTGGGTGTAATAGTGGATGAATAGATAGAAGGTCATCTAAGAAAAGATCACCATCATCATAGAGTTTGTATATATTAGCATGGATATATTTACAATTATTCATGTCATTCTTAGGTCTCCTATGATAGGAATAAATTTGATGGTCATTATACTAGGTTGGCTTCAAACCAAGAGGATCAAAAGGTTTGATGGGAGGTAATGTGAGGTAGGAGATCTACACCAATATTTGAATAATGGTCATATAGGATTATGCTAGAGATAATAAAGGTTTAGGGATCATGGTTTGGGTTAGTAAGATGGGTGTGTTGGTGGAAATAGGTTTGTTGAGAGATGGTTTGGGTAAGGTGGTGTTTCTAGTTGATGGTTTTGGTTTGGGTATGTTGGTACTTGGGGTGGTTGAGTTTGATGGTCTAAATGGTTATAATCTAAGAAGGACCAATGCATCAGATAACAAATGTGTAGGTTTAATAAATGGTAGTGGGTGACATATGTTAAAAGGGGGTTATTTTTTAAGTAAAGTGGAAGGGTAAGGCCCTAACAGAGAGGACAAGGTAGAGGAAGGTAGAGTCTTAGTCATGCATCCCTTCAATGTTTTCATCTTCTTGGTTGGTGTGGGTTAAGACTTGGGTGAAGTTAAGTCTACTTTCAAGGATGGGTGAACCAAACTCCAAGTAGGTAAGGCACAAATAGTTTTGAAAAGTTTGGTTGGTGAGGTGGTGGCTATTTTGGTTGACTAAGAAGTTGAGGGGTTGTTAGACATTCATAATGGTTTAAAATATAGTGGAGAGATGATGGATTGGTTGGTTAGAGGCGTGTTATAAAGTTTAAGTTTATTGGTGGAGGGAAACCCTAAATATGGCTAAAAAGTGTTTTGATCCATGTCTAGTTTTAGGGTGAATTCCAATTTTTATACTAATGTGGAAAAAGGTTTGTGTACTAGTCCTGATCTATGGGCAATGGATGTAATAGATAGATTTGTAGTTTGGGGAGGATGTTTGGTAGTTGTCTAATTTATTAAGGTGAATAAGGTAGGGTTGGGATAAATACTCCTCTATTAGAGGTGCTATTGGAACCACTTATCCTCTAGGGATGCTGTCTATAGGTGTGGTATTTTGTTTGATAGTTGGTGGAGGTGGATGATCAGGGATGTTTGTTTATTTAGATGCACTAGTTGAGGTAATATGTGATGATTCCAATACTTATATGAGCATAGCTAGGGAAAAAGGATCCTCCATGGTTTGGGTCTCTGAAGGAGGGTAAGGTGACCCCATCACCTCAGAGGTGAGGTGGGGGAAGAATAGGTAGATGGAAGATTGGGTCCTCATGGGTAGGTGTATTATGAACCATATTGACCATGTGGGCATCATGAGAGAATTTGATCAGTATGTCCTCATTTTTTCTAGGGGCATCATTAGGAAAAGGTTTTTTGTAGATGTTAAGAGCTTGATTTTGAGGGTCATTGGTATTATCTGGCATGAGTTTCCCTTTGTCGATAAGTCTCTAAAAAAACATTCTTGAAAGTGTTACATCGACTGACATTCTATCTAATTACCCAATGGAAAGCATAGAGGTCATTTTCATTATACCAAGTACGTGATGGATGAGAAGAATAAAATTATTGGGGAGGTTTGATAGTTGGAAGTTGTATAAGGTTAGCTTTTAGTATCTTTTCTAGAACTGAGGTGTAATATTCTCCATGTAGAGTGAATTTTTTTTGTTACTTCAGTTTGGGTTCCTTGTATTTTGACTAGAGCCAATGGGATAGTTTTTTTTTATTGACATTGGGTGGAGGGGTAGTTTTAAGGATGATAGAATTCACGGTTCCCTTGGTCTTGGTTCTAGTATTGGCTTGACTTCCTAGTTTAGAAGAAGAGGTTTTGTTAGTCTTGAAGGTAGAGTTCTTGTTTAATAACTTTAATTTACCCTCATCTATGGCCTAGTTTTCTAGATTACATACCATGGTAAAAGCCTCATCAAAGGTTTTAAAGCTTTGGAAATGTATTGTAGAAGATATATGTTTGGTGAAAGCTCAATTAAAAAGCTCTATAAGTTCAAGTTGAGGTAGGTAAAATTAAATATGATTAATCAAGCTTCTCCAATGGGTGATAAAATTGGTAATGGATGCATTGTCGAATTGCCTAATAAAATAGAGGTCTATGATAGAAACATTCTTCTAAATGTTAATGGAAAAGTGATCCAAGAAGACTTTTGCTAGTTGGTTGAAAGAAAAATGGAATTCTTGGTAAGGGCACTATACCAGTCAAGTGCTAGATCGGATAAAGATGTGGGGAAGGTTTGAATGAAAATGGCATCATCATAATTAATCATGTAACATGCATGCCTAAAATCCCTAAGGTGATACTAGCGGTCCTCCTTGCTTTGAAATTTGGTAAATTTAAGAAGCTCCCATTGATGAGGGTAAGGTTTGATAGGAACAAAGGGATAAATAGGTTCATTATAAATTTGATCATATGATAGGATGTTATGAGCCCTTGAAATGGATGAATCAAGGTTGGGCATCTTGTCCATGAGAATTTTCATTAGGTCAGTTTAAGGTGGTGCACCAAAAATATTGTAAGGATAATATTGTTGTTGAGGTTGGGAAATATATTGGTAATTATTTATTAGTTGAGAGGCTACCATATATTGGAATGTGGATGCTAGAGGTTGGGTAGGGTAGGTAGATGTTGGTGGTTGGATAATGGGTACATACCCTTGTGGGTTAGGGATGTATCATAGATTGGGTGAATTAGGTAACTTTTGAGAAATCCCTATGATTTGGACATGGGTGGTAGCTCGGTTGGTGATAAGAGGGAAGGTAGTGACCTTTTTACTAATTGGTGGTAAGGTAGAAAGAATAGGTACCCCTAAGCTTGGTAAATGTATATTAATTGATGGGTTAGGTTTGATAGTGGGGAGGTTGGTAATGCCGATGGTGGGTGCTCCAATTATAAGTGGGGTATGATGGGTCAATGGTTTGGTTGTCCCTAAGGTAGAGGAGTCATTAGTAGGGGTGGAAGGTGTAAGGGTAATGGTTGGCTAGACAGGTTGGTTCTTAGATGTAGCATCAAGGGTAATGGTTGGCTAGATAGGTTGGCTCTTAGATGTAGCATCAAATGGGTTAGTAGATGAAGATTCCTAGGTGGTCAAAGGTTGGGTGGTGATCATGGAAAAAAGGATACCCTTTATAACATGGGATGACATTCCATAAGGAGGATCCTGAGGTAGATTTGAAACTAAGATATGGTGAGAAGAGGTGTTAAGATAGTGTTGAAGGGCCACTAGATTATTGTCTAGAAAAGTGATAAAAGCCATGTCTCCTTGGGGAAATACTTGAGGGAAAGTAGGGATTTCCAATGGATGAGGTTCTTCTACCTCAAAGATGTACTCCATAGATGAGGAGGTATAAGAGGTTGATTTAAGTGATGGGTCATGTTATAATATGTCTCTTCACTACTGATGAATGAGAACCATATAAGAAAAAGGGGAGAGAAAATAATAACAAACTCAACACTCAAATAAGAAGACAAGTAAATGATCAAGGCAGTCAAGACACACACTATGAAGTACGTTTAAGCCTAGAGGTTAGTTTTAGTCTCACTTTTAGCTTATGCCTTAGGTTATGAGTATGTGTGACAAAAGTTGGCTTGTAGATTAGGTACTATAAAATAAGTATATGTTTTTTTTAGGGTTTTTAGGGGATCAAAATAATATATATTAGAATCAATGTGTGGCTTGGTATTGGGGCCTACCCCCTCACTTCACAGTCCCATAAAAATAAGGGTGTTAGGTGATTAGCTAATATATATTGATGTCTAGAGTTTATACTCAACTAGAGAGCTGAGTTGGTTCTCCCCTTGGCAATGACCTCTAAGTAGGATTGCTAGGAATTGGTAAGGTGATCACTAGGTGATGAAATCCTAGTTGAGCCTTGTCTCAAATTTTTTTGATGTTTGATTGATGAAAGTGGTTTGGCTAGTATGTATAACAAAAGTGATGATATGATAAGATTACTGTGCTTTAATTAAAAGTGAAATAATGTTAAAATCGAGAAATGGATGCATTCAATTTTAATCCCAAAATAAATTTTAGTTTCAATTATGAGCACAGATAGAGAGAAGAGCATACAAATGCAAAGAAAACATGAGTAAAGACTCTGGGTCCCATCAGGAGTGTCATAATATTTCATTTAAATTTTCACTTAAGTTGTAAATAAAGAAAGAAAATAAACTCAATATGGGTGTGGTTGAAAAACCTATTTGTTTGTTCACACACATTGAATCAAAAGATTATGAAGAGCTCCTCTTTGGATTGGGAGGAAGACATGTAGATAAGAAAGTACTAAACTAAACTTATTTGTTAGATAGATGGTTAAGTGGATTTCCTAGTGATAGATAGATCTTGGAACCAAGAGATTCCTTAAGGGATGTTAATCCACACATTTTAAACAATCAAGTTAATAAATTGGAAAGAAGATACTTGCATCAATAATCAGAAGGTACTGAGATTGAATACAGGAAAGCTTGCTATAAAAGTAGACTATAAATTATCTAATTAGTGATAAACTAATTAATACTAGTGTTAAGAAGTTGAGGTATGATTTAAAAAATTATAAAGGGATCTGTGAGTAGTCAAAAACATAGAAAAACATATTTGATTGGAAGTAGGTGGGCCAAATTAGCTTGCTAGTTTTTCTGCCATAGGTGATCATTGGTGGTCAAGGTGACCGTCAGTGGTTAGCTTGATTGTCAATAGTTGGGATATGATCATTAGTAGTTGACTATAGAATTATGAGTTTGATCAACATAAGATGATGGGATTTTATAGATGAATTCTAGGAATTAGATAAGGGCTAGATTGATTGCAAAATGGAATAAAAGTATGTGAATAGTAATAAATAAGTACTTGTCTTACCATAAGTTAGTTGGGTGGGTGGTTGATGTAGTTAGCCTATTGGTAGAATCTGGTTTGATTCTAGTAGAGTAATGGTACCTAAAATCTTGGTTGAGAGATGATGGAAAGTTGGATCTAAATAAGATGGTTGATAATGCTTGGTAACGCTTACGATCTTAATTGGCCTGATTGACCTACAAAAGAAAACTCATAAATGCTTGAGCTCCTAATAATTATTGTAGATGGATTTGACCTCCTAAGCATCTCTCTCTCTCTTATAAACATAAGCAAGAGGTGGAAGTCAAGGTGTCATTGGGTCATATAAATATAATTTGTGCATGTAAAGTCTCACAACACAAATTGGACAAGTTATATTTAGAAAAGGGTTGATAGAGCTTACATGCTCTTAATGAGAAAGTGGATCTTGACTATCAATGGTTAGGGGTTCCTAAGGCTGACTGTCGATGGCCAGGGTCCATAGGGATAGGGTCCTGAAGGCCAGGGTTACTTAGCTATTTGAAATTAAGTACATATTGGTTGGTTTAGGCCTAATAGGTATAGGTTGGTCCTAAGAGGGTCTAAGGGTACTTTTAGGGCTACTTCAACTTTTAGAATCATAGGTGTGTCGATTTTTGGTGTCTAAAATTAGAGTTAATCGTGATTGAGTTTGAACCAACCATAGTTTAGATAAGGAGGGGGCATGTAATTAATTTTTGGGATAGATATCCCATTTATTAAGTATGGCTCTATATTTATGAATCTAAGGAATTTAGGGAGATATTTTCAATCCCTTGACTTTGAGGATGATGACATCATCATGACCTCATTTTTATTGGAATTTATTTTTAACAAAATTTATGTTCATTTATTTCACATGTAAATTACACTTAATCATTTAATCTAGTTTGATTAGTTAATTCATTTTGCCTAGGATTGTAGCACTTTAGGAATTATTCAAGTGACCCACTTAATGTGTCCAAAGGTTAAATTGATAATTTTCTAGGTTTCAAGTTTATTGGAGATGATCCATGATAGGTTAATATTGTGTATATGATAATACCCCAAATAGGGATGCTTCAACATGATTCTAAGTACTAATATTTGATGTATGGATGAAATTGGGGCATCCAGTGATTCCTAGGATTAATTTGCATTATTTGTTAGAAATCAATCTAAAGTATAGTTGGAAGACATTTTTGGACAAAATGGAGTGTTTATAGTTTACCCTTATTTATGAAGTTATTTCAATACATAGGATCAATAATGTATTCTTAAATAATGTAAAATTAATTAGTGCCTAATGCCCCAGAAGGTTATGGATAAGTCCTAGATGCCCCACCAAAGGAGTGGATGACAAAAAAGGTCATCAAACATTCCCTAGAAAAGGAGGAAATGATGTGACCAAGAGGTAATGAGGGGAACATATTGATTCACCCAAAGGCATTTATAATTAGTGGTATAGTGAGATTCCCTAGTAGGGAAGATAAAAAAGGATGATTTTCCCAAACGCAATTATAATCATCAGCATAGTGAGGCAAAAATTAATGATTTTCCCAAAGGTGGATAGAGATAATAATTTACTCAAAGGCCATTATAATAATTAATTAGAAATTTTATATTTCCTAATAGGTTAAATTGATAAAAGGGCTTACATATTGAATTCATAGTCACAGAGTAAGAGTAAGCCATTACAAAGGAGAGGCATGAATTTAGGCTACCTACTAATATGGAGATGCATGTTCTAACTAGCATGGATTAAAATTCATTTTTAAGTTAATTAATATATATTTGGTTAATATTTGGAGAGGTTAGGATTTTTTAGGTGATTAAGGAAAAGTATTTCAACACCATTACTTGTTAGATCCACCAAATTAATTGTTGGTGTAACACATGATAGTATTCATCATGATATAAAACACCATGATATCATAACTATAATATACATAAGGACTGACACCCATCCATTAAACAATTGAAAATAATGCACCAATGATAAAAACCTTGATGACAATGATGATGTATGAATATGTATAGACTCAAGTATAATTCATAATGAATCACCCAATGAATGGATATACACTGAGTCAAGGCACAACAATGAAAGGAAAAAAACAAGCAAAGAAACAAAAAAAAACACCAATAAACAAAAATAAACACACAATAAACAAAGTGAAAAAAACAATAAAAAGCAACGAAATGATCCAGATCAAAGATAAAAGACAAATAATGGTTAATTATAATGTCAGTGCAAATAGAAAACAAAGTGTTCATGCATGTGTAATATAAGTGTTACTCTTGGTGATAGGGTGACCCTTAAACTAGTAAATAATGACACATATACAATAATGCAAGAACAAAAGACTAACAATGTTTCCCCTAAGTGATAGATAATAATGAAAAACTCAATGGAAAATATTTCCCCTAGGCTATAGGAGGCAATGACACAAATAAACAAAAATTGGGGAAATAGAAGAAAAACTAGGGGTAGCCAAGCTCAATCCATATGCACTACCCAATTGGATGTTGCCTACATAGTTGCATGGATGAAAGATCCAACATGAAATTTAGGATAAATATAGTTCCCCTAGGATATGGGATAGAAGAAAATTGATGATAAGGAAACATGATGGATATGGAGAGGAATATGAGAAGGATCTCCTAAAATGGTAAATGAATGAGAAAAGAGGGGCCGACATTCTAGAATCATGAAAACATAAACATAAACAAATTACATAATCATGAGAGAATGGTTTAGGCTAAAACCACACTATAAGGCAAGAGATGAGTAGCCACTAATGAACTAAATTGGTAATTCATAGTATCTAAGGCTTGGAATGAGAATGAGATCACAAAATGGTGAGAGTGTAAGATGAATGTACTCATAAAACACCAAGAGCATTTAGATGGAAATCACTCACAAAATGGTGATATTGTAAGAAAAGACAAGTATTCACTAGTGTATCAAAATTGAAGACATAATGATCATAATATAAACTCACAAAATGGTGAGAGTGTATGGCTAAGGCCAACAAGGATGGGGAAACTAAAGGACAAGTGGTTACTTTTGAAATAGTAAGAAGTCCTATAATCCTCAAGGTAAAGAAGTGGTAAAAAATAATGGAAAGTGAAGTCGAGTGAACTTGAGATACATCATGTATCTAAGTGTTTCCTACATAGTATGTGCAAACCTTAGGTCGATGTAGTTCTCTTAGAAATGGGAGGAAAAATAACAAGGTGGTCTAAAAATGAAATGGAATAGATAAGATGGCTCATCCTAGAAAACATATCCATATTTATATCTCTCATGGAAATTCTAATCCAATTTTCATGATTTTGTGATTTTTAGGATTTTATGATAATTTTTACCAATGTTTTTGGGATTTTCTAAGCATCTCAACTCAATAGTGAATTATGAGACATTGAATGGTCAAACTCAAAAATGGTGAGAACATCTTAGGTTACTTATAATTCTAACTTAAATTATTCATAAAATTGAGAGAACATGACAAAGGGTGACTGACCTAACCTCAACATGAATTTATCATTGCCTACATAGTCCCAAATGAGACCTCAAGTCACTTTAGTTATACCTTAAAGTATAGTAATTTGATAGGTAGCAGCAAGTTTGTAAATTAGGAAAATGGCATAGTATATCATAGGAATGACAAGGTGATGTGAAAATACATGGTAAAGGTGTTTCTCCTAAATTTACCATAGGCAGTTATAATTAGGAAAAAATAACATGGATCAATGATACTAATTTTTCCAAAGGCAATTATAATTACTAACACTTGGAATGAAAAATAGAATGTGACAACAATAAAGAATGAAATTAACAAACCATTATCATACTGCTCCAAGATATTTCCTCTATGTGTAATATTTTATCAAATGTTGAAACTTAATCTAAATCTAATTGCTAAAGGTACCCAAAGAACTAATAGATCAAAACCAATGTCAAAAAGGGTGGGTAAAGGAGGGTAAAATGAATTTGATCAATAATGAAGGTATGAAAGGAATGGTATATGGTATGGTATGAGGAAGGTGATAGTATGGTATGACATGAATGATATTAATATAAAATACTATAGGTCTCTTAAGTGAAATAATACTTGAGGTGTATTATGTTCATAGGCTCATCAAGTTCACCTCCAACTAGTATAGTGATCCTATAAGCTCTAGAGCCATAATTAACAATAATGACATAAGGACTTATCCAATTAAGCTTAAATTTTCCTTTCTTCTTTTTCTTTGCCATGGTGTTCTTTTAGTTTTCTTTTAGGACAAGGCCACCAAGCTAAAACTCTATATGTTTGACATGTTAGTTATATTAACCACATAACCAATTCTAATATGCTTTAAGGGTGTTTAAAATGGCCATGAAATTTTCATCTAATAACTCTAGCTCTTGTAAGTGAGAAACTCTATAATCCTCATCATCAAGGATGTTATTCAATGAGATACATATAGTAGGTAACTCAACCTCAATGGGAAGAATGGCCTTGATGCCATAGATAAGGGAATATGGTGTGTTTCTTATTAGAGTATGGTAATTAGTATGATAATCCCAAAGGGTGTGGAAGATTTTAAGGTGCCAATCACAACTAGCATCATTGAAAGTATTCTTAATAATATTGATAATGGTATTATTAAATTCCTCTACTTGGCCATTACCTTAAGGGTAATATGCAGTGGAAAAGTGTTGGGTGATGTTATACTCAGCACAAAGTGCTTTAACATCCTTATTTTTTAAAAATATACCATTATCAGATATAATATCATATGGAATACTAGAGTGGCATATGAGATGGTTGAAGATGAATTTGGAAATCTATTTTCCAGTCATGTAAGTGAGAGGTATAGCTTCAACCCACTTAGTGAAATACTCGGTTATAGTAAAAATGTGTCTATGTCCATCATATGAGGTAGGGTTAATCTTACTAACAAGATTAAGTCCTCATGTTGAAAATGACCATGATGTAAGTATTGGTTTGATTTTTTTAGCCAGATCACGAATCATATTAGCATGTCCTTGACATTTATCACATCTTTTGACATAAGTAGCTGCATCTAATTCCATAGTTGGCCAATAGTAACCAGTATGTAAGAGTTTTTTGGTAAGGACCCCACTAGTGTGGGATATACAAAATCCTTCATATACTTTTGACAATGTTAATGTGGCTTCTACCAAATTGAAACAATGAATCAAAGTTACACCAAATATTTTGTGGTAAAGGGTTTGGTCAAGTAGGGTATATCAAGAGGATTTGTGTGCAAAGGATTTTTATTATTTGTGTGAAAATTTAGGTGGAAGAATGTGATCATGAAAGTAGTTATATAGGTATAAATACCAAGTAAAATTGGTACCAATAATATCACATATCATTTCAACCATCGAAGGTTCATGAGAAAGCTCTAGAAGATGTTAAATGATAAACTTATAGTCTTTTGCCTTGTTTGTGTTGTGGATAAAATAACCAATAGTATCCATGGCATATACTATCTTGTTATTGGCTTGAGGTATGTGTTAAAATTGAATATTAGTAATATATTACTTTAGAATGTCCACATGTCCTTGTGTGGTACCATATTATCATCTTTGGTATGAAAGTGGTTTGTAACCTGATTGATTATTAATTGAGAATCACCATGAACCATAAGATGTTGAATGTTCCATTTTATTGCTTGATGAAGTTCTAAAATGAGTGCTTCATATTTAGCCATGTTATTAGTACAAGGAAAGTTGATACAAAATTATTTGAGAATGAGATCCCCTTGTGGTGTAATAAATAATAGGACATCCCTTAATCTATGAGATGTGAATGACCCATCAAAATATAGCTTCTAATGCTACTCCTCAAGAGATGTTTCTATGATGGTCATGATGGACTCCTTTGGGAATGTAAAAGTGAGTGGTTTGGTATCTAAAAGTGGAACTTAAAAAAATTGGTCTGAAAGTACTTGATTTTTATGGACTTATTATTGACATAATCAATCTCACTCTCACTCATCAACATGATCCATTTATCCATGCATCCTTGTAAATATATTTTGGATAGTATATACTTGAGAAGATCTACTTTGGTAATGACTAGGTCTTCTTGTCAAGCATGTAATGATGTAGCTTATAGGATTCCAAGACCATAGATAAATAATAATTTTATATTGGCATATAGCTATGTTCATATTCTACCATTGTATGAATTAAATAGTTTACAAAATTTTCTTTCCAAATTTCATCATGCTAAGCTAAAATTTCCCCTAGGGCTTTATTAGTGGTAGATAGGTACAATAGAAATGGCCTCCTTGGAATTGGTAGTAATAAAATTAGTGGATTAGAAAGATATTCTTTCAGATGCTCAAAGGCTTTTTAACATTATTCATCCTAAATAAATGTAATAACTTTATTTAATAAGTGAGTGAAAGGATGGTATTTATTAGCCAAATTTGAAATGAAGCATATGATAGACTAGAGTTTGCCCTATAAAATATGAAGTTACTTCAAAGTGGAAGGTGGTAGTATATTAATAATGGATTATACCTTTATAGGATCAAATTCAATGCCTAAAAGAGAGATAATAAAGCCTAAACTTTTAACTAAAATGACATAGAAGATTCACTTATTAGGATTAAGTCAAATCTTATACTCATGAAGCCTTTAAAATTTTCTTCGTAGTATGGTTGGATGATCTACATGGGTCTTAGATTTACCCAATATATCATTGACATAGTCTTTGATAATATCATGCATCATATCATGAAATATAATGGCCATATCTCTTTGGTATGTGGCCCTAACATTCTTGATGCTGAACAATATAACCTAATAGTAAAAAATTCCCCATAGAGTTGTGAACACTATTTTATGTTGGTTTTATGACATGATCATAAATTGCTTATATCCTAAAAATATATCCATTAGGGAAAGAATTTCATACCTATATATGTATTTAAATATCATATTGATATTCAACAGAGGAAATTCATCCTTTAGGTAGGCTTTATTTATGTCTCTAAAATTAGTGTAGATTATGAATCCTTTTGGTTTTTTACTAACAACCATAATGTTTGAGATCCACTATGAATAGTCAATTAGTCAAATGCATTTCACTTCTAGTAGTTTTTCTAACTCTATCTTAACTAACACAATAATACAAGGATGCATCTTACATAATTTTCACTTCACAGATTTGGCATCAGGATGCACAATAAGGTGGTTTATAACTAAGATAGGGTATAAACCTAGCATGTCTAAATAGGCCCATGAAAATACATCAACAAATTCCCTCAAATGGGATTTAAATACTTCATGTTCCTCTTCAGTGAGGGACATGCCTAATTTGATCCACTCTGGTTCATATGGAGTCCTAATGTTTATTTTTTTAGTTTCTACTAGGAGAGTCGAGCCATTTTCCAGAATAGTTAGCAAGGATGTCAATTGGCCAGCAATGGCAAAGTCCTCTAGCTGGACTAGTTCTTCAAAATCTCCCAAGAAGGATGAATTTTAATCTCCTAATGATATCAATGGCCATATAACAAATGTTATAGGACACTCTTAGATAATTTGATCAAAGGCATGTTGTTCCTTTGTACTAAACTTAGACCCAAAAGTAGGCTCATTATTGGTGGTCTCCTAATCTTCATTTAAGTTAGGGTGAAAATCCCTATCTATTGGTGGCTAAAATAGTTTTTTACCATGAGATTTACCTTTCTCTTTAATTTTACCCTGGTTCAAAAGCACATCAAAGAGGTTTTTACTTTGGGACCTCAATGTTTTATTATTTTGTTTTTGGATAAGGGTGTTCACCCACTCTCCAAAATAGGTTACAAGATCTAATTTGATAGAGAAACGTTGTTTTTGGTCTCCTAATATAACATTATCTCTTAGGCCTAAAAAATCACAAAAGGTCTCATCATTCTCAAACTCATCTAATATTATTGTTTGTTCTTACTAGCCCCTATCTATAAGCCAAAGATTATAAAGGGGAAGTATGGAATGTTAATTTAATAGTGTAATGGTTTAAATGGTATATGGGTCAAATAGGTTGGTGTTGGAAAGGTCTTCATATATGTTATAATTAGACTCTACTTTGATTTTGGCATTGCCATCACCAGTCATTGGTATTGGAATGTGAATAAGATACATGGGGTCACCCATAAGCAGTTTAAATCTGAGACCATAAGCTCCTTTATATATGTTCATATAAATGGGCTCAACAGTCCTTGATGATTTGAAATTAGGCCTCTACCTTCATATGTTTAGTTATTCATGATCCTGTTAGGGATGGGATACTTTAGACTATAGTAATAATCAGTTAATTTGTCATTATACAACTAGGAATCATCACTTTAAAATGGGTCCTATTCTTGGCTAGTGGTTAGTGTGAAAATAATAGGTGTTGTGATATGAAGAATTCATTTTCTCTTTCATTTATATTCCATACAATTTGGATTAGATTTGATCCTTCCATATGTCTTAGAATTTTGTAGAATCTTGGCAATATGGAATGCATCATGGGTGAAATACTCTCTTGGACCATTATCTAAAATGATAAAATGATTAGAAATTTTAATAAGAGGTGTATGTGAAGATGAGGTAAGGCTATCATGGTCTATACAATTGGCCTCAAGTTATATAACAAGTATCTCTTTGTCTTTGTCCTTCTTAGGTACTAGGTCTAGGCCAAAATGATAGATGTAACTTTCATATTTAGCCTCCAAATGCTTGTAGTGTTCATATGGCTGTAA
The DNA here is from genome assembly GCA_037957365.1 of Torreya grandis. Classification (NCBI taxonomy): domain Eukaryota; kingdom Viridiplantae; phylum Streptophyta; class Pinopsida; order Cupressales; family Taxaceae; genus Torreya; species Torreya grandis. Next base: position 2,875,219 of record JARHVA010001835.1, on the reverse strand, counting down.
ATCTCCATGGATAGTGACCTCTATCCCTAAGTGAGAAAACTTGATACATTGGTGCTATATTTAAGGAATTGCATGAATTTCATGTATCTATGGTCTACTCAAAAGTAAATTGTATGATAGGTCTAGATCTAACACATGGCAAAGTGTGTTGTGAGTCAAAGGCCCAATGATCACTAGAAAACTTATGGTTCCTTATAATTCCCACTCTTCATTATCATATTCCTTGATAGTAATATTTTATCACTAAAGATCAATTGATGTATATCCCAGATGCTTGATTAGATTTAAAGACACAATATTTAGGCCTAATCCATTTTCTATGAGGACATGTTTAACTTTCTGCTACATGATGACAACTTCAATATATAATGGGTTGTTATGGAGAGGGATAAGGGATGACATATCACTTTGGTCAAATATCAATTGTTGGCCTAGTACTAGGTGTCCAACCAAAGCTTAGAATTTGTCTGGGGTTATGTCATTTGGAACTTAGGATTGGCCTATGAGTCTATAAGGATATTATTGTGGATGGTAAACATATGTAACAAATCCAATATAGAAATTTTTATAGGTGTCTTTTGGAGTTATTTCACAATGTCATACACATTTTACTTAACAATGGTAATTAGCTTACTCCTAGCCAACATAGTGGGTTGGATAAGGTCATTGGTGAGAGGTTGTGGTCTTGGGATGGTAAACTTAAACCATTGATATATGATTGCATAATATAGAGTGGATATAGGACCATTATATCTATAAAATGATGGAGATGGGCCAGATAGGATAATTCTCAGTTATCAATAAACTTGGTTGTGGTCATAAGGCAATGAATATTTATCTACATAAGGTCTTAAAATGGTAATCCTTGGTTATTATTGTACTTAGCTATGGTCATAGGTCAAGGAAGGATTACCAGCATAAGTACGTTAATTATCAGTGTTAGCTAATGGTCTTAGTTTATTATCATTTGATCTAGGATTGATGGTAATGGTAGAAACATGCCCACATTCAATATGACCTACAACTTTACTATAGTCATGTGAAAATACATGGTGTGTTGGTTGAACGGGTCATTTTGGCCTTAGTTCCTCTCATTTGGTGGACATTGTTGTTGTTATTACTAATATTATTATTGTTATTATGGTTTTTGTTGACACTATTCTTGTTATTATTGTTGTTGTGGTCTTCATTGTTATTGTTGTTGTTGATTTTAATTGTTATGTTATAGAAAAGTATTTTGGTAGATACCCAAATTTTGATTTAAAGTAGATGCTCTACTATCCAACTAGATTTCCCCATTTTCCAACAAATTTTTAATAAGGTGTTTCCACTATGCACAATAGTTTATGGAATGTCCTTGAACATGATGGTATTCATAGAACTCATGATCTTTGTACCAATCTAGATAAAATATACCCACAAGATAGTGTTCTGAAATTGACCAACTAATACTATTAATCATGGCTAGTTTGTGAAACACTATATCAATGGGTTCACCAAGGTCATTGAAGAATCTAGGAGTGGATCTTCTTTTGGAGGAGGAGTTTACAAAGGTAGTGGTTATATAATTTGAGGTGTTGGTCTAGGTTGAGGAATAGGCTACACTTGTTGGATAGGATATTAATGTGAAACAAGCTACATTTGTAGTATATGTTAAGTAGATGGTGTTTTCACCATTTAGACATGATGTGATTCGGTTACTCCATTGATAAAAATGTTCATGATCAATTGTATGGTTTGGTTTTTTCATAGTTGTTACCTTGAGTTGGTCTAGACACCTATGCTTGGATTGGGATAGGGTTCTGACTTGGGCACACATTTTGGTTTTGGCTCTGATTATAGTTTGATGAGGTCAACTTGATAATACATTTTTGTTAATGGCCTTTGTAATCTACAATCCTTTCTTAATAATCTCCTTGAATGTGTGTTCACACTAAAGCTTCAAGCGATAAGATATTTTTTTGGCCATATTTTTGTTAAACACAATTTCTAATTATTTATTTGGTAGGTTATGGGTGAAATGACTAGGAAGCACTCTCCACCTCTATAATTATCTCACAAAACTCAAAAATGTTTTTCTTGGCCTAACTCAAATCTACTACTAAAGTCTCATGCTCTATATTTTAGGATAAATTTTACACAAAATTATCTAAGAGATCATCAAAGTTAGATACTATTTTTTTTGGCAACTTGAGAAACCGTTCCAAATCCTATCTAGCTAGACTCTAAGGAAAGAGGATTAGGTAGATGTCACTATAAGACACTGGCTAGAAAGTGAAAAAACACTCTGTTAGATTCCCATTAGGGTCTCCTTTTCCCTTATACTTTTCAAATTTTGGTATTTCATAACCTAGAGGAAATGATATTTGAAGATAATCCATGTTAAATGGGTATGAACACACATCATCCAATTTGAATTTTTTGGTCTACTTCCCTATTTGAATGGTTATAACTACATCCTTAATCTATTGAAATTAGTGGGCCAAAAAAATTGATGATACACTTGGTTGTGATTGCGGCTAGGTAGTTAAAGGTAGATTACCTTTATTGGTGTACAATATATGAATGAGGTGTTATGGAACATTGGTTTGATTGGTGAATCGGCTAGTAATATGCATCCATAGATTGGGATGTGAATTTTGATATTACATGTATTATTGATAAATATTTTATTTTGGATTTAGTATAGGCCCTTGGGTGTGATGAAATTAGGGTTATGATGGAAGGATATGGCTTTTTGGAATATATTGTGCCTGTTGAGGTTGAGTAGGGACTTGTTGTTGACTAGTCAAACTTATTTGAATCAAGGGAACTTGTTGTGACCAAGGCCCTATATTTTAATATGTGGTATTTGTTGATTAAAAGGAAAGGGTTTCCTAATAGGTAATTTTTGGGCATTGGTACCTCACTTTTGAACAAACATCTATTTTGAACTAGACGATTATTAGGTGTTTCGCATTTGTTTTTGACCAATAGAAATACATTGTTGATTAGACAACATTTGCAATTGTAGATGTACATTGGTCTATGACTATTGAGTTACATTTGTCACTACTTATTGAGGTGGAACATTTGTTCCCCCTATTAAGTTGGTATAGTGTTCTATCTCTATTATGGTGGTAAATTAGACTTTGCCTATTGTTGTGGAATGTTAACTATCACCTATTGAGATAGAATAACATTTGTCACTTTTTGAAGAAAAACATTGATTGACACTTGATTACTCATCCCCTATTATTGTGTACTTGAATAAGCTACTAGTTGAGGAGTGGGAGTAACATGTTGTGGTTGGGAAGTAGGCATTCCTTCTCCTATTTTTACAAACCACTCATGGTATTGACTAGAGGTGTTTATTATTGTGGTTTATTTGTTGTTGCATTTAAATCACCTTGGCCTAGATTGGAAGACACTTATTGTATACACATAATATTTTTAACTTTTATTTATTGTTGACACTTTGTATCTTATAGGAACTTGTAAAGTCTCAATCTCTCTAAGTACATACCTTAAGGGGTGCACTAGGAAAGGGGTGGGCAAAACATTAGTGCTTCATAAGATTATTATCCCTTTTTCCACTTTCAATTTACACACTCATCTCCTAAAAACATTAAACCTAACCTTATTCTTCTCAACCTTACCTATTCCAATAAATTTCCTCTTTCCATCCTCCTTTTCTTGCCGTAATTCCCTTTTAGATAGTTAGTTGTACTAGGTTGACTAGGTCAACCCTATACAGTTTAGAGGTATTTTTCACTTTTTGGGTTTGTTATCCTTTCATCAGACCTAGCTTAGACCTAATGAATTATCCCTAAAAACATATAGATTCAACTTAGATGACCCTATATAGTTGACATTTACAAGAGGATTTAGGGAAAGATCTACCTATATGTCCAAGTTGATTTCCAACCATTTTTAAGAAGAGAAACAAATAATAATAAGTGTAAACAAACATATACTTATTGACCATTCTACTTGAAGAATAAAACTTAGGTCTCCATACTTTCTTTAGAGATATAAATCTTATCTTGTGGATAAGTATTTTGGATGCATAGATAGGTTGGGTAGCTTAGAGCTGATTTGTCTTTATTATCATTACATACCATGACAATCTCTTATGAATCACCTTGGCCAAGGGAGAGATTGAATCTTTACAAGTTCATATTCAAGGTAAGTATTCCTAACTTTATTTCTCCTTTGTAAGAGTATATAAATAATGTAGTTGTGCTTCTTTCTTCCATGTATTAGGATTCCATAGACATTGATATGAGTATATGTCCTATATGCATGTTTAGTTTAGTTTATTTTATTTATAACCCCCCATTTTATGTCACAAGATTTGGTGTGCACTAGATTAGATTTACTTTATTATTTATTAGAATAGATTGAACATTAAACCTAGGACTCTTTTAGGGCTGTTGCATGACTGTGTTAGACTGTAAGCCCTTACATGGTGTAATGTGATAATTGATCCCATAATTGGGTCTATAAAATCCCTATATTGTTCATGCTCCTACTTAAAAAATATATTCCCAATCATAATTGTAGGTATGATTTATCTTCTCTAAGAGAGGATTGATTTATAGACATGATGAATTTTTCATTGCATACATGGTAGTGAACCTGACATGAACTAACCATTATAGGATTTGTTGATATTATTTCATTTATTTCATTCTTTGATAATTATGTTCCATACTTGATTGACTATGTTGACCTAATATCTAACTTTTGTGCATAGGTTTTCAAGTACATGCTACTAGATTGATCCTATCGACCTAGTATAGTTTTTTAGATTTCCAGACATCAAGTCTAGACTACTAAGTTGACCTAGTTGATCCTTTACATTTTTTAAGCCTCTATTTCAACATATTGGGTTGACCCAATTGACCCTATACATTTTAGGTACTTAATAGTAAGTTTATGTAAAGCTTGATTGACCCGATTAACCTAGTCAGCAAAATTTACAGGTATATATCAAGGCTCTTGAATAACAATATTCATTCTCTACATCTCTAATCCATTAAGGTTACTTTCTATCTCTTTATCTCTTTTTTTATAGTATTTCCTTTTATAGTTTATAGTCTTCAAAACTGCCCTTACATAGTTAACTAGATCAACACTGTCAACTCAATTTTATGTTTTGTGTGTTGTTTGGATAACTAGGTCAACTCTATTGACCCTGTTCATTTTCAGACCTTGTTTCCACAATATATTTTTGACCTTGTTGACCCTATTATATATTTTTTTCATACATTATTTACCATATCAACATTGTACCTTATTTCAAAGTTGAAATTAACATTATATGTTAGTAATTAGTTCACACTTAATTTTCTTATTGCTTGCATGCTTAGAATAGAACACAAAGTTTAATTAGGTGGTTGTTAATTAAGAATTTAGTTCACTATTTTATATTTTATGTGCACATTGACAAATCATAGAATCTAAAAAAGCATTTTAAAATTTATCTACCCAAGGCCAATTTACTTGGATTTCATCACCAAGGGGGAAGCCGACTTGATACTTTGGTTAGGTATAAAGCATGGTTAATGATATATTCTAGATAAGTACCCAAAACCCTTATCATTTTGGTATGTTAAGTGGGGGGGTAAGCCCCAATACTAAGCCTATATCATTTCCACTACATTCCCTTTCATCCTAAATTACCTTAAACCATCTTTATATTATTATTCTAGTTCCTTGCTTATATCCAACTTCCCATCACATTTAAAAACATATCTTAATAATCTAATTAACATTCAGGTTGACCAATCAGTTATCTCTTTAATTTCCAAGTTTATTGCTTGATATTTTCTCAAATGTATTCTATATTATAAAAACTTGTGTTAGCTAGCATTGGTGAAAGGTTTTGTCTTGTGTGCTTCAATTGGATTGGCCAATGTTAATCCAATTGACTATTTGTTTCCTTTATGCCATTATTTTTCAAATTACTTGAAAAATTTGTCTTGTTTAAATTCATAAATATATCATCAATTTATAAATTTACCTCTCTACTATACTGGGTTGACCTAGTTAACCCTATACCTTTTCTAGCCTCTATTCACTGTATTAGATTAACTCAATCGACCCTGTATAGTTTACAAACCCTATTTTTATGCTAGGTTGACCTAATCAATTCTATACTATTTCTATCATTCCCTATTTTCTTGTTTTCTCATCTCTCTTTCCTACCTTTCATCATGGAGTTTCTATTTGATGACAATTCTAAGTTGTAGTTAGTAAAAAAAATGAATTTTACCAACCCTCATAGGGTCTCCCATATATAGAGTAGGGATTCTCTCTTAGATTCTATTAATGTTCATATTTCCACTCATAAAATGAACTATGGGACCCTTCCAAATAAATATTCATATCATAATCCTCTCTTCTCATTAGAAGACCAACCCAAATTAGAGTATACCCCCTAAATGTTCTTCTTTATCGCTAAATTTTCTCAACATCAAAGAAAAGATCCTTCTGCCATTTACAATCTTATGATTAGTGGTCAATTTGAAGAGCCTCATTCAAATACTAAATTCTCAACTAGATTTTGGGGTACCACTTTCTTTGAATCACACCCTCTTCCTTCAATTATGACCCCTTCTCATAACATGGCCTCTTCTTCTCTTACTTCTTACACTTCCATGATTAGTACATCCACTAACATGGCAGGTTCTACATCTAGTGGGCCTCTCATAATATCCACTATCTTTAATCCTTCCACTATTGCATCATTTTATACCCAAGTTAATCATGCTTATAGTGTTTTATCTTTTCAACCATTCACTAGTCCATGTTTTTCTACACAATAAAATTTGTCCACTAGTGCCTCACATTTTCATAACTACTCTCAAGTTCCTATAGACACCAATAGTAGTACCCAAGCCACTAACACCAACTCTAATGCTTCTAACAATGTTAATCAAACACATCAACTATTTTTACAAACACTTAATCAAATGAATACCTTTCAAGCTCATAACATAAATTAAATGATGAGAATGCAAAACCACCTTCTTCATCTTTAATCTCATCCTCAACCAATAGCTTGGGGCATACAAAATTAGAATCTTCCCCCTCCTCCTCTTTGATATTCTCAAGGAAATCTCATTCCTTAACCTCCTTTGATCAATAAAACCATTAAGCATCTCCAAAATGAACCTCTCACTACTCAAATTTATAGCATTGATATTGGAGGTATCACACCTATAATTTCTTATAATGGATCAACTGATCCTACCCTTCATATTATAACATTTGGAAATATTTATAAGGATTGGGTCAAATTTAATTCCTTTGTCACTACTAAAATCTTAACCAAAACCCTCATAAGTGATACCTTGGATTGGTACAACCAATTTATAACTCATCCCATTTCTAGGAGGGTTTAGATAATGCTTTAGTCCAAGAGTTCTAAACTAGTGATCTTCCCAAAAACACTTTAGCCCACTTCATAAATTATAAACAATTGGAAAATGAAATTGGTCAATCCTTCATTAAAATGTGGAAAACCTTTTCAAATAAATGTAAACATAACATGTCTGATGATAATATTTTCCATCTCTTTACAAATGCCCTTTTTCCTAAACTTTAATATTGGGTCCACACTCTCTCTCCATGTATATTGGAGGAGGCTATTGACCAAGCTAAATGACAAGATTTCATTAGGAATTAATTTTATCCACTCCAACCTTCTACAAGTCCTCATATATTACTTAAGAATAAGAATCATAATGTTACCAATGATGGTGTTACAGATTCTTATGACACCATTCACAATGTTCAAGCTACCTTTCTTACCCTTCTTTAAAACTATCTCCTCCTCAATAATATACCAATCCTCACTTATCTTCTCCAAATAAAATTAATATCCATAAACCTCTATCCTCAATTAAATTTATTAAGCATCTACCTAGGCCTCTTCCATAAGATCTTGACCCTACCCATCCTATGAAATCTTGGTATGATCCTAATAATTTTTGTTGGTTTCACACTAGTTGGAGTCATTGTCATAAAACCTGTAGACAAATTTGTAATTTATCTATGTATTTTATTTGTGGTCTTAATTTTTATCATGATTATATCATTATAAAGTGTCAACAAGATTATGAAATTTATTTTAAGTATTATAAATCACATGATAAAACTCAAGCCTTAAATCAAGAAAATGCTCATTTAGTTATCTATAAAGACCCTCTTCCTAATCATCAACCTATTCAAAATAATCAAGACAAATCCAACCCTTCCACAAATAATTTATAAATTCTTATTAAACCCAATTCTAAAGATAATGTGGCTAACGTGAATAATATGTGAAGGGTGGTTGTTTTTATAGATTCTTAACCTATCGACACTCCTCCTTCATCTAGAACATATCATGTTATCCAAGATTCTTCTCTAACTCATTTAAATGAGTGGGGGAAATAATACCTTATTAATTTTGATGATCCTATTTCTGATTCTCCCATAGATAACTCTTCTTTTTCTATTTATACCACTCTTCCATCATATTCTAGCATTAATGATACTCAAATTTCTACTAACACTTCTACCAACTCTCAAAATCAACTTGAACCAACTACTTAATTAGCACAACATGATTTGAAACCTTGTTCTAAACATTCTTCTTCTTATCAAAATAAATTCCAATGTACTTCAACTCCTCTTTTCGAGGACCTCCTTAATCATTATGTACCTATATCTAAAAACATTATTATGGGCTATGATGAGTGGGATCCCATCATGAAACTCACTAATCTCCCATCCTAAATTCTATTTATTGAGCTTATGAGGACTTCTCCCCATCATATAAATTTTCTTATGTAACTATTATTCAAAATGAATATCCCTTTTCCTACCATAGCAGGATGGGAGGCAACCTTATCTGGATTTGAGGATAATATATTGCAAAAATGTGAAGAGATGTCTATTAACATTGATGAAACTATAGATAATTCTCATTCCTTAAAATTTATCATAGCCTTTATGATTCCTAATGATATTATACTTTATGTGGATGATCCTTCCTTATTCATTAGTGTTCCAATAGGTGATATCAAAGTTAATCATGCATTGATTGATGATGGTTATGGCACTTGCATTGCCTCTCTTTACTTTATTAAGACCCTTAGATATTTATAATGTAATCTCAAGTTTACACGTAACACTTGTCAAGGATATGATAAAAGGAAAATACCTCCTCTAAGTTATGTATGGACTCCCAATACTATCCCACCTATCACCATTTGTGTGAAGGTGATGATATTTAACTTTCCCTTATTATAATATCTTGCTTGATAGGCCATGGACTCACTGTATGAGAGTTGTTACTTATTTTTCTTGCTAATTCATTAAACTCCCTCATAATGGATCCATTTATATGATTTAGGGTGACACTAACCCTTAGACTTTCAAAAAATTCTAAGACCATGGTGTCTTCAAGATTCCTACTCTTGAACCTTTGCCTAGCATTCCATTTTGTGAGTCTCATTATCTTAATTTTATCATTAATTCAACCTAAGATTACAATGGGCATCCTAAACTCATTAGGAAAGTTCCTCCTAACCTCTTAGATTCTAATGAGCCTAATGAGATTAACCTAAATATTAAAACTTTGATCTCTCACCTCATCTCATCTCGTAGTTTCATGTTTCCTTATAGCTTCATTCTCACAAGCCTCCTTGTGATGATATTCCTGTAGTCTTAACCAAGAGTTGGCATTATATTACCCACACTTTCTCAAATGACAAGGTCATCCCTACTTGTGTCATTAATCTTCACACCCTTGATTATGATGATGGTTATTCCTTAGATGATCCACTCTGAAGAGGTCTTGTACAAGTCCATGATACTAAGATTATCCATTATATTTCTTCTTTACTTGAGTCTTTTCATGTATCTTCCTATCTTCATTTATAGTTACTAATTTTAGTATTTTTCCTCTTTATCATAGGGTATAGATGACACTAATAGCTATATTTTATAGGGATCCTCATAGGAGTATGCTCATGGATCATGTTATGATCAGGCCTTACCATTTTTATAGGTTATCTAATCACCGTAGTTGGTTTAATCCTAAGATCAGTGTGACTCTTCTTAGACTTTATGTATACCTTGTCCCTCCCTCATTAGATCCCTTGGTAGAGCCCATTCTTGCTCTTGTTATAGTTGAGCTCCTTCCTATTCCTACTATAGTTTAGCCTATTCCTACTCCTATTATTGTTGAGCTCACCCTTGCTTCTCATCCCATTACTCCTTTTATTAAGACTAGTTTGATTCCTCCTATATCACCACCTTCCCTTGGTGATGGTTTTCTTCCCTTGCCTAATATGGCTCTATTGCCCATAAAATGGGCTAACAATTCTTCTCTAGCTTATTACATTCCTATTATACCTCCTTCTATGAATTCTTCTCATAAGACCACTCATAAGTGTATCTACTACTTTCATGGGATAGATAATCATTCTTATATCCATTTTCATAAGTTATGATAATATATTGATACTTTTCATCCTTCCTCTCCTACTTCATATTAATCCATGCCTCCCTTGAAGGTTCTACCTGAATATATACCTAAGTATAGTGAGGTATATTTTTTGTGGCACCAATGTGGAACCCATCACATTGATCATTTCCCCATCCTTTAATAACATAATAAAGATCACCTTTTAGCTATTCATAAACCTTCTTCTATCCCTCCCATAGGTCATTCCCATGAAAAGGCTCCTCCTTCTTCTCCCATGGCTCCACCTCTAGTGGTTTCATCTCCTTCTATGGTTCCTTTGTCATCTTTTGTTCCTCCACCCATGATTCCTTCACCTGTGAATCCTTCACAAGTGGATCCTTCCCCATCAATGATTCCTACATCTCCCTTAGATCCCATTCCCATGCATTCTCTAGAGCATCTCTCATCTAATTTTCATTAGCATAATCCTTTGTTAATTCCTAATTTTTCAATTGAGGAGATTATAAAAGAATTATTTTCCTAGATTTTAGTGAAGATTAATGAGACATTAGAAACAATTCATATCCATCTTCATAGAGACTTATCTGTAGACACCTAAAATTGGCCACCAATGGATTCATACCTAATTTTAGACCAATTCCTATCAATCATCAAATGTTTAATATAAAAATTTATATTATTCTCAAATTTGGTTTCATAACCTTGTATTAAATCAATTGGACATATTAAATCAATTAAACAAGGCTAATACACACATCGAATTAATCAAAATCAAATAAATGACCAAATACCTAAAAATAATTAACTTGCACACCCTAGTCAAAATAAATTAGCAAGTTAAGTAAATTTCAAATCCTAATTTAATTCACCCTTGAGCTAATAAATCAATTAAATTAATTACTAAAAATAAAATTCAAGAGCATATTAGAACATCCTAGAACACAATCATTACCTTTGTGAGTTGTCACTTTTGGAAAATATTTTAAAAACTATTATAAGAATAGACCAAACTCAACCATGGTTAGATTTAACCCATTTCAAGGGATTTTAAAGACTATAAAAGCAAGCCTATAGCTCTTCATTTAGGGATCTCAATCAAAGTAGAGTTATAATGCAAGAATAGATTCATGAAGCTAAAAGCCTAGTGTTATAATGTTGAAATTGAGCCAAGCCATATCAATCAAGCCAAGCATTGAATAATGTTGCATAGAGGATATTATGTTATCCATATGTCATTTATGAATACTTATTATTAATAAATTGAGTAATCCAAATGAATAAATCATTTGGATCTTTCAAGGAATGTAAAGATTATTGTTTTTTGCATTTTTGTTGTGTTTTCAATTATTGTTTGTTAATTAATCTCCCCCTAAGATCTAGGATTAGCGATGTTATTATGTTAGTGTATTGATTTCATGATTTTATGGACTAAAACTTGATCTAACCTCCTCTTTTTTTCAAATTACTTGATCTAAAATGGCATGCACAGTGGGACACGATTGCACACCCCATATCTTTGAATAAAAATTGATGTTAAAATAGATCTTATTTTTAATATATTTATTTTTATTTTTTGAATTTTTGACAGGGTATTATTTCTGGTATCATCTTAATTATCTCAAAATTTCACTAAAATATTATTTAGAATTTAGAATTTATGAGTTGTTTAGTGACTGCCAATTTTTATTTTTTAATTTTATGGTAAAAATGGTTACTAAAGAGATAATAAACTTTTATTTATTCACTTTTTTGAATTTAATTTTTTCATACAGGTTCTACCTATACTTATAAATAACCTCAAAAAAAATTGTGATAAATGGATTTATATTTTAAAAGTTATGGTTAAAATACTAACTATGAGTTTTTTTTAATTTATATGTTCAGTTTTCTTTGTTTTAACATTCTAACTTCTTGTTTGCATGTTTCATAGGTTTATTTTATTTTTTGAGTTTTTTTAATTTATTTTTTGATATTTTTATAACCATTTCCTAATATAACATGTTTATATTTTGGGTTTTTTCCTTCGGGTCGACAGGTCATCGTCAACAGTCTTTATCGACCGACGATGATTCTACTTAAATCCCAAACTTAAGAGAAAAAATTTAAATCTCATTTGATAACATTTGAAAGTGATTATAAGAATGGGGTTACTCTCTTGTTTTTTCAATATCCAAAGAAACATTTGAACCCAATTTTTTTTATTTGACTAATAAACACTTCAATTTGGATTTAAAATAAACTAGTCAAATCTCACACATTTAGATCTTTGGGATTAAAAATGAACATATATGTTTTGTATCAAGTTGTGTTTATTAAAATCCTTTAAATTTGGCTCTAAACATAATAAAAACATTTCAATTGGTGTCTAAAAAGTGAGCCTAATCAAATCCTAACATGTTGTCAACTTGTTTAGATCATGTATTTGGGATCTAAAAATAACTTAATTTGTTTTTATGTCATGGATGTTTATCAAGATTTTTCAAGTTCAATCAAATCTAAAGGGACTGAACTTCACAACACATTTTGTTTTGGTTCCTTAAAATTAACTTAACATCATATTATTTTACATGTTTTTTTGAGTAAGTTCATTTTTATGCAAGTAGTTTTTTGATTATTTATTTAGAAAAAAGAGAGTTGTGCATGTATGGTCTCCCATCTGTCCCCTTTAGGGAACTTTTGGGATCAAAAACATAAAATTCATTGAAAAGTACATTAGTCTAATGTAATAAAAGAGAATTTTTCAAGGCTCTTCCCAAGACCTTCATGGTTTGGATGATCTAGAAACAACCCTTAAAGCTTTTTTACTTAGTTTTTATTTCACTGCATCTTGGCTTATAAAGGGGACTTCATTACCTCCCACAAGTTCTTTAGGGAATTTTTGACTCAAGGTTTCATCTCCTGACATTGAATTCATCACTCCCATTAAGATCAAAGTTTTTAGTGGTTAAACCACCTTTTAGTGTTGTGGTTAAGCACTGGGATGTATCTTTATATTGGATATCACACTACAATGAAAAAGCAATGGATGTAGTGGTTGAAAAAAGGGCAAGACCTTTTTGCGAAAAGATAAGTACCATAGACACCCAATTAAAGTTAACTTTTTTACATCATTTGGCATGAAATTCATTATGAAATTGATCCATCTATAATGTTTAAAAAATAATTAGTTTTATTCAACCCCACTTTGCCACACCCTTGATAGGAATTTAGACGATTTAATCATATTTATCATTTTATTGTTTGGTGTTTTGAGACTAAAACTAATGTGTTTGTTTATAAACCATGTCAAAAAATAGTTTATTTATACATAAATCCTTGATCAAAGAGGCATTATGCTAGCCATTTTACACCACACTTGTGCCTTATAATTTTTGCTAAACATGTTTGTGTGTGTGTGTTAATTTTTTAAGATGGGTACCATTATGTTGCCCACATCACTATCAAGTTTGAGCCTTTGAGTATTTGAAACATAAAATTGATTGCATCATTAGATCATGCTTACACCTTTAGGCTACTCATTTTATTTCAAGACTTGTTTGACCTTGTATCAAAAACCTTTGTTTCAAACCAACCAAACCATGTCATGTATGTCATTTGGACCTTGTTCTTACACCATCTTGGTATCCAATCTTATCTAGATTGTTTAGTCCAATCATAGTATTCAACCATTACAATTTCAATTAACCTTTCAAAGTTTGAATTCAAACATTGATTGATTTTTGTTTAGGCCTCGCTCCATAGGGGTCGATATATAGATCTTTCTCTTTTAGGTTGTGTAACTTAGGTTAATCATTTACCCAAATTTGAAAACTATCAATTAGTTTTTCATTCCACCTATCCTCATCATTGTTTGTGCCTTTATTTGGCAAAACATAGTATTTTCTCTAGTTGACTTTTACCTTATGGCTTATACTAACTAATCACGTTTATGTTTAATTCTGTGTGTCAAGTCTATGTCAAAGTTATTCAAACCTTATTAGATTAAATCAAATCACATCAGCCTTTATTTTAAAGTCTAGACTTTGACATCATTTAGCCAAAAGTCCTAGTAGATCATTTTTGTTTGAGCCTAGCTTTTGACTTTGTATTTGGATGAAAGCCCTAGTAACTCAACTTTTTCCTTTCCTAGTTTAGACCTTATTTGGAATACTTTGGCCTAGACTTTGAAATATCAATTTTTATTCATCGCTTGACCTTTTTATGTATATGACATTTAATGTCAAACTATTTTATGCCAAGTTTTATCACAACCATGTTGGAGATACAGTTCCATTCTCATACCACATTGGAGATACAGATCCACTTTTGACCAAATTAGATCACATTTGAACCCTTTGTCCTTTAAACATAGTTTTTCATAGCTTACAAAACTCTAATCCTTTTTGTTTTCAAATATTTCTTCATTGATGTAGATATGTCTCACTACACTTATGTTGGATTCACGTACAATCCAAATTATGATAGAATGGCTACACAAAATGGTTTCAATTTTTTATGGATTTATTCAAAACCCCTTTGATGATAACATGGTTTGTGATATGAAATTTTATTCACCTTGAAAAAATCAAATCAGGGACCAAATTCAAGACCTCAACTAAGTTGATATGATTGGTGAGGTAGAATTAGGTACAGACCTCTATAATGATAATGTTGTTTGGGAGATGGATTCTTATCCTCCTTACCATAATAAATCTAAGAAAAAAACTCAAGAACCCACTTATGAACCAAATCAAGTTACCAACTAGAATGATATGGTTAATGAGGATGAATTTAATGCTTTGGCTTGTGTGAGCAACCAAGCTCCACAATGCCATAAACTTGTCTTTTCAAGATCTCATCCTTTGGATTATGTGAGCTACCAAGCTCCACAACATCTAAAAAAATACCATTTCTATTCTAAGACCTCATCCTTTGTCCTTTTCAAACAACTAAGATCCACACCACCCTATCCATACCATTTAAGGACTTCATACTTTAGCTTGTGAGATAAATCAAACTACATAATGACCTATCATTATCCAATCATTCAGCCTAAACCTCATCTAATCATTTAGCCTCAACCCATCATTCAACCTAAATCCAAAGCAATATAATAAATACCTACCCAACTGAGCCAATCATTTCAAAACTAAGATATGTTCAAAACTAGCATTTTATAATTGATTGTAAAACAAGGCCAAGAGAACTAACCAAGAATAAATGTTTTTCTTGAATTAACCATTTATGTTGAGTCAACCTATGTTAAATCATCTCTTGATATTATACCTATCATCAAGTAGTCTCACTCTAACAAACCTATATTTTTTGAGTCACTTCTTAATGATTATAATCACCTTTGGACAAATCATTACCTTGACTATATGCCTATTTTTCAAGATCCTCCTATTGACAAGCCAGTCTCTAAGTAGTTATCTTGACCTTTTTCCCATCTTAGAGGAGTTTCAATTTGAAAAACCAACCTCTATAGAACCTATTATGCAATCACAAGATGTTATTTATCTAATACCAAACATTCAACAAGACATCATTATAATAGAGTACCCATCAAATGAAGAATCAGAGTTAGAGCTAGGTTTTATTCTTGAAATGACATCAAATTTAGCATCAGAATTAGAATCAACATCAGTCTTGACATTGGATTCAGATTCCATTGAGTTAGAATCATATTTATAATCATATGTTCATGTATGTTAAAATATTGGTTATGCATCCGTAGTAGATAAATTTGAATAAATTTACGATCCTTCCACAGTTTTTGAGGATGAGTAATTCAACATCAACACAAGTTCTCCTAGTATCTTCTATGAGGATTATACTACTGACCCCCATTCCATTAATGTTTCACATATTATTACCACCAACCATCATAGCCATGTCATTTACATTCCATCTCCCATAAGTGTTTATTGGGACCAATATAATCATACCTTATTAAATTGCATCCATGGTGACATATCAAATGAAGAAAATCAAGGAGGCCAAGACCATAATCATACAATGGAATAACACTCTCTTAGTGAAACCTTTTTGGAGGTGTTAGGGGGAAATCAAAGTTAGAACTTAACATCATCTAGTGAAACCTTTTTTTAGGCACTATGGGAAAATCAAAGTCAAAAGTCCATGTTCCTTAGTGAAACCTTCTCAAAGGTGCTATGGGATAACCAAGACAATTTCATTAGTATAAACCTCTTTGAGGCACTAATAACTTATCACAAAAATTAATTTACTTCTTGATGAAGAAATTATCAAAGATAAAATCAAAATATCTTCCACTCTATAGCCTAATTAGATGGTAACTACTCTTAGGTCCAAACAATAGAAGAATTCAATGGTCTTATTGAGAGAAGAAGTCTTCAGCCCTACCACATCCAAATTTATATTGAATATATAATCAACAACATTATGTGTGCTTGAAAATCTTGATCTTTATTTGTTTACCATCCACCATTCATTCCATTATCATCCACCATTACATTTCATAAACAAACCTACCATCAAACATTTATCCATATTTACCATCCATGGTCATACTTTCCTTTGTAGAGGATACAAAGATACCTTATCTTGAAACTTGAGGGAAATAAAATCAATGACTAATGAAGATCACAACAACATCATTTGCATCTAAATCTATAGCTAGTTCTTGATAGATCAACTATTTAGACAAGGTGTGAGCTAGAAATTAACATCATTGACTATTTTAGTTGTATCATTTATTGATTAGGATGTACATCTCCATATCAATAGGAAAAAAATAACCACATACCTATGCCACAAACACAAAAAACCAATGACCATCATTGGCCAAAAACATGTGCCATGTTGTTTTCATTTACCATTCCTTTTGTTGTTGTCGCATACCTAGTCAGTCACGTTACCACTTGGGGGTAACCCTCTCAACATTATTATTTATCATCCTATCATCCTATCAACCTATCACTATTCTATCATTTAACCATCCAACTATGCCATTCCTAATCGACCAAACATGTTTTGAATCCTATCAACTTAGCCCATTTAACCTTGGTTCGATTATTGGTTTCACATTTTTAGCATATAGAATTAGATTGATTTCAGCATTATTTCAAGCATTTTAGATAGAGGGAATATTTTGGAGTAGTATGATAGAAGTTTTTGAAGTTTCATCCTTCATTTCTTATTCCCTTATTATCAAGTTTGTTTGTGTGATCCTAATTATATCTCCTACTAGAGCAAATCCATGTTCACTGATCTTGATACTAATTATATTGCCTGCTAGGGTAAATTGATATCATTGATTTATCAGTTGTATCATAGTTATAACCACCTATTGGAAAACTAGGGGTAATATTTGTTTATTTTTCCTTGAAATATCACCTATCCATTCATGTGTTATACTATTCCATCATACCAATTGTGCTTATTTTATTTGAATTAGTTGCTACACTAATCAGATTCCTCCACTATGAGGTGCACTAATATGAAATAAAACTATTTTGGGATTATGTGGGTCATGTTTGATTCACATTTATGTCAATTTATTCCCCCTTTATTCACACTCAATATTTTGCAAGCAAATTCACTCACACTCTCACCATTTTATGAACATCAGCCATGCTCTCACTATTTTGTGAGCATCATTTCAAGTTAGAACACTCTTGATGTTTTGTGAGCTTGGATAATTTTAGTGTCTCATCATTATTGATTGAGTTGAGATGATTTTAAAATTCCAAAAACATTAAAAAATCATTTATAAAAACTAAAAACATTGACCACTTCTTTTCCTTAAGGATTCTAAGAACCCTCACTAAGTCATAAACAAGCCAATTATTCCCTAGTTTCACCATCCTTTTTGGGATTTTATCCAATGCTATCACCATTTTGCAAGTTCATCACTATTGTTCTATCACATCCATCATATTTTATATCAATCATCATTTTCTTCCCATTTCTTGGGAGAACTACATTTGGCCTAAAGTTTTATTTGATCATCATATCCATGGAACTAGGTAGATAGCATCCACTTGCTTAATAAATTCAACCACCCCCTTCCTTTTATTTTATTCCCAAATATTGTTTGTATTTTTAATTGTCACCTAGTTTCTAGGGGAAATGTCCATCATGTTGTTTATACTAACATAGGGACTAACACTTGTTTATTTCTTTGTTTGTTTGTTTTGTTTGTTTGTTTTTGTACCCATTTGTTTGCTTTTATCAATGTGGCCTTGATTCAGTCTATGTGTGTTCATTGGGTGATTCCTTGCACATTATTCTTGAATCTATACATATTTAAATGTCTACATTGTCATCATAGTTTTTATCATTAGTGAAATTATTTTCCATTGAGTATAGGATATCAAGAGTCAGTCATTATGCATATTTTGGCCATGCCCCCATGGTGCTCTATCATGAGTCCTACCATAAAATGCTATAGAAAAAAATTAGATTTGAGAGGTTTACAACATCAATGCAACATCATCATCTCCTTGACCCCAACATCAACAACAATCCAAATCCAATCACAATCATATCTCAAAACGAGTAATTAAGTAACAAAATAATTTCAACCTTTGTTAGTTTAGATGAGCATCTCCCTATTAGCAAGTTATCCTAATTCATATTTATCCTCTATATCAAGTTATCAATCATCAACCATTAATCATTTTTTTCATAATTAGGGTAGACTACATCAGCATTAGACACCATCCCACATGCATTTTTAATGATTATATCACCTACTAGGGTAAATCATTGTGTTCTCACCATTTTCTTTTCTTTTTTGTCTATCCTAACTAGGGCAACTCCATCTTCTTAATGATTATATTGCCTATTGGGGAAAATCATTGTGTTATCATACCACATTGCCACTATTAAGGTAAAATTCTTATAACCACCTTTGGAAAAACCATTGTACACCATACCACTTTAATTTCTCATCAATTTTGCCAAAATTTGGGAAAATCATTGTGTTTTCACCCCATCATCTTCATTTATTTTGTCCCCTCATTTTGCTTCTTTCTTTTGAGGGACATTTTGCTGACCCACTTGCCAGTTGCTCCCTCGAGGGGGAAAATATATTTAAATCATTACCATTTCAATCATAAGTATAAAGAACCATTCTATTCTTTGAAAATATGTTACTATGCTTACAACTTAAAACATCTTCCCAAATAAGGGTAAACTATAAACATGTAAATTTGGCCACCAGTGGCTTTACATCAGACTATCAGACCAATTATTACCAATAATCAAACATTTAACCTAAAAATTTATATTAGTCTCAAATTTAGCTTCATAACCTTAAATTAAATCAATTTGGCCTATTAAATCAATTAAATAAGGCAAATACACACATTGAATTAATCAAAACCAAATAAATGACCAAATGCCTAAAAAAAATTAATTAACTTGCACACCCTAATTAAAATCAATTAGAAATTTAAATCAATTTAAAATCCTAATTGAGTTAACTCATTATCTAATAAATCAATTACTAAAAAGGAAATTCAAAATCATCTTAGAACATCCTAGAACACACTCATTACCTTTGTGATTGTCACTTTTAGAAAATATCTAAATGAATATTTTAGGAATATGCCAAACTCAACCAAAGTTAATAAACTCAACCATGGTAATATTTAACCCATTCCAAGGGATGTAAAAGCCTATAAAATCAAGTTTAGATCTCTTCATTTAGAGAGCTCAATCAAAGTAGAGTTATAATGCATGAATAGATTAATAAAAGTAAAAGCCTAGTGTTATAATGTTGAAATTGAGCCAAGCCATATCAATCAAGACAAGAATTAAATAATGTTCTATAGAGGAGAGATGTTAGCCATATTTCATTGATGAATACTTCTTATGAATAAACTGAGCAAACCAAATGAAAAAATCATTTAAATCTCTCAAGGAAGGTAAAAATTATTGTTCTTTGCATTTTAGTTGTGTTTTCAAATATTGTTTGTTCATTAAGCTCCCCCTAAGATCTAGGATTAGAGATGTTAGTGTGTTGATTTAATGATTTAATGGACTAAAACTTGATGTAACCTCATATCTTTTTCAAATTTCTTGATCACAAATGGCATGCTCAGTGGGACACGATTATGCACCCCACATCTTTGAATAAAAATGACTATTAAAATAGATCTTATTTTTAATCTATTTACTATTTTTTTTTTGAATTTTTGATAGGTTTTTATTAATTATTTCATCCTAATTCTCTAAAAATTTCATTAAAATATGATTTATATTTTATAATTTATGAGTCTTTTAATGACTGTCACTTTTTATTTTTTAATTTTCTAGTAAAAAGGGTTAGTATAGAGCTAATAAATTTTTTTGTTATTCATTGTTTTGACCTAAATTTTTATAGCAAGGTGCACCTTGGACATATAAATAACCCCTAGTTTTCCTAGTTTTTATCAAATATTGATGAGACATAAGCAAAAAATTGTATCTAGCTTCATAGAGACTTATCTGATGTCTTGGATAATGTGTGTGGACATATTTATCATTATCTATGAGCACATGCATGGTGCCTTTACATTTATATTTTGATTGGATATATGTTCTAATTTCATTATTATTTATTTTTTACATCATTTGATGCTATGTCAAATTAATATTTTCTTATATGGTGATTCTTTACTTTTTGATACTATATCTTGTTTATCCTGTCATTTACATTTTCATATAATTGTCTTTCTTTATCATTAATTTCTCTTTATTTATTAAGTTATTATAAAAACTCTCTTTTTGTGTTTTCATGATTTTTTGCTTTCTTTATTTTATTTTTCATAGATAATTATCATTTTGACTTGGTTATACAAAACATGTTCCATTTGGTCCTTATCTCCTTTTACCATGTGATCAGTTAGCAAACAATGCATCTCATTATACTTTAGTTTTATCGGTATACTTTGGATCTCCTTTTTGCCTTCTTCCTTTTTTTCAAACTAAGCATATACATGGTTGAGACTTGAGATCACATGCTAGTTCATTGTTAAGCCTAAGTATCCTAGTTAGTCTTTATCTTTGGTTACTTAACTTCTTTTAACCTTAGCCTACAACTCATTAATATGTATCACTTCATCTCTCATGATTGGTAATTCCAAATCCATATGGAGAAGGAATCTTAAAAAACCATAAAAAGTTAAAAGACAAATCATTTTTACAAAAGATAACGATATAAAAAGCAAAAATATTCTTATAATTCAAATCACATTAAAAGATTTGATTCAAAGCACATCTCCTTCTTCTAGTAAAATTTCAAACTCCATAGTTGGCCTCATGATAGAGCTAAGGTCCTTTGGGGTACGGTAGGCTAGTAAAATAGAAGAGGATATATATTTTTTTTAAACTGCTACTTACTTTCTCATACAAGTACCCAATCTTCACAGTAGATTGACAGCTTTGTAAGGGGTCTTGAGGAATGGGGAACACATCATGTGAAGGTAGGTTCATTTTAATTTTATTGTACCAATATACCTTCATGATTTGATCTTAATATCACTCTTATTATCCTAAAAATATGTGTGTCTATATCAAATAGGTTTCCCTTTTACATTGATGGTCACTAATCATTTAGTGTCTTCTCATGTCCTTAGTATGCCTCTTGCCTCCTAAGGTCTTCTCATAAGACACATAAGTCTTGATTTTTACACTCTCTTTTTTTTTCATTCCTTATATCCTTCATATTTCCTCTTGAGAAAAAATATTTTTTTAACTCATCACTCCCCTTGGGATTTCATTTGTGAGTTGCATTGTAAGACTGAGGATAAGACCCAACCATCCTCACAAGTTACTACATTTTTCCTTCCTATTACCCAAATCCTTTGTTACCTAATTGTCCCAAGTTTTACACCCTAGTGTGTTCTCTTTATGAGTTGTATTTTAATATTATACATAGGACTTGACATTCCTCATAGAATTTTCTAATAATATAAGTCGTAAAAAAATTACATGTGTCAAATATGAGATAATATGTGATTGATTATGAAGTTACACATCATTAACATGCATCCTAGCTTGATTTAGTATGTCTTATGATTAATTCATTTTTATTTAACTTTTATATTTTTATTTTATGAGTGCATGTAATAATAGAACCATTTATTGAATTTTTCATACTTCCCAATTTGAATTAGTGTGATAAATTTAAGACCAACATTTTGCTAATTTTGTTTTTCTTTTATACCTCCCAATGTGATATAGTATAATTGATTGACTTAATTAAATTTTTTTTATACCATTTATGCCCTTTTACATACCTTATATTTTATTACATTGTTTTTATACTTCTCAATGCAATTTAGTATCATTTTACTTATTTTAATTTGGTGAAAAAATATTTCACTTTGGTTTATAAACAAATTCCATTTTACCATCTTGTTTTACCATCCCTTGGTTATTTATACTTAGTCATTTCATTGTTACTACACATTTCCCTACTTGAAATAGTGTGTATTACATCTTTTTTGATTGATTATATTTTACCGAATCTTTTTGCCTATTTATTTTTAACCATGCATGTGTTCTACATAATTTTAGAAAAGAAACCACATCTCATATATTTCATATAGCATATACAATAAAATATAAATATATATGCTAGAAATAAATATATCCAAAGCATCCATAACCACAATCATAATAATGAAAACATAAATAGCTAACAATAATATGCCAACATGATACATCATATATACATCTCATGAGTTTTAAATACAACAAGTATAACCATATATCCAATGCTTCAACCCTATGGCTAAGCCCCACCCTATCTATCTCATGGCCTATCCATGCTCCTAATGAGGCCTTGGTTTGAATACTTTGAATAGTATTCTATAATGAGGCCATCTATATCTCAATCCCTCTACCTATCCCCATAGATGTGTTATCTACACCTTTGCATGTGCCTACTCAATCTAAGTCATTGTATGATCCTATGTCAATTGGGTCTACATCATCATATGTGATGATGTCATCTACATCACTATAGATAGAGGCATATCTCTCTCCTCTTCTAGGGTCTAACATGCCCATATCTCGTCTGCACGCATCTCTACTGGTGGATAGATGCTCTCCTTCTATGCTTGTATCTACCTCGTTGCCTCCCCTACTAATATGAACCAACTCACCTGAGCTAGGGTAGATGGTACAATGGGGTCCTCTAAAAAATTAGGGACATAAAACTATAGAGTTTCATTTAGGATTTCATGGAGTACTCCCCTCACAAGGGACCTCCATCTCTCCTCCTCATCCTTAGTAATTCCTATAAATCACACCTAGATAGATATTAGATCAATGTCATATCTCATGATATCTATCTACCTCTAGTCTCTATTTCAAAGTAAAAACTTAATAAATAATCTACTCATCATTTACCTATATGTGTCTCAACCACTATGGTATTTCCATCCACATGATTGCTTAACATAGTCTTTCCATCTACATGACCTCCTAGCACCTCTTTTATAGGTCACCTCCTCAGCTCAAATCTATCTGTCATAACTCATGTCTACCTTAGCCTATGCCTGAATATCTTAGATATCATCTAGTTCTCCTCTAGTTCACTTACTAGGTACTCAAGAATGGTGATATTGTCCACTCTCTCTTGATCCTCATACCTCCATTAACACCATGTCCTCGATGGTCATAGCTCATCTCAGTATAGATCTAGTGGTGGTATCTCTAGTGTCACTTCCTTCACATCTCTCCCCTCATGTTTTTCTCTCTATCATGATCACCTAGTCTATGACCACTCACAATGTGGTCTAACCATCATCCTCATCACAAGTGTCCTTAATATCCCCCTCCCTTATGAATCTCTCACATGTTAAGCCCAATACTTGAGCATCAATATCAGTACCACTAGATGAGGTAAGCCCATATATCTTAGCACTTGTGCCACTAGATGTGGATCTCTACACCAAGTATAATGTATAATATCCTTTATCCTAGCTATAACTAGTGTAAATATGTAGTAGCTTAGCCATGTAGTTGTTGTCTCCATATGGCTACCACACTATGTCTACATATCTCACAATTTATAGTCTTGGCATGTGGGCTATGGTCTATGCTACCTGGTCCTCTCTCCATATCTAAACTCAAGGAGACCTATAATCAACCATGTGGGGAAACCTAGCTATCAAATAAATGGAAAACCTCTCATAGATCTAAGCTAAAATACACTAAATTCAACAAAATACTTAAAAATTGGCCTAAGATTCATAGTTACATACATGTAGTGCACTTGTTGCCACTCCTGGAGCCCCTCCTTATATAGCTTATCATCTCCTCACCATCTTAGCTCATCTAGTCTCCAAAGATCTTCTTATCTCATTCACAAGTAAAAATAACAAAATGACTTCTCTTTCCCCCTTTTTAAAAAGACTTTTCAAAATTCAAATTATTTAATTATTTTTCTACAAATTCCTTGTTTTATCTATATCTTTATTTTTACTCATCCATTTTTAAAACCATAAAATGCATTGGATTCATGATGATGTAGAGAATATTTTCCACTATAATATGAATATTTTATAAAATATTTGATTGTTGACTATTTTTTGCACTAACTTCTATAGGTTTGCCTAGTGTTCTTCACATTGGATGCCTTCACTTTATCTTGCAATCTACTTCTTTATCTATAACACTAAGGTAAGTAATGGTATGTGTTTTTCAATTCTATCCTTTCCTTTATCTTATTTACTACTTACTACACTTTACTTAGCATCAACATTATTTTTTATCATGTTCTATCTTGAAGTACCATCCTGTGTTTCACCTTAATGACACGTTATGAGATTTGAGTGGGGCATATGTATAAACATAATATTTTTAACTTTTATTGATTATTGACACTTTGTATCTTAAAGGAACCCATCAAGTCTCAATATCTTTGAGTGCATGCCTTAAGGGATGCACTGGGAAAGGGGTGGGTAGACCATTAGTGCTTCATAATATTTCTATCCCTTTATTCACTTTTCATATACACACTCATCTCCTAAAAACATTAATCATAAGCTTATTATTCTCATCCTTACCCATTCCAGTCATTTTCCTCTTTCCATCCTCTTTTTCTTACCTTAATTCCCTTCTGGAAAATTGGTTATACTAGGTGGACTAGGTCGACCCTATACAATTTAGGGGTATTTTTCACTTTTTGGGTTTGTTAGCCTTTCATCTGACCTACATCAAACCTAGTGAACTATCCTTAAAAACATACACGGTTGATTGGGTTGACCCTGTATAGCTAAAAAAAATTGGAGGATTTAGCGCAAGATCTATCTATATATACAAGTTCATTTCCAACCATTTATAAGAAGAATAAGTGTGAATGAACATATGTTTATTGACAATTATACTTGAGGAATAAAGCTTAGGGTTATATAATTTCTTTGGATATGTGGATCTTGCCTTATGGAGAAGTCTTTTGGATGCATAGATAGATTGTGTATCCTAGAGCTGATTTGTCTTTGTTATCCTTACATACCACAACAATCTCTTGTAAAGCACCTTAGCCAAGGAAGAGATTGAGGTTTGGTGGGTTTGTCTTCAAGGTAAGTATTCCTAAATTTATTCCTCCTTTGTAAGAGTAGATAGTTAATGTATTTGTGCTTCTTTATTCCATATATTAGGATTATGTATACATTGATGTAATTATATGTCTTCTATGCATGTTTAGTTTAGTTTGTTTTGTTTCTAACACCCCACTTTGTGCCATAATATTTGGTGTGCACTAGATTAGATTTACTTTCTTTTTTATTAGAATAGATTGAACATTAAACCTATGACTCCTTTAGGGTTGTTTCATGAATATGTTAGATTGTAGGATTTGGAACCTTTCTTAGCATGGTGTATTATGACAAGTAATCCCTAATTAGGTCTTGAAGATCCCTATATTGGTCATGTTATTGCTTAACAAATGTATTCCCAATTGAAAGTATAGGTATGCTCCATCTTCTCTGAGCTATAATTGATTTATAAACATGATGCATTTATGATTGCATACACTTACATGTTATCCACTGTATTTGGCACATTATCTTGAGTAGAGGCCATAGTCACTTCCTCAATAAATGAGACTTTTAAACATGTCACATAATGAAGTACATTAGGAAAATGGGTCTACACCCAGATTATCTTGACCTATAAAATCAACTGGAACTCTTATTAATGGAGTTATTTTTATAAGTATAGCATTTGATATGGCTATGATATTGAAATTCTATGCTAGATTTAGATAGGTTTGATATGTTTGTTGCATTTGTATGAATTGGTCCTCCATGGGCCCTTTTTTTTTTGTAAGTATATTTAGATTTTGGTATTGTGGATCAAATCCACATTTTAAAGTTTTTGGAGTAGTTGGCCTTTTCATCATGGACATGTTTGAAGAATGGGTGGATTATGTATTAGTCTCCTCTTTCCTGGTTTCCCCTTTTTATTTTTGGCTAAGTCTTGGCTCATTTTAATGGTGCCACGTGGCACCCCATGCTCATCCTTTGCAAAAGAGTTCTCAACTTTCCTAGGAGTAGTGCCAACTCACCATCTGGCATCACAACAATCCTCTAGAGTAGAGGATTATTTTGTCAAAGCTTTAAGGTATGTCATTAGTTGATGAAATAATAGGTGGGGCCCACTATGTAGGTATAACTAAAAGGAAGTGAACCTTTCATGTGTCATTATGGTGCTTATCTAAGGCAAAAAAATTTATCAGAGCTTTGAGTTATACCATTGCTCGAGGGAAGTGGTCCCCATTTCCAACAAGAATTCTAAAGGTAGTTCAGAGGGAGACATGCATTGCCACAACACTTCTTCTAAACATCATGGGAATCATAAGGCATCAAATTTATGCCATTTCTAAGATTTAAGGATCATTTATACTTATGAGCCAAATCTCCCCTTTTAGTTACAATGACCTCATCATGAATGCAAGTTACAAAATCTATGTGTTGATTCCTTTTATCTCGAACACTCCACCATGCCAAGGTAGTTATGCCTATATATCTAGGGATCATTTCTTTCACTAGGGAGTTAGATAATAGTAGATTATTTTCATGACTGTTATGAGAGAATAACCATTGTAATAGTTTTAATTTTGAATAGAAATAGCAATAATTATTGTGTTTCATTATAATACCTTATCAAGTGCCCCTCATGATAAGGATTGAATAGTCTATATTATGCCTTTGGGCCTTTTGTATTTTGTTCTCTACCTAATAATGAAGAGGATGTGGTATTCTATGTCAAATTGTATCGAATCAATTACTATCTATTGATTCTATTTTTTTCTTCTATATTGTTATCTTTTGATTATATTATAGAATTTAAATCATGCATATGCTCTTTTAAATTATTTGTAATGTTTTAAGGAGTTCAATCTTTATTATGCAATATTAGGAATAGTTATATTGAGAGTTATGGCACATTATATTAGATAGTTTTATTTTAGTTTTATTTACATTTCCTTCTTCTACTTTTCCTCCCCAACTATATGATGAGCCATCTTCTAAAATATTGAGTCACTTAATTGATCACAATTCTATTTCACTCTTATAAAGCTTCCTATAGGAGAATTGTTTGCCAAGAATGAAAGTTTTGGGCATCAATAATTCACTTTTTTGGCATGCCTAGTTGGACCAATTTACCTACAATCTCTGTATTAGAAGTCAAATTTTATGATCCAAAATCCAATCAAAAGGTCATTAATAATGCAAAAAATAAGATTACTACTACCACCTCTAGTGGTTATAACTCACCAAAGAACCATAGGGTCTAGCAAAACATAAAAACCATAACAAATGGCTATCCAAGGAGTAACAAGGAACTTTTTAGCATGGAATAATGGTATCCTACTCATCCCTCAAGCATCCCCAACTACTTGGGATCTTATTCCTAAAAATGCCTTGAAGACACTCCAAAAATTCATAGGGGAGGATTTAAAAAGCATGACAAAACATCTTCAAGATGTTACCAATGTTTGTAATATACATCATGTTATAGATTAGAACATAACCTTAAGTCTACTGATCACCTCTTCAAAGGGTGAGCTCTTGAATTTTATCTATCCTTACCACCCAAATCCATCACCACTTGGGATGAACTAGGTAAGTAATTCTTTGATAGATTAAATGAGAAAAGAGACTCATCATCTCTCCTAGAATAGTTAGTTATGATTAAAAGAGCCCCACAAGATTCTATCATTAATTTTAATACTAGGTTTTATAAGACCTAATAAAAAATACCAATAGCGACCTGATCACCCATGGGTATGGCCATCGTCTTTTACCTTAAAGCTTTCAAATTAGACATAGTTGTTATGATTCAGTCCTTTCAATGCCAAATGTTACTAGATGTGTATGAATTAGTTGTTAGAGTGGAGAATAATTTGATATATGGCATAAATCTTCCCTATGACCGTTGATTCCCATGTTCTTAGAACTATCAATGTTACCATAAGAAGAAGTCCCAAACACCTAGTAAGCATCTCCTTCCATATATGTATATCTAGTTACTCAAATGAGCATGTCCTTTTCATCCACGCTAGTTGCAGAGATGAATGACATGAAAATCATCCCATATAACTTATCAAATGAGATAAAAAAACTCAATAAGTAGAAATCTATACCCCTAAATCCCCCTTTCTAAAATTATTGTTGACCATTTTTCTCCATAACATAAAATGGGTCAACCCCCCTATAGTCAAAATCTTGTATAAGGGAATTTTATAATGTCATAAGGTATATTGTGGATTTGGTTGATGTCATTTCATATTATATTTTAAGTGGTTCATGGCCTAGCCTAGTCCTTGTATTCTTTGGTGTCTTAAGAGTCATTTTTTTATCACATATGCAAGTAACAAATTTTCATGGTGTTGAGTAGTTACAAGAGCAGGTCCTAAATAGCCTAAGGTTACACTTGGGAGATATTTAAACTTTGGCCAAGTGTTAGAACATTCATATTTCCTTTAGAGGAAGTGTTCCACATAAAGCCCACAATAAGTGTACAAGTTTTGATTCTTTTAGAAGCTTTGTTTTTGTCATTTGGCTAAGTGTTAATTCTTTTTGGAGTTATGTTTTGAGCTTTTATTTAAAGTGTCAAGAATTATTTTAGACATTTTATCAAAAATAATTTCCCTAAGGGGTCATTTCTTTGAAGGGAACTTAACAAAATTTCTAAAGGATATCTTTACAAGAAGTTGGTCCTTTACAAAACTCTTGAGGGACACTTTTTCAGCAAAGTGTCCTATGCACATTTCCCAAAAGGTCTTTCCTTCAAGAAATGTTTTTTGAAGGGTGATTTTCCTTTGCTAAATGATCTAATGTAGAAATTTTGAAGGGGAAGTTTCTCAAGAAAAGCATCCTACAAATTTTATCTAAAGGACCTTTCTATAATAAAGTGGACCAATTCAAAGGTTTCAAAGGGCATTTATAAAGGGCCAAAGGGACATTATATTGACATAATTCCTTTGGGAAAATTGTTTGATAATTTTTATTGAAGGTAGATTTATTTCAAATCTTTCATCTCGAAGAAAAATATTAAGGTAGAACTCTTTTAGACATTTTTTCTAAAATAATTATTCAAATCAAAGTGTCCTATTCACTTCTTTCAAAGAGTAATTTTCTCAAGGAAATGGTCTAGATAGAATTTCCAAAGGATATATTCTTCAAGAAATTGGTCCACTTAAAATTTTCCAAATGGTCTTTTTCTTCCAACAAAGGACACTTTTGAAAGTTCTAAAGGGCACTTTTAGAAATCCCAAAGGATAATCTCAAAGGGAAAAGGGCAATTCTATGGGCATAATTCCCTTGGGAAAATTATTTAGGATAATTTTCTTGAAAGATGATTTCTTTCAGACATTTTTTCTAAGATAAAGATCTTGAAGACATGAATTATTTTGGACATGTTGTTTTAAATAATTTCTCAAGGCAAAGATAAAGCAAAAAAAATCCTTTGGAGGAAGTGTTTGAAATAATTTTCTCAAAAGAATTGTCTAATGAAGGGGTTTGAAATAAATATCCTATAGAATGGTGATCTAGATAGGTGTGCAAATGTCAATTTCAAGCCCCAAAAAGTAGAACTAAATTAAAATGTCCCAAGGGTTAACATGGTGATTCCAAGTGGAAAGATAATAGGATATTAATTAATATAGATCTAATAGTGCGTGAGAAAAGATAGAGTTAGTGGGCCCAAAAATATCTAATGGTGTGCAATCAATCTTAAATTAAAGATCAATAGTGAGAAAGAGGTCAAAGGGTCAACAAATATCAAGGATGAATGGGTATATGATAAGTGCCACAAGTGAATTCAACTATAAGAAGATCAATGGCTCATGGGTATCCATGCATAGGCAAATCAGTAGAGTGAGATGAGTCATGGGACCAACAATTTGAATTGGTTCTCGATGACCATTAAAAAAAAAAGGGAGTCAAGTGACTTAGGAAACAGTTTAAGAGTCAAATTTAGACTAAGTAAGAATGATGGAGATAAGCTTGAGCATGTTTTAGTTGGGGATAGGGATAGATATTTTGGAATCATAAATTACCATTGGGGACTTATAGATTAATATGAATCGAACTCAATGGTTTTCACCAAGGCTAGCCATAGGAAAGTGACCTTTTTTCCCACTTGGGCACACATCATGACAAACTAGTTTGTAGTGATTTAGCATTAAGACAAAAACCTAATAAATTGATCCAATTTTTATAATTATATTGATGTCAAAACCTAGTTGAAATGATTGATTCTACTATTAAAACCACCAAGGAGGATGAAAGAGGTAATATTGTAGCTATGTAGTGATTGGGGTGACCTAGATAAATGAAATGGTCTAAATGAGCATATTTGTAGAGGTAGTTGTAAACTATTTTCAAATGGATTTGAATTGAATTGATTCCCATTTTAAGATCCAAGGTCCCCTTTCTCTTATGGCCTTTCTTCTATAAACATAGATCCTAAGCTATTGTAAAATAATTCCACACCATATATGGCAAAGCCCTACTAGACTGATGTTACATTTGTCCTTTGAACATTAATACAAGATTTGTTTTCTAAGTTTTTGAATAATTATCTAAGTTTTCAAGTGATTTATGATTATGAAAAGTGATAAATATTTATCCTTCCTTCCCTTATCCTTTCATGTCTGAGTAAGATTTCTTAATCTAATAGGTCATATAGAGTTTAGTCTAGTGTGTAAATTCTCTCAAGTGTACAATTATCCTTTGAGTGTGAAATATACATGTTGGTTCATTTACCTTGTGTCATTTCTCACATGTTTCCTCTATATTGAAATAATCATGTTAGAATATATCAAAAATTAGAGACTAGTCTATATTTTTTGTTTAAGTGTGTTAGAAATATGATGGTCATGTGGAAGATATTATTGGTGCATCACCTTATTTAGAGTAGGTTACATTTATGCATTTTATAACTCTTTTCCCCCATAAATAAGCATCAACTTAAGTGACAAACATTACATGATATATTTATCAAACTAGCCCTTAAACCTAGAGGTTCATTTATGATATAAGTACACCCACATACATGGAAATGTTTCCATGTTTCAAAAATCTATAAGAATCCTAAACAACCACTTCTAGGATACAAAATTTGATGACAATAGTTTTGGCACACCTAGTGGGATCCATTGTCTTCAAGACATCTTATCAAGGTTAATGTTGGTCTTGACAAACACCAGCTATAAACTGGTGTGCTACCCAATATTTGGTGACTCCTTAAAGTAAATATAGTTTTGGACCATTTTTTGGTTATAAAATTTTGCCTATAATTCATGGACCTCACTATGTCATCCTCTACTAGACCATCTGATTCTATTAATCCACCCATTTAGCCTAGGATGCCTCTTGTAATTTAGTATCCATAGCCTAATCTACCCTTTGAAGAACGAGTAGATTTTTATAGAGAGGAAGAAGAGGAAGAGGCTAAAGAAGTGGAAGATCTTAAAGAAGAATACATCTCTAGACCCTATGGTTTCCCTACCTTCAACACTAATAATCACATTCAACTTCATGCATATGATGTCATCCCTCCCGACACCATAAAAGGTGTGCCCACATTCAATGGCGAGAGTCATATCACACCTAATGAGAACATTAGAGATGTCTCTAACCTTTGTAGTTTCCATAATATTTTTCAATATAATATTTCCATTAGGCTCCTTGCCATGTCCCTTAAAGAGAAGGATCTTGATTGATATAAGACTCTAGAAGGTGGATGGATCTCAACATGGGATGATTTTGGAATATTTATGACTTCTATATTTAGGAATGAAAGTGACCATGCTTCTTTCATACATCAGCTCAATGTGATAAAAAGAGGGCCCAATGAGACAATTCATTACTTCAATGAAATTTTTCTGAAGACTTAGCATAGGTTGCATCCTCCCATGAGACCACTCACTAGTTTTATGTTCCCTACTTAATTGAAAGCCATTATGACTAAAATTGATATCATGCTTCAATATATGGGTGGTTCCACTCTGCCTAAAGCATATGAGCTTGTTATCAAAGTTAAGAAGTCTCATCAAGCTAGAATATTATCACCTAAAGTGTCTACACTTCCATTTTCTCATGATTTTACTAATACTTCAAATGTGGCTCAAAATCCTAACATTAGTACTAAGCCTAGAGATAACCCTAAGGAGGATAATGTCATGAACAAAGATGAAAAAACTCAAAGACTAAGAGCTTAGATTCAAAAATTTAATGTGAAATAGGGTCCTTATCATAACCCTTACCCATATTAGAAATAATATGGTCAAAAATATGGAAGATGGAAAGGCCAATGGTAGCCTAATCCCTGCAAGCCTACTAATACATACAATCCTAGCTCTACCACCAATGCAAAGGAGATGGTACCAATTCATGTCAATTTGGTGAGGGAGAAGATTGGAAATAAGACCAATTCATTAATGCTAATTAAAATGGAGAGAAATATTTGGTGTCTTAATGGGTATTTATTCCCCTCCTATCAAATGAAGATGAGGTGATGATACAAGCTAATGAGGATTGGCAAACTCAAGGAGAGATCTTCACCAAATTTTTAGCTGTAGACAATTTTGTGATAAATCAATGAGGCTTCATTATAGATAATACCATTGCTAAGAATATGGATATAGGAGGTGGTATCAATATACCTATAGGCTCACCCAATTCTCCTACAAGTTAATATGACACAACTACAAGTCCGACCATTCCAAAGGCTTCTACACCTCCAACAAGTCAAAATGTGGTAAGGTTTACCCCTATCCCTCAAGTTTCAAGTATTTATATACCTATAATATCCAAAGATAGAGTAGGTGTATCTTATTTAAACATTATATATTCTTTTAAGGGTAGTGAAACATCATTTTCCCTTTGGGATGTTTTACATATGCATAGTCAGAAGGAACTACTACAAAAGTAGTTATTTGTTATCCCTGCTAGTGTCTCACCCTCGAATCTAAGTTGAAGTCATTTTTTCCTTGAAATTATCCCTAATATCATTTTTGAACCATCCACTAGGGCTGAGAAACCTCCACCATTTTATCTCACTCTCATAGTATGTGACAAGCTAGTCCATAATTGCATAGTGGATAGTGGAGCTTCAACTTTAGTCATGTCCAAGGTAGTACATGGAAAATTGGGTTTGAAGTATGAGACTCAAAATAAGGTATTTATCTAATTGGATGGTAACATTACCAAAACCATAGGACTGATCAAAAACTTAAAGGTTTTCCTACAGGTTTGTCTTAGCCTTCCTATCTTATAAGACATAATTGTTGTTGACCTCCTAGCCCACTTTACAATTTGCCTATCAAGGGACTTTACTACCAAGATCAGTGGATATAATTTAGTTGATTGTTATTTATTGGAGTTTATGATAATTTATGGGACCAAGGTGACAATTAGGACACAACCTAATTCAAGGTTTCACATAGAACCTTACATTGAGACAAGTTCTAACTTGAATTATGTTGTCCATGAGAGGGAAAAACCTAATGTGGATGAGGGAATTTCCAAGATTGAAGGAATTTTTGATTTTATCTTATATTAGTATGGTGTAGATGCATATATAAATGATCCTTACACATGTTTTGATCAAATTGACCTTTATACTTACAACATGCATGAGGATCCATTTGAAGGAGATGAAGTTATTCCTATGTTATTGAAGGTAATTATATGATCCATGAGTATGATGATCCTAAGTTGGTGGATCTAATTGGACACCATGATGGGGAGAATGATGTTTTCATTCCTACTATTGATGTTGATGATCTAGATAATGAGACTCATGAGGAAGAAGAGAATAACTTATGGCTAAGATTTGAGGCCATCTGTCAAGAGTTTGATAAGATTAGTGACATTAATTATTCTCCCAAATAAAGTGTATGAATGATGTGTTTTTTGATGAAAATAATGAGTATGCTATTAGTTTCTCTATAAATCATGAAATTAAATGACATGTTGTTAAAGAAGATGGATATCAATATGTTATTCAAGATCCTATAGTTCTAGAGGGACCGAATGAGGTTGAGGCAAAAGTTTATGTGCCTAAAAGATAGTTGGGAGAGTCATCTAGTAGTGAGCCATGTTCAAAGGGATTGGATCCTAAGGAAAAGGAAATTGATAATCCCAAGCATTGAGTATATCATTTATAAGAAGATAGAAAGGTTGAGGTAGATGCCATCATCTGTATTCTATATAATAAAGAATGTATATCAAATTTGGTAGTGATCAAGAGGATTATAGCTCAAACCAAGGATCATGGAGATGAATAAAAATAATCCATAAAGGTCTTAGATAGTTCACTTGCATAAATAAAAAGATTCAAAGGTGATATGCTTTTTGATCACCTATATGTGCAAGTAATTGGTGATAAGCATGCACTTCATGCTAGGCTACTTTCATGGAGTGATAAATATGCTAAGGGAACCATTTTTGACCCTAGTTAAGGTATAATTAGATGTTTCAACTTTGGGGGTCGATCTTATAAGTATTAGATTAGGTGTGTGTTTATTTTATTGTGTGTTTTGCTTCAATAAGTGCTTTTGAATCATAGTGTGGTTTATTTAGTTCCTTGCTTTTTGTTTTGTTCCTATTATTTTCTTATGTTTTATATAATATTTAAAGTTAGTTTATATGTCTATCTCATATACTTGTCATTCCATAGCCCAATGGATAGGATTAGGCAATTGTTCATAGCATAGTAACCATAAAACCCCTTTGAAATTGCCAAAGATCTTGACCATTTCCCCCACAACCCAAAATGGGTCAACCCCCTTTAGTTAAAATCTTGTAT
The DNA here is from genome assembly GCA_037957365.1 of Torreya grandis. NCBI lineage: Eukaryota > Viridiplantae > Streptophyta > Pinopsida > Cupressales > Taxaceae > Torreya > Torreya grandis. The sequence goes on along the minus strand of JARHVA010001835.1, from coordinate 2,839,470 downwards.
AGGGGCCTTTTATAATGTCATAGGGTATGTTGTGGCTTTGTTTGATGTCATTTCATATGATATTTTAAGTGGGTGATGGCCTAACCTAGTCCTTATGTCTTTTGGTGTCTTATAAATCATTTTTGATCATATATGCAATTAGTATATTTTCATGGTGTTGAGCAGTTGCAAGAGTAGGTCCAAAGCCTAAAGTTACACTTGGGAGATATCTCAACTTTGGCCAAGTATTAGAGAATTCATATTTACTTCAGAGGAAGTGTTATACATAAATCTTGAAATAAGTGTACAAGTGTTAATTCCTTTAAAATCTTTGTTTTGTTCTTTTAGCTAAGTGTTAATTATTTTGGGAGTTATGTTTTGGGCTTTTGTTTAAAGTGTTGGAATAATTTTAGACATTTTATCTAAAATAATTTCCTCGAAGGGTCATTTATCTTAAGGGCACTTAACAAAAGTTCTGAAGGATATATTTACAAGAAGTTGGTCCTTTACAAAAATCTTAAGGGGAACTTTTTTTTATCAAAGTGTCCTACACACTTTTCTCAAAAGGTGTTTCCTTCAAGAACACTTTTTTTGAAGGGTGCTTTTCTTCACCAAAGGTTATAATGTATAAATTCTGAAGGGGTATTTCTAAAGTAAAGTGTACTACACATTTTCTTTGAAGGAACCTTTTATAGTGAAGTAAACCAATTCAAAGGTTCTGAAGGGAATTTCCAAAGGACTAAAGGGCCATTCTAAGGGCACAATTCCTTCAAGAAAATTGTCTATGAATTTTTTTAGAAGGTAGATTTCATTCAAAGCTTTCATCCTGAAGAAAAAAACTAAGGAAAAATTCTTTCAAACATTTTTTCTGAAAGAATTATTTAGAGCAAAGTGTCCTATGCACTTCTTCCAAAGGGTACTTTTCTCAAGGAAATGGTCTAGATAGAAGTTCCTGAGGATATGTTCCTCAAGAAAATAGTCCACTTTAAAGTTTTTAAAGGGTATTTTTCTTTTGGGAAAGGAAACTTTGAGAAAGATCAAAGGATAATCTCTATGGGCAAATGGAAATTCTACAAGCACAATTCCTTTGAGAAAATTATCTAGGACAATTTTCCAAAAAGATGATTTCTTTTAGACATTTTATTCGAGATAGAGTTCTGAAGACATGAATTATTTTAGATATTTTGTTTGAAAGAATTTCTCAAGGAAAAGATAAAAAATAATTTCCTTCATAGGAAGTATCTAAAATAATTTCCCTAAAAGAATTTTCAAATGAAGGGGTCCAAAAGAAATAGCCCATAGAATGGTGATCTAAATAGGTGTGCAAACTTCAAGTTAAAGCCCTAAAAAGTAACCATTTAAATTCAAATGTCCCAAGGATTAGCTTAGTGCCACCAATTGTAAATATCACAAGAGCTTAATTAAGATAGATCTAATAATGCATAGGGAAAGATAGAGTTAGTGGGCCTAGATAATCCAATGGCATGTGATCAATCTTACATTGGAGATCAATAGAAAGTAAGAGGTCAAAAGGTAAGTAAATTTCAAGGATGAATGGATACATGTCAAGTGGCATAAGCACATTAAACTAGAAGAAGCTCAATAGCTCATGGGTATCCATGCATAACCAAATCAATAGAGTGAGATGAGTCATGAGATCAATGATCTGAGCTGATTATTGATGACTAATTAGAATAAAGGGGAGCCAAGTGACTTAGGTAGAGGTTGAAGAGTAAATTTTTGACTAAGGTTAGTAAGCATGATGGATCTAAGCTTCAACACATTTCAATTGGGGCTAGGAGTAGATATTTCAAGATCAGATGGCACCATTGGGGACCTGTGGAGTAAGACACGTAGAACTCAATGTCTATCACCAAGGCCAACCATAATAATGTGACCTTTCTTCTTACTTGGGCACACATCATGACAAACTAGTTTGGAGAGGTTTAGCATTAGGGAAAATACCTAATATGTTGATCTAGTTTTTCTAACTAGATTGATGCTAAAACCCATTTGGAATGCTTGATTCCACTATTATAACCACTAGGGAAGATCAAAGAGGGAATATTGTGGTTGTGTAGTGATTGGTCTAACTTGGATCAATCAAATGGTTTGAATGAGCATATTTATAGAGGTAGTTGTAACTAATTTTCAAATGGATTTGAGTTTATTGATTCCCCTTTTGAGCACCAAGGCCCCCTTTCTCTTATGGCCTCTTTTCTATAAATATAGCTCCTGAGCTATTGTAAAAGAGTTCCACACCATCTATGACAAAGCATTGTTGGAATAATGTTATATATTTCCTTTAAACATTAATACAAGTTTTTTTTTTGATTTTGTGAATAAATTTCTAAGTATTCAAGTGATGTATGATGATGATAAGTGATAACTCTCTATCTTTCCTTCCCTTATCCTTTCATGTTTAAGCAAGAGTTCTTAATCTAATAGGTCATATAGAGTCTAGTCTAGTGTGTAAAGATTCTCAAGTGTACAATTATCCTTTGAGTGTAAAATCTAACCTATGATTCATTTAACTTGTGTTATTTCTCACATTTTTCCTCTATATCAAAATACTCATGTTTGAATCTATCAAAATTTAGAGACTAGTTTATATGTTGTTTCACTGTGGTAGAAATATGATGGTCATGTGAAAGATATTCTTGGTGCATCAATTTATTTATAGTAGGTTCAATTTATGCATTTTATAACTCTTTTCCTCCATCAATAATCAATAACTTAAGTGATAAAAACTACATGATATATTCAAGGAACTAGCCCTTAAACATAGAGCATCATTTCTAATATAGGTACACCCACATACCTATAAATGTCCCCATATTTCCCAAATCTAGAAGGATCATGAAAAACCTCTTTTAGGGTAAAATTTTTGGTGACAATAATTACCAAGGTAGAATAGTACCATATTATCATAACTAGTACTAGGGAGGGTAGAGGCCAAATCATGAGATGTAACCTACAAATAAAATCATCCCAATTCCTAATCCTTTACAATTAGTCCCACCAAACTCAAATATAAAATTGGTCACTAGAAAAAATAACTTGGTGGATGACTCAAATTAATGGTGATTTCCATGTAATGATGCACATACACCTTGAAATTTCCCAAAAGGTAATCTACAATAAAAAGTTTCTAATCAGTGGAGATAAGGGAGCACACCTGATTCAACTACTTATAGATACCAGTCCTCAAGTGTTGACAATGTTGTCATGATGGCTCGAATGCAAGGAATGTCCTTGAAAAAAGAAGAGGAGATAACCTTAGAGAATGCACTTTTATCTTGGCTAGAAGGTGAAGATGTATTTTATATAAATGAGATCCCCATGTTGAAAACCTTGTAAGTCCAATCAAGATACTACACTCAATCCAAAAAGAAACCAACTAAGATATAAAAGGATTTTACAATTCCTAAAGTGACTTTATATAAAAATATTACACCCCAACCATAACTCCTAGCATATCAAAATTGAAGTGAAATAGTACAGAATAAGATAAAAGACCCTAAAGTCTGACCTAAAGGTCATTGAATGTAGTGGAATAGTCGAAAAAGGCCCCAACTAATGTTTCTCTCTAGAATGTGTTGACTATACCCGAGTAGAAATATCTACTATGAGAGGCATTATAAGACCAAGAGAACCTAACTACAAAGCTAACACAAACTAAGGAAAGAAAAGTTAGTGGGAATATACAACCCCATACACCATCCACATTTATCAACTCCAATGAAGGGGTAAGTAAAACAAAACCCACCTCATTTTAATTAACTCTCATTATAGGGGACAATTTTTTTCACAATTATATGATTGATTTTGGTGCCAATTGTATAGTGATTCCTAAATATATTTTAGATGCACCAAAACTTTAATATGAAGCTTTAGATAAAGGGTTAATGCAGTTTGACAAGAATAATGTTTAGACAATAGGTGTTATCAAGGCTCTTCCCCTAACTCTATATTCTTATCCTATTATTACATTCCCCCAAGAAATTATGGTAATAGACATTCTACTAGTTTTTGGATTATGTTTTTCAAGAGATTTCACATATAATATAAGTGGATACTTATACTTGGATTGGTCTCACTTGATCCTAAGAACCAAATATGGCTCAAAATTGAAGGTGTTATCTAAGTTGTTGCATCCATAACACATAGATAATTATTATATGATGAATTTCAAAGTAACACACACTTTTTTCTACAAAAAAGAGATGTATTACATATAAGTTATTGAGAAAGAAAGAGTGGCAGACAATAGGAACCTGAAGGAGGAGGCCTCATTAATGAATTCATCGACAATGATCCATTAAAAAAAATTATGCCACCAACCTTGAGACTTATATAAGCCATGATGAAGATTAATCCATCCTTGAAGTCATGGAGAAAAGGGAGGATCAAAGAAAGGAACCTAAAAATGAGTCTAGTTTTTGGATTTTGTCTTTCAATGGTGTAAAATGCAAAACTAGCTTTGTAGTTGGTATCCAATTGGTGTTTCCATATGGAAAGAGATCCTTAAAATTTATAATTCTAGTTTATCTACAAAAATAACAAAATTGAGTCCAAATCCCTAGTCCATATCCTCAACCTTATCGAATGCATGGGTGTGAAGTAGTTAAAAATGCTTGAAGATTTTGAACTAGTAGTAATGTAAGAGGAGTCACAACTACAAATAATGTCCACATAAGGTATTAATTCCATCAAATATGGGATTTTATTGAGGCATTTAGAGGATTTTTTAATCAAATAATTCCTAGATCCATGAAGGTGGAGGTAGATAAAATGATATTAATTAGATCCTAGTTTGATTTGGTAATCGATTTATTGACCAATGAACAAGTGATATGAGTGATTATCAGACCCAATATCCTAGATAATGATCATAATGGGTAGGTATTTGAGGGTGATGCCAAAATTATCATGTCTCTCCAGAAATAATGTGGTTTTATAGATAATTTATAGCCAAATATTGAAGAATCCTATGGAGACCAAATTATATAATTGAAATCTAATAAACTTCTATAAGGATTGATCACTCTAGAGAATCTATTTTATTCTAATGATGCAAGAATGATAAAAGAAAGTTTATCACAAATACAAATGAATACTCTAAGCTTGATGTGGGAGATGAAATAAAATTAAAAGTATGGAAATAAGTTTCCCAAAATGATAAGGATCGATTGATGTCCTTTTACAACAATTATGAAGGGGTTATGTCTTACACCTATGATGACATGAAGGGGTATGACTACGAGGTGATCTAGCACACCATAGATCTAATCAAAGGATCAAATCTATTATAATAAAATAAAAGGTTGGTAAACCCAAAAATTAGGTCTCTCATGGCTTAATAACTAAGGAAATTAATTTATTTAAGGATTATATACCCAATCAAGCATTTGACTTGGGTATCTAACCTAGTCCCAATAAGAAATAAAAATGGGGAAACTAGACTATGCATATACTTTAGAGACTTGAATAAAGAATTTTTAAAATATCATTATCCCCTTTATTCAATGGAATTGATCCTCTAAATATTAGTAGGTGTATAAATGTTCTCTCTGCTTGATGAGTTCTCAAGTTATAAATATGTATTGGTTAATGAGGAGGATCAACATAAAACCAATTTCACTACAAAGTGGGGAACCTTTTCATATGTGAAAATGCCTTTCAACCTCTCTAATGTGGGAGCTACTTTCTAATGAGCCATAGATATAGATTTTGAGGGCCTGATTAACAAAATCATCCTCATTTACCTTGATGACCTTGTAATGTTTTCCAAAAAAAGGAAGATCATTTTGATCATTTGGACAAATTTTTTCATAAGTGCCAAGAGTTTGGGGTATCCCTCAACCCAAAAAATGCATCTTTGGCATCCCACAAGCCAAGCTACTAGGATACATAGTATCCAAATAATGAATCTCTATTGATCCAAATAGAGTGAAGGTCATCAAGGATTTAACCTTATCAGTCAACAAGAAGGGAGTCTAGTCTTTCTTAAGGAAGATCAAATTCATTAGCTGATTCATATCTGACTTTGTGGGGATAGTAAATCCAATTACACTAATGTTGAATAAATAATAGTATTTCAAATAAATCATTTAAGGAAGAATAACATTTGATAAAATAAAATAAGTAATATCTACCACTCCCATGCTAGTCAATCCCAAATTATCTAAAGATTTTGTCATGTATGATTATGGGAGTGAACATAGCTTGGCAGTCATATTAAATCAGAAAGAAGATGAAGGGAAAGGTGATCATGCTATTGCATTCTATTCAAGAAACCTACATGGATATGAGATTAAATATAATTTTGTTGAAAAGTAAGCTCTCACCATTGTTAAAGGTCTCAAGAAATTCAAACACCTAGTTTTGGAAAGCAAAGTAATGATATATGTGGTATATTCTAGAATCATATAATACATGATGAAGGGAGAAATCATTGAGAAGATAGGCATTTGGATCACTAATATGATGTCAAATTTATATCAACCAAGGTAATTCAAGGGAGAGGACTTTGTGAGTATTGGGCCCAATATATAGACACTTGACATATAAGCAAGATGCATTAGAAATATTTTTATTAAGTTAGTACAAAATTGTTAGGTCTTAGGTTACTAATAGAACCCACTTTATAGAAACTAACCAATATCTATATGGCCTCCCTACACACAAAAAGAGGTTCTATAGGCTGCAAGGATCTAGTTATTCACTAGTCTAGGGATTCCTTTTTAGAAATAACTTTAATGGGGAACTACTCAAATGTGTTGATAACTACAAGCTAGAAAAATCCTATAAGATGTGCATTTTACCCCTCCAAAAGGACATTTTTTAGTGAAAACAACTGTAAATAAAATCATGTATGTTGGATACTACTAGCCAAACCTATTTTTATATTGTTATTAGGTGGTGAAAAATGCCAACAATGCCAATTTTTATAGGCAAGTGAAATAATTAATCCATGCTGCTATACCCAATTGTAACTAATAAGCATTTTGCATAGTGGGGATTATATTTGATTGGGATGATGAATCCCATATCTTGTAGAGGCCATAAGTGGATACTCATGGCCTTAGACTACTTCATAAGATGGACCAAAGTAACTCCTTTTAAATAAACAACTAAAAATGTGATCCTCGATTTCTTGGGGGAACTGGTAGCAAGGTTCATCCCTCCTAAAAAAATTATATATGACAATACAAAGGCCTTCCTTAGTTCAAAATTTTCACTCAAGAATGGAATTTTCCTTAAAACTTTATCCAACTACTACCCACAAGGGAATGGGTTGGTTGAATTAACCAAAAAGAACTTCATAAGGTTAATCAAGAGGATAGGTTTTGATTGATAGAGGGAATTCCCTAATCATCTAAAGATAACTCTATGGACTGATTGAATCACTCATAATAAAATTATAAAAATATCCCCATATGAATTAGTATATAGGAAAGAATTGGTCATGTATATCTCAATAGAGATTCCCACTTTATAGTTGTTAAAAGCTATCAAAATAATGGAGAATGAAGTAATAGAGGTCAGGTTAGTAGAAATGATCAATCTTTAGGAACTAAGAGAACAAGCCAATGGTGTTATGATTAACTGATAATAGGTGGTTCAATAGAAAGGCCTTTGAACTATGCTTCAAGCTGGGAGACTTGGTCCTAAAATATGATAAAAGAGCCATGAAGATGGGTCAGCATGAAAAGTTTGATTCCCTATGGAGATGACCTTTTTGCATCATTGACAATAGGTATGGAAATGAATTTGAGTTGGTGGATAAAGAAGGCAATGACTTAGATATTTTATTTAATGGAATCCACTTGAATCAATTTAACTGATTTATCAGGTTTAGTTTGTATATAGTTAGATTACTTTTTTCACTACTATTTCCCTTTAATAATAAGTGTCATTGGTATAATTTGTTATCCCATAACCAAGTGTCCATGCCTTTCCTCCACTTTTTTTAAATCCTCTCTGATATAATTTTATCTACCCCACTTCCCATAAAATTAATGTCAAGGTGCCCCCAATTGCATGATCTCCTATAAAGATCACCACAAATCTTATATGAGTGGCTCCTGAAGTGTGTGTATTTCCCTTCTAATTTATGGGCACCCAAATTTAAAAAGTCTACATGATAATTATGCTAGGAGTGTTAGCCTATAAATAACCATCTTTTGATCTAACAAAACATTTATACATCATAAGAGTTTTTGAGAGCATTGAGTTGAGTAAAGCATCTTGAGTAAGGAATTATGTGAAGAATTATGAGTAGAAGATAGTATCTAGTGTTTTCTAAAGGTTATTTGGGAGTAATTATAATATGGAACCTTTTGGGTCTTCATCCAATGATGGGAATCCTAGGAAGAAAAGATCTCATGTATTAGGTGGTCATGGAGAGCTTCCCATGTAATTCATATGGAGAAAATCACATGCTTCTACCCTTGCATAGCCTAAACCCATAGTACCAAAAATGAAGAGTGTCACCAAGGGATGTTGTAGGGACCCCATACTGGTCCTTAACTTTGCAGATGGGATATTTGATCCCAAATTGAAAAAAAAATACTAAGAATCTAAGGGACGATGCTCATGCCTGCATACTCATAAAAGTTCAAAACAATGACTTTGAGTCATTTGGATTTAGAATATAGAGATCTACCCTAATAGAGTATATGGTACCTCTTGTTTACCCATGCCCAAAAATTATTGATCTATGTGAAAAAAGGTACAATACCAATATTGGCATTATCGTATGCCACCACCTAAATATGGAGATTAGTGCCAAAGAAGTGAGTGAGATGCTTTGGCTCCCTAATGACCCCAGTGAAGACATTTACAATATAAAGAGATTTTAGACTATATGAAACACTCATGTCTAGAAGCTAAAGTTATTAAACTTATCTCTCTATATCAATTACATAGAAATGCAACATCTACCCATTAATCTCTCAATATTTATGACATAAGATATGGAAGATGCCCTCTCTATGTTAGAATTCATCTTTAGAATGGAATGGACTTAAATACCAATGTCCATGATTTGTAGTGGGGTGTAGTCTTCTAGTTGAAGATGATGAGTAGGGAGAATGCCTATAGGATAGACTTCATAGATGACATTATTGATGCCATTCATAATCAACTAAAAAAAAATTAGCTCAAAATACCTTCAGGTATTCTTCGTTACTTCTCCACATGATTTTTTACCAGAGCACTAGGTTATTTTCACCATAATTTACCATCAAATCAAATGAGATGGGAACATATCCCTATACGGTGATCCCTATATCCATGTAGACCCATATCCTTTTAGCCACACAAGATTATCATGAGTTTATAGAGTGCTTCCTATCTTTGATCTTGATTGACCTTAGTCAAGAAGACATTACCTTATAAATGATATACCAATAGAGATCTTGTCTCACTAGATAAAAATTTCCATGTGACTAGTTCTTCGGATCCCACTTTAAATTCATAAAAGTACACAAATTTAAGGAGGAGCCATTCTATCTCTTAAACATTGTCATAGATAAGACCTTAAACTTGGAGTTGGCTCACCAGCTCAACATGTTAGATTTAGTGTATGGTGTGGGCCAAAATAAGAGGTCCCTATATGACATCCCCTTTTCAAGAGGGGGAATTATAGTTATGAGAAGGTCACAGGACGGTCTTCTTATGCTTAAACTAGTAGAAATTGGCCTAGATCAAATTAATGATCAATGGAATTATGCCTTGATCGACTACATATTTGTTCTTAATACCACCACAGCCTTCAACCATGAACTCTAGACATAATTTGAAGAGCCAAAATCATTGATGGAAGATGACATCAAGAACTATGTTGATCTATCAAATATCCCCTTAGACACCCATTAATGGTGGGAGTATTTCTATAAACTATTCTAGGATTTTTATCATGTGAAGCTCATGACCAAAATTCTAAGAGCACAACTCATCCAAAGAGGCTAGAGAAAGAAGAAAATGGAATCCTATTGGAATTATATGTATGAAATTGGCTAGAGTGAGCTCAATTTTGAATATCTAGAGTTTGATGAGCAATTTTAAAATATCTAGGATGAAATCATGATGAAAATGTTCAAGCAGAAGAAGAGGTTTTGACAAAAGAAGAAGAGGATGGCCCTTTAAGAAGAGAGGATATTTTTGTGATTCAGAGGCCTACATCTTATCCCCCTCCTCTTTATGAAAATCCCCAATAGTAGTAGGCCACTTCAGGGCAACTTAAAGTAGGGGTATCTTAGCCTAGCTCTGAGGTGTAATTTTATCTCTCCTCCTAAACTAACATAGAAAAAGGTGCATTTTTATCACCCTCTCCTTTCTACTTATTCTTCATTCCTTAATTCTTCTTTGCCTTCTACCATTTCCACCTCGATCACAACTTAGCCATCCACCATGCTTGTACCACATTTCACTCCTCCACCTTCATCCACCATAATTACATCCATCATGACATAATCACATGCCACCCCTCTCCATGGCCTCCCACATTTATTGCCTTACACATTTTACCATTCACCTACTCATCCACAAGGGAACAATGTTTTCTACTTCACAACACCAAGTGACCATTACCTTTAGATTACCACAAGGATCTCATTTTATAAGGGAAATTATTAAATCACAAGAATAGTTATACTAGTAGTTGGAGATTTTAAGGAAGGCTTGAGAAGCTCAAGAAGAAAAAATAAGAGGAAAAGTATCCAAGGCCCTAGCAATATCACACATGTAGTCATTTTTTGGCCTTACATTGTAATCTCTGATGATTACACACATAACACTGATAGTAATCAATCCCCATGAATAGATGCAGCTAGGAGATTAATATATCCACACTTTTATCCTAAACCTTATCTAAGAATGGCTACATGATAGGGTCAAACTAATTAAGGATACCTAGAAGTTAATGACAATGGACTACCTCAAGGCAGGCCATCAATTAGAAAAGAAGGAACAAAAACTTGTAAGAGTTAAAGCCACCATCAACCATTTAAATTTAGAGGCCAAGACCAAAGATGTAGAGCTCAAAAAGATGAGGTCTAACTCATAGAGCCACATCACATCTAAGAGATTCTAATTGGAATCTAACCAAAGATCCCAACTATAAATCTAAGTAGCAAAGTTGAAGGCCAAAATAGATGGTCTAAAAATGGAAAAATATGCTTCATATAATAAGTTATAGGAAAAATAAATAGATCTCATGTAGACTCATAAGAGTCTCTTAGATTCTATGAGAATGTAATAACAAATTCAACAAGAGTCTCAGGCCAAGGACTAGGAGACCATGCAGTTGAAGAATGAGGTTACCACCCACTCCTATACTATAGACATCATCCTAATGATCCAAAAACTATATGCTTCATATTGGGAGAGGATAAATAATGTGGCCTCAAATTTGAAGCTAGTTCAAGGGTTCATTATAGACTCATAGTGGTTAAGGACACAAGTAATCATGTTTGTGGATCAAGTCCTTGCCTTCATATCCCCCAAGGTCCAAGATTCATAGCTTCTAGTCTAGAAGTTATATAGTGTAACATATGGGATGCTTCAGATAGTATTAATAGTTGATAGAAGGTAGAAAATGCTCAAGGTTAATGAGTTCTTAAGCTACAAAAAAGTCAGGTCAAAATTCAATAAATTTTTGAATGCCTTAGAGTAAGTGGACTAGGACATGAAGGGACACATTAAATATCTAGTCTAGTTAGGAATCCCCTCCCTATTCCTTGTAGATAACTTATTCATTTTAGAGGATAAGATAAGAGAGTTATTGGTTGAAAAGTAGAATGAATAGACTATATTTATGACCTTGGATCAAGCACCAAGTGTCTCTGAGGTGGAGACAATTTTACAACCTTTTGTCCATATTAAATTTTAGATGTGAGCAGTTGTGCAAGGTCTGAGAAACATATCCTTTAAGGAGATAATTGATCTCGACAAATCCTTTAAGGCTCTAAAAAAGAAGAATCAACCTATAGAGGAAGAATGGATGCCTTTGAAGGCTTCTCTTCATAAGTTAATAGTTTTTTGGGCCTTGCCTTTTTTTAGTTTTACTTCAACTGGTCTTTGAAACCAAAAATTTTGGGTTCTTCCATCCGTAGCGATATTCCCTTACAATTCGTCAGGAATTGTGGATCAAAGCCACATTTTGAAGTTTTTGAAGAAGTTAGCCTTTTCATCATGGACATGCTTGAAGAGTGGGTAGATTATGTTTTGATCTCCTCTTTCTTAGGTTCCCCTTTTTAGTTTTGGACTAATCTTAGCTCCTTTTGTTGGTGTCATGTGGCACCCCCACACTCATCCTTTATAAAATAGTTCTTGACTTCCCAAGGAGTAGTGGAAACTCACCATGTGGCATCATAATTCTCTTCGAGAGTGAAGGGTTATTTTTTCAAAGATTTAAGGTATGCCATTGGATAATAAAATAATAGGTGGGGCCCACTAAGTAGGTATAACTAAAAGGAAGCAAACCTTCCATATGGTGTTATGGTGATTATCTAAGGCAATGTTTTTTTGTCAAAGCTTCAAGATGTTATATTATTTGAGGGAAGTGGGGTTCATTTCTAACAAGAATTTTGGAGGTAGTTTAGAGGGAGATATGCATTATCATAGTGACTATTTTATGTGTTGTGGGAATTATGAGGCATCAAAGTTGTGCCATATCCAGGATTTGAGGATGATTTACACTTATGAGCCAAATATTCCCTTTTAGTTATAGCAACCTCATCATGAACATGAGTTCCAAGCTCTAGATTTCAATTCCTTTTATCTCAAACACTCTATCATGCCAAGGTTGATATGCCTAAATATTCAAGGATCATTTCTTTCACCAGGGAGTTAGATAAAAGTAGATTTTTTTCATGATTGTTATCAGAGAATATCCATTGTAATAGTTTTAATTTTGAATAGAAATAGCAACATTTTTTTATTTCATTCTAATACCTTAGTAAGTGCCCCTTGTAGGAAGGATTGAATAGTCTATATTGTACCTTTGGGACTTTTGTATTTTGTTCTCTGTCTAACAATGAAGATGGTGTGGTGTTTTGTGTCAAATTATATGGAATCAATTATTGTCTATTATTTCTATTTTTTACTTCTTTAGTGTTGGATTTTTATTATATTATAGACTTTAAATCATGTATATGATATTTTAAATTATTTATAATGTTTTAAAGAGGTCATGATGTATTATGCAATATTAGAAATAAATACATTGAGATTTCTGACACATCGCCTTAGTTTTATTTACATTTAATTCTTCCCCTTTTCCTCCCAAACTATTTGAAGAGACAACTACTAAAATCCTAGTGGTCACATCAAATATCATAATTCTTATCCCAAATCTGTAAATCTTCCCATAGGATAATTATTTTCTAAGAATGAAAGTTTTAGTCTTCAATAGGTATGACATTGGCATGAGTATTTGGGGGTAACTAGTAAAGGCCTATTCAATAGTTTGCATCTAAAGTACGTTTTTATGCACTATAATTAGACTAGGTAGGTTTTCATAGGGGAAGTATTCCAAAAACATGGCCCCTACCTCTATGAATTTGATTTAAACCTCATCCTTATTTTCAATCAAATGAATATCAAAACATTATGTGTCACATTTTGATGGCATGGTAATATAATAAGGTTGTTTTTGAACTTGTTTAATAATAAATGGCACACTATAGAATTATTGAGTTATTTTTTCTTGGTCTTGACCTAGATAAGGAGGTGTGTTAATGAGGTAGTGTGCTAATAGATCTTGACTTTATTCCACATATTGAGTAGTGTAAGGAGGATATAGATTGGTCTCACAAACTACATCATCACCATATGGGTCTTGAACAAAGGCATCATTTGTGACCACATTTTCATAATTAGGATTATAGATGGTTCCACTACGTGTGTAGAGAGACATAGCCAAATCCATGACTAATGTCTTGTGAAGAAAAGGTTTAAAGTTCTGAAAACTCTTAACACATGGTCTAAATGGTAAATGGTCTAAACTTGGTACATCTAGAAACTTGGTCTAAATTTGGCCTAGGATTGAGGCTATTCTCCAAAAAAATTCAATGATAAAATTGGTATAAAATGTCCTCAAATTTTAATGTCTTACACACAAATGGTCAAATAAAAGGTAGGTTAAAAACTATTTTTTTTCAAAGTGTTTCAAAAAACTCTAATCTAGGTCTAAAAATGAATTTTTTTTAGGTATTTGGTGAACAAGGCACAAATATAGACTTGAAAACAATTATGTCTAAAATGAATGGAAAAATTTTATGTCTTTGGGAATAAGGTACAAGGCTAGACTTGAAACAAACTAGGTCAAGGTAAAAATGGCAAGGAAATTAATCTAATAATTTGAAACACTATACTCAAACTAGGCACATAGATTCAAAACACAAACTTGACCTTTTGTAAAAGACATTATACCTTAGGTACATGCATAAAACTAATTAGGAAATTCAATCTCAAATAAGAAAAAATGAACATGATAAGTAAAGCATTCAATCCCAAGTGATAAGCAAGACTCAAATGTAAACTAACCATGCTTGAGGTTATTCTTGAAAAGAGAGTTTGACCTTAGTTCAAATCAATAAATAGACTCAAGTCACATGGAAAAGAGACCACTTCCTAAATCTAGGTGAAAATATCTTCAAGCAAACAAAGAATTAGTCCATTTTGCACAATTCAAAATTAATAGGTAAACACCTAAGATAAAATTAAGCAAGACATAGGTGTAAACCACTCAATGTTTGAATCTAAACTTCACAAGACAAATTTCAAACTTGTTTTATAAGACTTGGGTTCTCAAATAGATAACATTATAGACCAAAATGGATGACATAACTATACCAATTATAGACCAAAAGGCATACATGGTTTTGAACTTGGTTTGACACAAGGTAAAGTTTTGAAATAATATGAGCAACAAAATGATGTTATTTCACTAAAAAGGTATGACAATGGTTTTTGTTTCAAAACTATAAGGCAAAAACTTGTGATGAAATGGGAAGTGTAATGATGCCTCTTTCAAACAAGTCACAAATACATACATAAATGTTTTGAAAAAAAATTCTAAGGCAAAGTGTGGTATCAAATGGGTAAAATGACTCATAACTTATTTTGTCATGTTTTTGACAAAAAAAATATTTTTAGACTCAAAATAATTTAATTAAAATAAATAGACATAAAAACACTTGAGTGTATCATTTTATCCCTAAAAATTGATAAGGTTACTTTGTATTATCAAATTTTGTCGATATACTCCTTTGTAAGAGGAAATAATTTGTTAATCTAATAAATTTATATGCACATGAAAAATAGGGTTTTTAGGGCCCCTCTTCTCTAAATAACTCATACAATGACATGAAACTATAGGCTACTCACCATGAATTGAAAATATTTCTATGATAAGTGGGGTTTGTCTAAAAATTATAAGTTTTACACGTTCTAGGTGGTCCCAAGAATGGTTAATACTAGAGATAAGATCACATCAATTTAATTTATATTGGTTGACTTACTATGAAATTGTCTAATAATTTATATATAAAATCCATTCATGTACTTCTTAGTGGAGTCTAACATGGGTTTTCATTATGACTAGAGAGGCTAACCACTCAGCCCCCTGGTAATCACAGTATCCCATGCCCTAATTTATTTACCCCATCATGTAATGGGGTTGAAAAAATGTTGGGAGATGAAATATTGGGTCAAAATGTCCATAAATAATGTATGATAAGGTTAGGAAATCCTTCCCACAAGCTAAGTGTATAAAATAAATAAATAAAACTAGTACTTTAAAGGTCTTTTTTTGAATCACCCAAGTTATTAAAATTTGGGGAGAGAATAAATGACATTCCTTATAGGCTTGGAATAAGTAACAAATTAATTAATGAATTGATTGTGGTCACCTGAGTTCCCTAAAGGGGATGGGGGGAGAGCATATGCATAAAGTCTAGTTTGTAAAGAAAAAAATAAATAATAAATGAAAACAAAGGTATTAAGAGTACTTAGTCTAGGATTTGTGTTCTTTTTAAGGCACTAAGTGAAGTGTGAATTAAATTTGGCCCCTTGGCTTTGTTTTCACTTGTGAAAAAACCTTCAAAAATAAATAAGTAGATTTTAAGCACTAAATAAAATGTAAGATTTAACCATGCTTAAAATTTACTCTCTCCACCTTAGGGCCTATAATTTATTAGAGGGTTTGCTTATTTAGAATCCCAAAATAAAGTGAGAAAATAACAATTAAATTTAAGCTTTTAGGTTTCTATTTTTTTAGATAATGTAACATCACCTTTTTATAGTGAAATACTGACTCTCTATGCAAAATTGCATGTCTTAGTGCAAACCTATATTTCTATAGATTTAAAACTAACTATTCCCTATAAAACTACATCTATTAGTGAAAAACTACATATCAAAAGGGAAATACCAAATTTGACCTATAAAACCACATCTATTAGTGTAAAAATACAAATACAAGGTGAAATACCGATAATGACATGTAAAAGTAATTTTTGTGAGTAGGTGCAATACTGCACTTCTTAGTTCAATACCAACTATTACAAATGCAATATCAACTTTAACTAGTGAAATACTACATTCAACAAGCAAAATAGAATATAGAAATGTAATACCACATTTATCAATTTAAAACTACATTTTTGTAGTGCCAAACCACACTTCTCAGTGTAATGCCACACTTTCAATATCACATTTCCATAGTGCAAAATCATATTTCATAGTTGAAAAATTTCATGTCTCTGTGTCTTGTCTAAGAACTTCATTTATTCACTTTTTTTGGCCATGAAATCAAAAATTTAACATGAAAAATTGTTAGAAAAAGGTTATAAGAGGCCCTATGAAGAGATTTATGGGGTGTGGGTCCCACTGGGCATGCCATTATATGATTAATAAGAATCCAAGAGGGGATATTATTATGGTGTTAGTATGAAGGAAATCAAATAAAACACATTAATAAAAGCTTACACCTCTAGCCAAGACACTCAAAGAGCTAGTGAAAAATATAAGTAACTATCAAATAAAAGCAAAATAAGAGACTTTACCTTTCATGAGAGTAAGTGGTGTATGTTTGCCATGAATTTATGTGATATATTATGTGATCAAGAATTATTTGGTAATGGAGATCCTTGTACCACCTCTCCTTGTCACCTTGGTAATATTGGGTTTGGATTTGGCTTTGTATTGGCTTGGTTTAGTAAATAGGCATGATAAAACTATACTAATAGGCTCTTTAAATGTATTTATTCATGATAAATTTACACCAAGAGAGCTTATTTATCAAAGGGTGAGGACTTGTATTTATAGCCTTCCAAAGTAATTCTAACCCAAGTGTAGTTAGGTTATAATTAATTGGGGTTGAGTTCTAGCTAACCCTAGTTGAGTTTAAGAGGGGACAAGAAATAATATTTGGGATAAAGATCCCATTTATTAGGCATGGATCTCCATTTCTAAATTTAATTCATTTAGGAAGATATTTTCAATTCCTTGACTTTGAGGATGATGACATCATCATGACCTATTTTTATTGAAATTTCCTTTTTACAAAATTCATTTTCACTAATTGCACATGGAAATTACACTTAAGAATTTAATTTTATTTGATTATTTAATTAATTTTTCTTATCATTTTTACACTTTAGGAATTGTTCAAGTGCCTCACTTAATGGGTCCAAAGGCCAAACTATTAATTTTCTAGGTCACAAGTTAACTGGAGATGAATCCATGAGAGGATACTATTTTGTATAAGATAATACCCCAAATAGTGATGCCTCAACATGATTTTGAGCACTAATGTCTAATGTGGATATGAAATTGGGATATTTAGTGACTTTTGTGCTTAATTTGCATTATTTGGTAAAAATCAATTTGAAGTCCAATTATAAGCTAGTTGTGGCCAAAATAGGGTTTTTACACTAGGAGCCAGGCAATAATTATCTTTCACTCAATAGGTATTACATGTACAAAAAGGATACAACTATCAACACTTTCAACATTAGGTATATAGTCAACAATGTGTTCCTTATATATAACAAGTTTAGACAAGTAGGCAATAAGTTCCTTCCCAAATCCAACAATACCAACAAATTCTACAGAGCCAAATGTCATTAATACAACCATAATTCACTAGTTAGGGTTATGTATCCAATCCAAACCATAATTTGTTTCAACAACATCATATTTTATATCTATAGTATAATCACAATTCATGGATATGCATACTTGATCATCTATCTAATTAAACTAACATTCCATAATATGCTGACTGACCCTAGTCAAGGTAATCCACCTTTGACCACTCAACATTAATAGAAATAGGACACTCCTTATTTACTTTCCTAAGAGTTATAATATATGAAGGATGTAATTAAAGCTATAAAAATTAGAAAATAAACAAAGAAATTCAAACTAGATGAAATATGCTCTTATCCATTCAACATAGAGTACCTGCAAATACCATTTTTATTGGGTTTCAGTCACCTAAATTCAAAAAATACAAAGAAAAAGGTGACCCTTAAGAGCATATGAAATAATTCTTTGTTTCATGCAAGTCAATGGAATATAATAACATATACTTTCTTCTACTCTTTCCAAGGAGTCTAGTTGGACAAGCCTAAGAATTGCAACTAAATATATCAAAGCATTTTGTACATAACTTTGATAATCCTTTAGGGAAGTTTGTATATCACTTTTCATATAATCTCAATCATGAGATTATTATTATGTATTTATTCCAAGCTAAATATAAGATTGGTGAAAGCTTTACTACATAATTACAACATTAGATAACTCTAGCAAGCCAGTTTACTCATAATCTGCTAGATAAATAGTTAGTTGTGATATTTACTAGGAGCATACACATTGATATATCATAATATCTCGAGTTAAAATGTGCTCATACATTCTAATAGGTTATATATAAAATAATATATATTTGGAAATCCCTTGTCAATAAAGGGATAATCAAGCTATCCTATTCTAATTAGATCTAGAATCAACATTAAAATCAGCACAACCATAAATAGAACCAATGATAGAATCATAATCAAAACCCAATTCAAATACCAAATTTAATGCCACCTAAACACAACAATAATGAGATACCTAAACCCTAGAATTTTAATGGGGTTACCAAATCACTCCATGTTTAGATGGCTTCCACCCACTCAGCAACCACCTCCTCCACACATTCAACCAAGACCTCCACAAAACCAAATACCACAAAATCAAAACTAATTACAAACCCCTCCTCTAATAAGAATATCACCCATTGTTAGACAATTTAGTGACCTTGGTAAGGCTATTGAATTATGTTCTAAAGATGGTTCAATAAAATATGATCAATCAGTTGATACCAAATCCATTTTTTGAAGGGATTGATTTTCTTAATTGGTAGAAAAACATGAATTTTGTGATTAGCATCATGTTAGAGGACATTCCATAATATGATGTATCTAACTTAGGCATTTGATTGAGAATATGATAGAAAATAGAGAGATAAAAAGAGACAACCATGTTCCAAAAACTAATTATAAATTTGGTATCTACTAGAATCTATAATAATAATAATAATAATAATAATAATAATAATAATAATAATAATAATAATAATAATAATAAACCCCAATAGTGGTACCGATAATAGAAATAATAGTGGTAGATAACTCCATTGTAAAATCAATAGAAACAATGCCAACCATAAGAACAGTAGTAGAACGGGCAGAACTAAGGTCAAAATGACCAAACCAACAAGGAGTCCATCATGCTATTACGTATACCTATAACGATGTTGTAGGACATGTTTCAGGATATCATGTTTCCATTATCACCATTAAACCTAGACCAATTACCAACAAACCTATACCTTCACCCAACCATGTTTATCTACCAAACAATGCCTATCAACTTCTTTATGCTAGTGATTCTTCTATGAACCATGTTGACAAATTGACTCCATATCATCTAAGAATTATCATTTCAAGCCTCATTACCTAACTATTCAACTACCAAATCTAAGTTCCAAATTGAGATTATGCAATTGTAACTTGATGAGTGAGGGTCACTATCAAAAGATAGTATTTTGAATACTATGAGTGAGACCATTCAATCTTCCATGCTTATCTAAAATAAACCAACCAATGAAACTAAGGTGAATACCTATGATAATATGGAACAACTGAAGAATACACCTTCATACATATCCACCATAGATTTTTTATATGTGTATACCATCCATAAATATATACTGAATGAGTATTTAAACCAATCCTTCATGTTATATGGCATCACTCTAGATAAATTCCAATCCATGGTAGGACACTTGGCCCCCAACCAATTTCTTAAATTTAAGAAAATTGAAACACCATATCTAGGCCCTCTACATAATAACCTTTTGTACATTGAGGTCAGTATAATGAACCATAGAGTTAAACATTTCCTTGTATAATATTGGTTCAGACCTCAAAATTGTGTCTTTTGAAGTTGGTTAAACATCTTGGATATATAATAACTAACTTGTAGCCAACTACCATCATTATCAAGGCATATAATAATGAAGAATGAGAATATCAAGGTACTAATAGCTTGTTAATGGTCATTTTGCCATTAACCCATAATACTTTATACCACATTTTATACCTATAACTATCTTATAATTTATTATTGGGATGACCCTGGATCCATGAAACTAGGGATATACCTTATACTTTGCATCAATGTATAAAATTTCCACATTCAATAATGGAAGTGACTATACCAGTTAATCTTCATCTATATTAGTATTTTAATTACCTTGAGGTGAAGTATAAAATATATAACTATCAATTTGGCATGATGCTTATTCCCAAATCAGATAAAGAGAGAGTTGAAAAAGGAAAAAAAAGTTGAATAAGGCCCAAAATAAAATTACATGATCCAAACAACTTAGCCTCTACCTCTTCCATGCCTCCACAAGACATTTCTAACCATTTCTATATAATTGAAAAAGGTCTCAAATAATATAATATCCATAATGAATTCCATATTGCCAAATTGCCTAAAAATCCAAAAGCTTGTTGGATACCTAAGGCTAAAACTACTTTCATGGAGTGGGAAACCAAGATAAAATATTATCTTAACAAGCCTATTGTTTTCAAATTAGCCTCTGGCCTAAAATAGGACCCCTTAGCATAAAATGATTAATAGCTTTATACTGATGAGTTAGTTGACTGTTATCAAATTGTAAAGTATCATATTCATAACCAAATTATGGTTCATTTATCTAATGAAGGTAGAGGCCTAAAGATACATCAATAAGGAACAATCAAACCAATCTTGATGACTAAGTACAAGGAAACCCATGGCATTGGATTTAAACTGACTAGGGGTGACCCCACATATTTTATTTAGTCTCTAACACTAATGACTAATAATGATGATGTTGGTAGTGATGTATGGTCTAATTATAGTATCTATAATGACCTTATCGCTAAAATTTTGTTTAACCCCCATGTCATTTTCACTATTAAACCTATTTATCAACCTTCACATTTAACCCTTTACCATCCACAATTAATATATTAAGGCCAACAAGAGTTAACAATGCCATGAAATGAGTTTGAAAATGATGAGTCCATTTATGCCTTTCTAGGATTAAGGAGTCACATTCCTCTTGGAGACCACAAGTAGTGATTTTCTATTATATTGAAACCTGTTGGCTATTTTAGAGAGTGGATGATCTTCCTTCACCAAAAATAAAAATAAAATCAAACATTCAGGTTTGAAAGTGAAAATTAAACCCATGGTATTGGATTCAAACTAACTAGGGGTGACCTCATATATTTTATTTAGTCTCTAACACCAATGACTAATAATGATGATGTTAGTAGTGATGTATGGTCTAATTATAGTATATATAATGACCTTATTGCTAAAAAATTATTTAACCCACATGTCATTTTCACTATTAAACCTATTTATCAACCTTCACATTTAACCCTTTACCATCCACAATTAATACATTAAGGTCAACAAGAGTTAACAATGCCATTAAATGAGTTTGAAAATGATGAGTCCATTTATGCCTTTCTAAGATTAAGGAGTCACATTCCTCTTGGAGACCACAAGTAGTGCTTTTCTTTTAGATTGAAACCTGTTGCCTATTTTAGAGAGTGGATGATATTTCTTCACAAAAAATAAAAATAAAATCAAACATTAAGGTTTGAAAATGAAAACCTCTTTGGGGCACTTTCTAACTAGGGAAAAAGTAAATAAAAAGGCAAGTCTCTTGGTGAAAATTAGTTTTTAATGCCATTAAATAGGGATGTTCACCCCTCTTCCTCTGAAACATAGGAGACCCATATCCCAAATCGTATTTATGGATAAAATATTAGTATTGAGGATAAATAAGCTTTTTTAAAGATTTTTCAAGAGTGCCCTGAGGTATTTGTTTCATGGTTGATGCTAGAATAAGGAGATTCTAATTTATCTTACTTAGGAGAATTAGATGAGCTAATATATCTATAGGACTTTGCCATTGCCAATAAATTTAACTCCTTAATGAATATTTTATATGATGTTTCTACATTTTTTATGGAAGATAATTCAAATGTGAACATTGAGAATCCAAAATACTTGAAATGGATTAAACTAGGTGAGTCCCTCATTAAGGAGGAATATGACATTTTTACAACCCTTTTGAGGGAATGTTTTGACTTATTTGCATGGGCCTATTCAAAAATGATAGGTTTGAACCTCACCTTGATTATACATCATCTTTTTAGACATACATATGTTAAACCCATTAAACATAACCTATGTAAGATGTATCCTTGTATTATTGTACTAGTAAAGAAAGAGTTGGGGAAAATCTTGGACATTAAATGCATTAGGCTAATCGACTATTTAGAGTGGATTTCAAACATTATGCTAGTAAGTAAGAAACTAGAGGATATCATAATTTTCACTAATTTTATAGATATCAAAAAATCTTTCTTGAAATATAACTTTCCTCTACCTAATATTGACATGATAGTCAATTCAAAGGCTTGTTAGGAAATGATTTCTCTAATGGATGGATTTTCTAGGTATAATTAGATTAGAATTACACTGGAAGACTATCAAAATATAGTTTTCATAACTATGTGGGGATTTTTTTATTATCAAGTGATTCCATTTGGACTAAATAATTTTGAGTCCACTTACCAAAAGAGACCTAAAAGTGATTTTCCTGACATGATGTATGACATTAGTAAAGACTATGTCAATGACATCCTGGGTAAATCAAAGACCCATGTCAATCACCCAACTATACTACAAAGAATCTTTGAGAGATTTTACAATTACAATGTTAGGATTAATCTAAAGAAATGTGTATTTTGCATTACTTTTGGTAAACTATGAGGATTCATTATATCTCACAAGGGCATTGAAGTTCACCCAACCAGAGTTTATGCAATTAAAAAAATTCCACCACCATCTACCTTGAAGAAACTCTATCATTTACAAGTCAAAATTTAATTTATCAGATACTTCATCTCAAAATTAGCTGATAAATGACATCCATTTACACACTTGTGGAAGAAAGACATTATATTCTCTTAGAATGAAGAGTTCCATAAAGCATTCGATTAACTTAAATAATATCTTTCCAACCCACCTATTTTGTTGCCACCAATTCCAAACAAGACATTAGTTCTTTACCTATCAACACCTAAGAGTACCCTGGGGGAAATTTTGGTATAGCACAATGAATAGGGTAAGGAGCATGCCCTATATTATCTGAGTCAAAAATTATTTGTGTATGAGCTTAACTATACACTGATTAAAAATGCATGTTTAGTAATGGTGTTTTTAGCCCAATAGTTGTCATTATATGTTGAATAACAAGACAATTATTATTTCCAAAGTATATCCACTCAAGTATCTACTTTCCAAGTCATATTTATAGGGTTTTAAAAAAACATGGATCATGTTATTGAGTGAGTTTGAAAATGATTATGCCAATCAAAAAGTCATTAATGGGAAAGTACTCATAGTTCAACTCACATAAGTTCCTCTTTAAAATATGCAACCTTTTACATTTAGATTTATACATGAGGATATTATGAATTTTGAAGAAGCAGAAGCACCTCCTAAGTTTGAATAGTGGAATATTTACTTTGATGGATCATTTACTACTCATGGATCAGGGGCTAGAATATTATTTGTTACACCACAAGGGAATCTCATTCCCATGTTATTTTGTATTGGATTTCCCTATACCACTAACATGGATAAATAACACATTCTCATTGTATGGATTTAGCAAGCAATATAGTGTAACATTCAACATTTATTGGTGTATGTTGATTCTTAGCTAATCATCAATCAGGTCATAGACTAGTACCAGACCAAAGATGAGAAGTTGGCACCCTATTAATATATGGTTGATAATATTAAGAAGAAGATTACCAACATATAATTTTAAATAATACCTAGAGAAAATAATAGAATATTTTATGCTATATACACTATTGGATCCATGATTCAAATCATAGATAGATCAAGGATTACTAATTATTTGTTGAACATATCTTATCATTAGTGCACAAACAATAAGCCAATGAGATGGTTTATGACATTGTTGGTCCCATGTCTCCCTGGTAATTAGATATATATTCCTATATTCAATACCAAACTATACCTCCTAAATTATCACATAAAATACAAAAAACCTTTGCCCATAAATCCTCTCACTATACCCTACTTGGATTAAGCTTGTATCATAAAAGCTATGATGGAACTCTTCTTCCTTGTTTAGCTTTTTTAGAATTCAGAATAGCATTGAGGGATATCCATGAAGGAGTATGTGGATCCCACACCAGTGAGGTAATATTAGCCAAAAAGTTACTTATATTGGTTATTATTGGCCAATAATGGAAGTATATACATCTTCATATGTAAATAAGTGTTTCAAGTGTCAAAAACATGCCAATATTATTCATGCTCTATCCAAGACACTCAAATTATTGACAACAACATGGCCATTCTCAATGTGGGGACTTAGCCTTTTGGGAAGATCAATCCCACATCTTCACATGGTTATAAACATGTCTTGACTTCTATTGAATACATCACTAAGTGGGTGGAAACCATTCCCCTCACATACCTGGTAATTAAATAGCCAAGTTAATATTTAACAAACTCATCTATCATTATGGTATCCCCTCCAACATTATATCTAATAATGGAAGATTATTCAATAACAAAGATGTAAAAGCACTTTGTTCTCAATACCACATCAAACAACATTTATCTACCATTAACTATCTACAAGGCAATGACCAAGTTGAGGCTTTTAATAAAACCATTGTCAATATTATGAATAAGATTGCCAATGATGTTAGTAATAGTTATCACTTTTATATATTTAATTCCCTATGGGCATACTATACCACATTCCATATTACAATAGGAGTTACGCTCTATTCACTTGTTTGTGGAACTAATTCCATTCTTCATATTAAGGTTGAGTGGCATTCTCTCTAAATTTTGTTGTAGCACATCATCGATGATGAAGAATATAAAGTAGCTTGCTTGTGAAAGCTATACCTCTTGATGGAAAATGCTTGACCACCTTGAATAATCATTAGGAATATTATAATAGATTAAAATAATAATATAATAGGAATTTTAAACATAGTGAATTTGATCTTGGTGACCTAGTGTTAAAATATAATCAAAAGAATGCTAATGCTAAAACCAAGAAAAAAGGAAAGTTTCAACCAAACTAGTTATGTCCCTATGTGGTTTTTTCCAACTATGGTTTCATAACATACATGATCACCAAACCAGAGGGTGATGAACTTGATGAATCAATGAATACAATACACCTCAAACATTTTTACACTTGAGGGATTTAGATTATTACTACATTGATCATTTAAGTTATACCATATTATACTTATTATTTGTGTTATATCCTCTTACCATTATACCATTCCCTTAATCCTTCACTATTTAGTTATTTTCATGTAACCCCACCTATCACATTTGTCCTTGGTTTAGATTCATTTGTACTTTAAGAAATTTTAGTGGTTGATGACATATTTAATTCTAGTAGTTGTTTCAAGATTAAATGTTTGAATGGTAGTATATGAAAGTAGTATGATAGTGGTTTTGGAAATTACATACTTCATTTTTTGTTAGTTTTCCACCTTGTTCTACTAATTATAACCACTTATGGGAAAATTAGTACCATTTACCCTTTGCCATTGTTTCCTAATTATAGCTACCTATGGGTAAATTAGAAATAACACATTTACCATGTATTTTCACATCACCTTTCCATTATTTTTACCATTTTCCTTGCCATTTTTATTTACCTAAACTTGTTGGCACTTAGTTGGATGCCTTTTATGTAGGTGGAACTATAGTGACTTGAGGTCCATTTGGACTATGTAGGTAGTGCTTGATTCATGTTGAGGTCAGATTAGTCACCCCTTTGCCATACTCTCACTATTTTTTAAGCATTGCTTAAGCCATATGCTCTCACTATTTTACAAGTTTGGACCATGTTGTATCTTATAATTATCTATTGAGTTGAGATACTAAAAAAACTAAAACATTGAAATTAATTCCCCACTTTCACCACTAAAGGCAAAAATATAATGACTTGAGGTCCATTTGGACTATGTAGGTATCAATAAATTCACATTGAGGTCATTTTAGTCACCCATTTACCACACTCTTACCATTTTGTGAGCATTATTTAATCCATATGCTCTTGTAATTTTATGAGTTTTGACCCTATCATATCTTGTAATTATCTATTGAGTTGAGATATTGAAGACACCAAACATTGAAATAAATTCCCCACTTTCACCACTAAAGGCATAAATATAGTGACTTGAGATCCATTTAGACTACGTAGGTATTTCTTGATTCATGTTGAGGTTAGCTCAGTCACCTTTTTTCCATGATCTCTCCATTTTACAAGTAAATTAAATATAAAAATTCTCACCATTTTGAAAGCCACCTAATCTATGCTCTCATAATTTTGTGAGTTGGACCATATTGTATATCATAATTATTAATTGATTTGAGTGGATATAAAAATCCAAAAACATTTGAAACTTTAAAAAAATCCTAAACATTTGTAAAAGATCTCAAAAATCCTATAAATTAAGAAATCATGAAAATTGGTTTAGAATTTTCATGTGAGATATAAATCCATCACAATTTTATAGGATGGGCCATCTTATTTGTTTAGCTTCATTTATAAATTACATTGGTCTTCTTCCTCCCATTTTTGGGATAACTACATAGTCCTAAGGTGTGCACAGACTATGTATGCATCACTTGGATACATGGGGTATCAGTTAACTCAACCACCACCACTTTACACCTTCCTTAAATTTTTGACCACTTGTCTTAATAAATCTGTGACTCATAAATACTTCATGAGTAACCATTAGTCATTTAGTTTTGCCATCCTTATTGGCTTTATCCATATGCTCTCACCATTTTTTAAGCTGATGTTGTGAGAATTATGTATTTGAATCAGATACACTAATGACTACTTGGTTTTTCTTATGTTCTTATCATTTTATGGGAAATTTTTATTTAAATTCCTCATTATTTTTCAATCACATTATATTTGTATGCTCTCATTATTTTTCAAGTAAGCATTGCCTTTACTCTCACCATTTAGCGAGATCATTCTCATTCTAAGACTTAGATGTAGTAAACACTATGAATTACCAATTTAATTCATTTATGAATACTTGTCTCTTAAGTTGTGGTGTGGTTTTATCCTAGCCTATATTCTTATGCTTGTGTAATTTTTTTGTGGTAACATTTTCATGATTGTAAAATGTCATATCCTCTTTTCTCACACACTTGCCATTTTGTGAGATCATTCCTATTTTCTTCTACAAGTCAAACATATTTTATTATCATTTTATTTTATCCCATGTCCTAGGAGAACTACATTTGTCCTAAATTTCACATTTGATCTTTTATTTATAGAACTACGTAAGAAGTAGCCACCTACCTAGTGCATCTATAGTCATCTTGGTTACCCCTTCCTTTTCTTCTATTTCTCCCCCATTTTATTTATGTTGTTTCTTTGTATATTATATCCTAGGGGAAATGATTGTTGTTTTCTATTTGTATTGTTATTTCCCTATAACCTAGGGGTAACCTTATGCCTTTTGTTCCTATGTTATTTTACCTTTGTTGTTGCTACCTAACTTAGGGGTCACCTTGTCACCAAGAGTAACACCTTTATTACACATACACGAATAATTTGTTTTATGTTTGTACTATCATTGACATTAACCATTGTGTGTGTATTATTATTATTTTATCCTAGTTTGTCTGTTTTTGTGTGTTTAGATTAGTTTACTTCCTACACTTTTCTTCACTTTGGATTGTTTAGTTATTTTATTTATTTTTTATTTTTTTTATTGCATTATTTGTTTGTCTTGTTTGTTTGTTTTTTTAATTCTATGTCTTTATTTATCCTCTTTATTTTGTATTATTTATATTATTTATTTGTATTGTGTTTGCTTGTTTATTTATTTATTTTTGTTTTATTTGTTTATTGTTGTTTTGTTGTTGATTATTTGTGTTTATTTAGTTGTTTGCATGTGTGTTGCTTTATTTTTTGATATTGTTTTGTTTACTAGTGTTTTATTGTTTTTTTATTGGTGTTTTGTTATTTTTTATATTGGTGTTTTATTTGTTAGTGTTTTTGTTTTTTTTTTGTTACACTTATTTTGGCTTATTGGTGTTTTACAATTTATTTATTTTATTAGTTTTGTTTTTTTATCAGATTTATTTATTTGCTTGTATAGTTTATTTATATTTTTTTGTTTATGTTGTTTGTTAATTTTTATTTGTTTGTATGGTGTTTAGTTTGTTTGCACTTTTTTTGTTTATGTTTTGTTTATTTTTTTATTTTTATCCATTCATTCATTTTCTATTTTTCTATTTTTATTTATTTATTTATTTTTGGCCTTTTTTCTCAGTTGTCATAAGATTATTAAATTTTATTTGAAATTAATTCATGGTTATCTATATTATGTACCTAAGTTGTGAATATTTTTATTTAGTCTTACACTTTATTTATTTATCATATTTACACTTATGATTTGATTATTCATATCTTATTCCTAGGTTATTTATATTTACATTTAAACTAAGTTTTATATGCTTATGGTATATATTTCCATTTTAGTTATTCATAACTATCACACATAATATCACAAGCTAAATAAAAAAGTGCACATAGAGTTTATTTTATCAATATAATGCCCATACTTCTTTGATATATAAAAAACTATCCAAATACCCAAACACATGCTTGAATCTACAAATAATAAACAAGAGTAAAAAATTATTTATTATGTGTTTATACAAATGAGTATATTTGCATAAGCATATCAATGAGTCATAAAACATAATCAGATGATAACCAATACAACATCTCATAAACAATACATGAATAGATCATACATAAGCACAAAGATAAATAATGTTAAACATCCATAATGTTACTCAATGCTAATCAATGATAAACATAAAATAAAAAAGATAATAACATGGAATTATATATATATATATATATATATATATATATATATATATATCAAATCAATATCATATACATGTACATCAGCCTCATAAGACCCAAAACTAAATGTCAATGTATCTCAAATGTCATATACATAGAGTATATATACATATCACCATGGTGTTTCAAAAATACATCAGTATGATGATATAAGGAGTAAAATGCCATAGGCCAAAACAACACCAAAACTATGTCAAAATACCAAAATTCTAAGATCCATGTGCTTAGCTTTGGCTTTATGTATCCATAGGACCTATGGCTAGAGGAGGCCCTAGTGGCCATGAAGGTACTAGTGGTGGTGGTCATGGTTGATGAACAAACTAGCCTAAGGTACTTGTAACATGAGTACTTGTAACATGAGTCCTAGTATTAGATTTATTGGGAAATATTTTACTAAAGCATGGTCATATCATCATCTTACATAGCTAATGTTTTATGCAAATCAATCACCTACCAGTGTAAAATTACAATCTCTCATACCTAAGCATTGATCTCCTACACTAGCATGATGGTGTATCTACCAAATGTAGCCATGCTAGAAGGCCCTACCTAGCCTAGATCCACATGTGTACCCAAAGGCCCAGCTTGGCCAAAGATAACTTTTCCAACTATAAAAACTACCATGCTAGGATTTATCACCATAAAATTTGGCCCATCATCTCCATCTCCATCTCCTTGATCATCTCCTCTATCAAAACCTCCACCATCATCATCATCCCTAGCCTTTCCACCACTATCATTCTATGTGCTACCATTAATGCTCAAGGTCTCAGACTCCATATCCTTGATGTATATAGGAACTTGACCCCATAATGACACTATAACTATTAGCCTCAAATGGAACACTTGTACCCACCAATGTAAGTTAGAGTGACCGTTACATCTGTAGCTCCTTTTGTATAAGCCAAAACAACTTGTGGTATGTTAACCATCTTAACCTCTTAAGTACATCATGTGTATAGCCAAATTACTTGAGTACCCAATCAGGGCAATACTCCTCTATGATATAGGATTGTCTCCTAGTAAGAAAACATATGGTAGTCATGAAATCCATGTACCATCCATCCCTAAATAATTATATCTAATACATGAGTTACAACCTCCAAATGAATAATTGTGGTGTTAGATTATTAAACATATAATGATAAAATGGGATATCACCCCTATGGTTTTGCTTATTGGCTCCTATTCAATCTCCCAATTATATGCTACTAGATCCTCAAGATCCCATACTTTATGCATCCCAGCTAATAAATCAATCAAGATATGTTCATATCCCTAGACCATAATAAATGTACAAGCCATGACGTTGTGTCCACCTTGGTACACTATCATATGTAGGTCTCTATATAACTATGCCAAAATAGTTGGTCCCCAAGAAAAATGTGTAGAATATTTTAACATACTCCTCGCTATGACACCTAGGACCATATGGAAATACTAACCACTCTTGTTATGTAGTAAGATATCATTGATAATGGCCATAATGAAAATAACCTCCTAATGAATAAGAGCTAGTGGTGATGGATCCCAAATAGGCAAATCATCTAGTTGAATTTCTATATAGGTCTCAATGAGGTTTATATCAACATCCCCTTGAAACATGAGGATACTATGATAGTTGCATAGGTCATAAAAAAATACCTACTATAGTGCTAGTGGTGTCCATAATAATCATCATCCGTGCATTGGTAACCTGAGGATATGTCAAGTATCCTCAACTATAATGGTAGCCTATATAGTAGGCAAATGAAATATGGACATCTCACTATGCTAGTGCTCAGCTAATGCACTCAAGTAAGCCTAATCAACCTAGATAGTTGGCATATATTCCATGTCATGTATATCTATCATATACAAAAAACCAATAATGTCCTTAATCCAATTCTATAGGGTCAGTAAATAGTGTGACCATCTCTTATGGCAAGTCAAAAAATCTAGTCACTCCTACAATCAAAATACTTAGCATTAGATTAATTATATATAGCTACTTACACCTAAGCCTAACATACTCAATCTAATTTACCCTCTTTTAGAGTTTGGACCCATTTTAGGTCCCTAAATCAATTATTTTTGGCTTCTAGAGAAAAGCCACTATTTTGTTCAAGTCAAAGCCAACATTTAGGCAATTTTGTACATTTTAAGGTGAAATTATCATTTTCATTTTCACAAAAATGGTGACTTTGACTTAAAATGGGAAAAGTCACCATTTAAATGATTTCCACCCATTTTTAGTGTTTCTACCATTTTTAGGAATGGTGACTTTGATCAAAGTTGTTGTTTTCCTCAGTGAAGATGCTATTTACACTAAAATGCAAATGATGAACTCACTATTGTCACCTTATACCATGTAATAAATGCTAATAAATGTGCATTAATGACAAAGCTGAGATTAATTACTAATGGTCCATCATGTGGTGACCTCATGTGTTCCTTCACTCACTCTAAAATGTGACACTAAGATCCTCTACAGGCTATGTTATCTCGATAATATGCACAGGAAACTAGAGATTAAATTCTTGATATCTTAGGGTAAAAATGAATTGTTTTTCATGTTAGGGATGAATATATAGATAAAATTTTGAATTTTTACCCCTAGGGCATATGGTCTATTATTCATGCTCCAAGAAGTATGTTTTTCATATCCATGGTCTGTTTTACATGTTGTTTGATCTTAGGTGGTTTATTTTTGGGTTGTATTATAACCAAACCATCTTCTCCTTTGAGGCCCATTTAACAACACTATTTGTTGTCCTACATCTCACATTTATTTGAATGAGCATCTTTGAAGTCACATTTAGGCTAGAAATGTGTTTTTATCCTTTGTTAACTCATCATAAATTCATTTTATGGATTTTTCATAGGATACCCTTAAAAATTTTCCCTATTGTGGAAAATTATTTTTGTGATTGATCAATGATATATCTTTCTTTTTAGTGTAATTATTATTCCCAACCATGAGATTTATACATGTGAATGACTATAACCATCTTTGGGTAAATCATTCATTTTTTTACTAATTTAATGATTATAACCACCTATGGGTAAATTGTTATTTTGCACCCATGCTAATGATTATAAACACCTTAAGGCAAATGATTATTTTTGCACCTTGTGCTAATGATTATAATTACCTTTTAGAAAACCATTATTTTTACCCTCTCCACCTACCCTTCTGGGGAAAATACCTATGCCACTAATTATAATTTCCTCTAGTAAAATTAGTGACACACATTTCATTCCTAATTATAACCACCTTTGGGAAAATTAGTGTTTAACATTTTATTACTAATAATAACAACCTTTGGGCAAACTAGTATCCATTCCACCACCCTACCAGGGTAACTATCTATGTCACTACTTATAACCATCTTTGTTAAAATGAGTGTCACACCTTTTGTTACTAATTATAACTACCTTTGGGAAAATCAGTGACTCTGTATCCATTACTATTTATAACTTCCTTTGGTCAATTCAGTAGTCCCACCCCCATTTCCACTAGATCATGTCATTTTATTCATTTTTATGGAATGTTTGACAACTCTATTTTTCCACATGCTCCCTTGAGGGGGCATCAAGGTCTTATTGAAAACCCTTTTGGGCCATGAACTATTAGGATTAACAACTTTTGAATTCTCTAAAAATATGTTATTATGCTTGTGTCTCACAATGCCTTCTCAAACATGGCCAAAATGCAGACAAAAATTTTAAATCATACTATTTAATTTCTATTACAATTTTTTTTTATCCAAATATGAAGTCAAAGGTTAAAATAGATAATAAATTAATTTATTATTTCTTAAATATTTTTAAATTATGAGTCACAACCTCACAAATATCAAAAATGAGTTGTCATGCCTCACAAATATATGAAACTGAGGTTTAAAGATTGCATGAGTGCTTTGACCCAACCCAGGGTTAGATTGACTCAACCTAGGTCAATTTAGACTCAACCAAAGTTATAATTTAACCTAATCTCCCTAGAGTTTAAGTTAATTCTTAGAGCTATAAATACAAATACCCACACAATATGCCAACAAATTTTTACGCGTAATGTTATTCTACTAGAATACCTTCAAGAATCCTTTGAGAGTAGTGTTATAATGCCCATTTTATTCCAAGCTTCAAACCAAGCCATAAGTGACCATTGGAGAGATGCTACCACCATGGAAGAGCATTCTTATAAGACTCTAATCACCATAGACTGATCATGAACATCCTTATGCCAAAAAGTAAGCATATAATTTGACAAAGGAGGTAAGAATTTTTTTGTTATTTTTATCTATATTTTGTGATCTTGCTTATTATGTTATTATCTCCCTTTTTCTTAGGTAAGAGTCTTTAGTCCTAGTTTATTTTTATGGTTTTTTTCATTTTGAATAACAAAGGACAAATCTACATTTTGTTTACTCTTTGAACACTTAAGATACACTTTTAAGTTGAAAACTGACCCCCAATGTACTCATCCCTATTCTTAACAACCTTAGACATCTTTTAGGCCTTAACTAATGATCAACATGATGAAATCACCCATTATACAAGAGATACTTAGGGGATTATAGTGCATCACTCTAGCGTACTTCTCCCTCTCCTATATTCTCACCAAATAATGGCTAATTTTCTAAACTCAAAGCTATAGAAAGGTTGACCCATGTACCTAATGAGCCCCATTTAAAGGATTTTTCAATTAAATGACTATAGAAAAACTTTTTCAACCATTTTTCAAGGGGGAGGCATTCACATTGAAAAACACTAGAATCACACTTGCACATTGAGATAAAAATACTTATTTTTCCCAATTCTCATTAGATATAACCCTAGTAGCCTAGATCTCAAGTCTAAATACATTTTACATATCACAATTCATGAAAAAGGAACTTAATCACATAAATATTACAATAACATCTATCACATTGTAATAGTTATTAAAAGACCACTATATCATGGGATAACTACAAGAAGTTTGATCCCTCTTCAAAGTATTGGTATGTAGGTAGTGTTCAACATATGGAGTGTTGATGTATCATCCAACTTCAATAGTTGACCCATTTTCCCCCATTGATTTACATTGGCATTAACATATCAAATAGATAGGGTTTTGATTAAAAATTAGTCACACAATGGTCTTTGTAAGTGATTGTGAGCTCTTGCACTAGATATAAGATCTACAAATAAAGGTGTAGAGAACCTAAAAACCTTGATTTTATCACTACAAGTAGATCTGAGCACACTAGGTTGGATAGGATCACCACCACTCTAGTGTCCTCTTCCCAATGTTATTGGATAGGCTTAGATTCAATTCTAAATTATTGATTCTAGTCACCAAACTCCTATGCACATTAAGTTTTAGGCCCTGATTCCTACTAAAGGCATAATTTCTAGTTAAGTATTTATTTCTTCCTTACACTTTTACTATTTTTAGTAAATTTCCATAATAAAATTATTTTAAATCACTAAATGTTATCATTATTATATTATATTCTTGATTTTTTTCAATAGCATTTTCATTTAATATTTTAACTTAAAATCCTAAATTTGATAAAACATGGATGAAGTGTAACACATATATCACTATCAAAATCTTTAAAATGGTCACAAGCTATAGAATATCTAAAATCATTAGAATGATTAATATAATCATGTATGTACTATGTAGCTCTAGTAGTCAGAGTAACATATGAAATTCATTGTATATTAAGAGAATACATTAGTGTTATTTGTGTAACATGATCACAAGGCTATTATATGTAATGGATTAACCAACATAAGTGGATCTGAAAAATTAATTGATACTAGTAAAATAATTTCTTAGGGAAATGCACCATTTGTGTATGTAGCCAAAACTAAATCATTTATCATATGTGCATACTTTGAATTGGTTATTAAAGATTTACCCCTATGGTTTCTATATTTTTGAATTAATATTATACATATACTAGATACTCATTAGCTAGACATTGTGCTCTATGTTGTGCTTCTTGTAATTGAGTCTTGTTCGATTTTTTAGAGTATTATTTTAATGGAGAGCATGTGAGAGATTCATGTCTTGTATTAATATTTTTTATATGTCTCTAAAGTTACATTTGTGTTTTAAATTCATGTTTTTTTTAATTATTTATCTTTTAGATCATTTTTATTATTTTTTTTGTCTTGAAGAGGCACCTTCCATTTATTATCATCTAGCAAAGTTTGAGTATGAAGGAGACCTCATAATTTATCAATGATCACCATATTTTAATTATCTTGATATTCCCCTAGTACTATAGGTGTAAAGTTTAGATGATATAAGTGTTGAAATTTATGGCCTCATAGGATAAATGTTAACCCCATATATTAAAACCTATTAGTGACCATCATTTTAGCCTACTTATGAGTACTCTCAGCATGGTCATGTCACCCTTGTCCCAATGAGAGTCTTTGGATCTTGACTAAGAGCATCATTATGATTCATAATTTCACATTGGATCCATGGTGTCATGAGTGTCTTAAATTCCTTTTGGTGATTTTTTATGTGTCATGGTGGCCTAAAAAGAGAGAGAAAATTTCCAAGAGGTCATGAAAATCTAATGAATACTTAGCCTTGTTTGAGGAATATAGTGATGTTTTAGTAATGTGAGGATGTTTTAACATTTGGTTGAGACTATAATATTAATATCATGATGTATTCAAGTCATTTTAAATTAAATACTCATAGAAATTCAATTAACTCCTTCATTACCCCTCTTAAACCATTCATCACCCCTCAAACCCCCCTCATGAGCTTATATCACCCTATAAAAATTTAGAAAGGGGAGATATATTGATTAATTACATTGAAAATTTTTCCTTAATACATGATACCCATTCCACTTTACTCTCCCTAAGCATTTCATTCCACTTATAGTCTCTTTAAGGCCCACTCACACCCTTTTCACTAAGCCAAGTGGGCCCCACATGCCACTTTGTGGCTTTTTCACTTCCCCTCCTATGTTTT
Organism: Torreya grandis; assembly: GCA_037957365.1. Lineage (NCBI taxonomy): Eukaryota > Viridiplantae > Streptophyta > Pinopsida > Cupressales > Taxaceae > Torreya > Torreya grandis. The sequence continues at coordinate 2,802,889 of JARHVA010001835.1, read as the reverse complement.
ATCTATTTTAAAAGACTTTATAATTCATTATATTCTTCATTTGACCCCCATATGATGTTTAAAAGTCTAAACTTTGAGAAATTTATTAAAGAATACACTATTTTGGTGATTTTATGCATTTGTATGGAATTATACAGCCTATACTATATAGCAGAGGATAAAGGGATGAAGGTGAGATAATGAATGATGTCTCATAAAAGTTTTAGGTTGAATTTAGGTCAAAAAATCTCAAAATAATTTAATACTCCACTTCCCCTTCTTTGCAATCTTGGACATCTTCTCAAGTTTCTACCTGTACTATACGTAGAAGAGAGAGTGTAGGTCCCATCTCTTGGTCATGTAAAGTAGACTCAACAATATTAAAATAATGGGAATTTGTCTAAATATTGGTCTCATCAACTTTATGAATCTTCCTTAATAATTTTAAGGAATGTCTATGCACTTCACATTTGCATAGGCCAACTTCATTTGGATATTTTTCATGTGTTTTTGATTTATTTTCTTAACATAATGAATGATGTTATTATCTCAAATATTAAAAGAGAATTTTATGGAAATTTGAGAACTTTTCTCAGATGTGTGAGCTTATATAAATGAAAATCTCCATGGCTAACTACTATGTGCAACCTACAAGAAAGCTGACTATATTAACTAAGGTTTGGTGTCTTCACCAAGAGACATGAGTTGAATATGAAGATTTTGAAAAGGTTTATGGTTCTAATGCTTTATTTCTCAAATTAAATGATTAATGGTCTATTATCATCTCATAATAACACAAAGAGAAGGGACTTATGCATAGGTGGAGCTCACTATGTAACCGACTATGTGCAATCTAAAGGCACCGATATATGGCTCAAAAGCATTAAAAGAAGATGGTATATGGGTGATGGAGGTTCCTTGTGCCATGATGAATAGGATCATAAAACTCCTTTGTAGCCTTAGATTCCAAAAAATCACATCTCCTACCCTCAAATAACCTCATTACCATTTTAGCAGAGTTTGAGGTTTCCTTGTAAAATTTAAGGTTTTATGAAATTTTAAGGTTTCATTTTCAAGTTATATATGTTGTGTGTATGATTCTAAAGCTCCATGATTTATTAGTTATGGTATAAGGTTATTCAATATGCATGTATTTATTCTTAGGAAGGACCCTACCATCCATTTCAAGTCACAATCCTTACCCTATCTTTTCACATTATCATCACTACCTTCCACTATGTTATTACCCTATTTCATGCTTCCAACACCCTTATCACTCCACTCCCATATTTTTCCACCCATTCACCCCCATTCTAAGTCTAAACCATGATAATAGACTTCCTTTCTTCCTTGGAACTCTCAAAATGGATATTTTCATAAGGTGATGATCCCATTAGGGGATGAACCTAATAAAGAGGCAAATCATAGCTACAGTTAGCCTTTTAGGGCTAGTGTAATAGAGTACTTAGAGGGCTTTATGATACTATTCAAGGACATGAGATATTGATGTATATATCAATAGGTATGCATCCTATAAGATTAATAATGATGCAATCTCAAGGAAAAGAAGAAATTCAAGTGGCTTCAAATCACCTATGTCCATCACAAACAAAATATAACACCTATAGCCACCCTTCTAGTGCCACTATAGCAGAGCATTCATAGGAGTATGATTACAAAAGTTTTCAAGGATAAGATAGAGAGAGATAAAGAATTATGATTAATTATAGTCAAGGACATAATAAAAATTTATCCTAATAAGTATTCCATATCAACATACACCTCAAATAGTGTACTTGGACTATCTCAGTCCATATAAGGAGAGGAATCAAGGGATTCTTGAAAGTTAGATCATTTAAAGGAGTCAAGGATTATCCTTAAAAAAATGAATATTGATGTCTCAAGTGAATGAGGATAGTGTTGATATTGGTCATTAAATCACACTCATCAAATAAACATCTTCATCACAAGCATAATGAGTACCTATAAGTACTTATATCTACCTCAATTACTTTGGACTTAGTATATGAATGGAGTTGAGGAGATCAAGTGTGATTCATGGCATTATGAAGTTCTATTAGGAAGTAATAGTTGTGAATGATGTTAAAATAATCTTATATCACCATTATGTTAGACCTTACCCCCTCAAAAGGACATAACATAAGAGATAATATTCTACAATAGTGCATTGTATTCACTTACTGCTGTGTCTCTTCTCATTTACTGATTATGCAATAAGAAAGTTATTTTCAAAGAAATAGGTCAAAAATTATTAAATAAGAGAGTTTTTATAATAATATCACTACCAAGACACCATTTTGAGATGAATATATAATTATGACACTTCATTTCCCAAAATCCCTCCTTCGTACACACCTACAACCACTTTGTTGGCTTACTTGAAGTTAGTTGTTATGATGAAAGTTACTGTATAGGGTAGTTGGTGATAGGGATATTATAATAAATAAATTATAAATGTATATATTATCTTAAAATACACAATAAACTCAAACCAAGAGTGAATAACCCCTTAGTTAAGAAATTAAGAATCTACACCTACAGGTTAACCATCCAAGTCAGTTTTGTGAATGGGAACATGAAACTATTGTAATGGCTCAGAATACAAAGTCAAGTAAAGTGTTATCAATACACAAGTAAGATATTATATGGTAAAAAAGTACAATATGTTTTTATATCATAAATATTATTCATTATTCAAGTCATATGTAAGTTAGGGTATACATAGGGTTTCAGGTAGAACTCAATTAATTACCCCTAATAAAGCATTCATATGCATTGGGTACCAAGTTAGTTAGATAAAAAGGATAAAATAAGGTATGAAGACTTAATAAATATTAATAAGGATCCAAAAATACCATTAAATGGAGGATATACTCAAGGAACCCTCAAAAAGTATGATTTTATACATGTAAGGGTCAAATTAAGCCCCCAATCTCCAAACCCTGCATAGGTAAGTCAAATTATTAGAAGGGATAATAAATCCATTAAATAATAGAGTATGATGAAATAGGGTGGAGGTACGATATATTATAAATTCATGATTATGTTTGTTCCATCTACAGTGTCCTCAAACTCAAGGATTCCATGTCAACACAGTTAGAAAGTAGTTAATGACTAGTTTGAGCCAAAATGGTCATTTGAGGCCCTTTTAGATAGAGTTAGGCCTTAAAATTGGAGGATATTGTTAGTTTTACTATTAAATATCATCAATTATATTTTATTGGTTATAAAAGTAGTTTTTTTACCCACTTTTTTGTTTTATACCAAGCTATGTTTAGGTAAGCAGTCAAGGTGGTAAATGGACAAAACCAAGTCTTGGAAGACAAGAAAGTGGAATTAGAGACCTTAGATATTTTTGAGTCAATTAAACATGGTAAATTTTACTTAATATCCATAAAAATGGGTTTAAAACTCAACACTTTGGTCAACTATCTTGGTGATAGGCCTTAAACACAATCATATAGGCCTACTTGTAGACCCTAGAGCCACATCAAAGCTCTTTCAAGATCCTATATCAGGTAGTATGATCAAGTTATGGGATATGAGGAAGTTTTAGACATGATATAAGATATTTAAGATGGATAAAAGTGAATAAAAGTTAGAATATTTTCAAAACTTTTATTGAAGTACTCGACCCTGCACATAGGTAGTTTGAAGACCAACTTCAAGCACTCACACACTCCACCACATAAGTCCTCAAAACCAAAGCTATTATTAAATTTTAGGTAAAAATTTTCAATAAAAATTCATGATATATTTATTGGAATTTGGAGGCTAAAAACTATGAATGAACCTCAATAAGTCAGGCACTTAGAATTGGCTTGTAGACTACCCTAGGGTCACCTTTAGATGTTCATATCTTCATCCACCCTTTACATGCGAGTCTAAGACACTCATGGAATTTAAGTAGGTTAATTACCTAGAGATTAATGGAATTTATTCCAAACATATATGTCTATATAATATGAATCATCCCTAAGACTCTTAAGAACTCCTAAACCTCCCTAAAACCCTAGTTAGACCTAGTCTTAGAAAACTTGATATTTTTATGCCCTATCATCCCAAAATCATCTAAATAGCTCATGGATGGTAAATTTAACTTATATAGGAACCCACCTATGGCACCTAAATATATAAAAATGGTATATAATCCTTTAAAATATGTACTTTTTAGGGTTTTGTGAAGAAATGAGGGTGTTTGACAATGTGGAGTGATTCCAATCATTGGGATAGTCAATTTGGGACTTAATCAACCTTATAAATATATAACATGCTCAATATTTTACTTATAATAACCTATATAAGTACATTCAAAACTACCAGTCTACCAATGCATGAGGAAGTTAAACTAGTCAAATTGGAGAAGTGGAGTTTTAAGTTCAAGATGCCTTTCTAAGCATATGTCATTATTGGAAGTGTTATTTAAATCATGGATCACACTTATTCATAGGATTATAAGCTATTGTTATTATGCAAGCAATTAATCAATTAGGACTAATAGGTTTAATTAGCCTATGTTATCATCAAGGAGAGCCAATTTGGCATTAGAACACCAATCAAATAATTCAATACAAGGATTATACATTCTTAGCTAGACCTTTAAGGTCATTAAATATGAATTTAATGGCTATGATTGAGGTTAAGATAGTTTATTTGACTTTGTCAATTTGTTTAAGAGGAGAGTGGGTTGCTACATGACTGTGAGGGCCTAATTTATGATTGTAACTACCACAAAATAGAATGGTTGACCTTTATTATGCATAAAAAGAGTTTAATAGATTAGTTACACCCTCCTTCACCTCATTTTAAATGCTAAAAACTCATTTAATGAGCCATCAAAGAGGTTCAATACATGAAAGGACTAGAGAAGATGCTTGTAACTATTGTAACTAAAGGAAAATTCAATTATGGACATTTATGACTATCCTCTCCACTTTTCCAAGCTAGATTATTCTTCTTCTCTCCTCATCTCTTCTATATATTCAAGGCTTTTTACCTTAGTTTGTATCCCTTTGGCTAGTATGAGGAGACTCTACCAGTATTTATACTTGTGCATCTATTTGGATTGATTAATATATAGTTGTATCTCTTCCATGGTGACATTATAGTGTATTCATACTTTTTGAAATGTAAATGTGATGGTTTTTCTTCCCTTTTAGGTCCTTGTTCACCTATATGTTAAGGAGTAGCCTTATGTAAGTCATGTGGAGTGTATAAGGGTATGTAATGGAGTCTTGAATTATGGAATGACTAGTGAGAGTCTTCTAATAGACCTAATTTTCATAACCTTGGTATTCCACTCATCTATAACAACCTCCATATGAAACACTTGTGCATAGGACCCATGATGATGACTATTTGGTTGTGTTTAACTCATTAGTGTATTAAGATTCTAACTTGAATGCATGGATTGAATGATCATCAAGTGCATCACCACACTTTAAAATAGGTTTTCATTCATGAATTTTATATAACTTTCCATCCCAACTATTTAAATCTTAGAAGGAGATTAAAATGAGCAAATCAAGGGAGCTAGCCCCTTAAAATCTAGAGGTTTGGCCCACATATTATATAACCCACATCCTAGGGGAATTCCCATATTTGCCTAGGTTTAAGGTTAGGACATAAACACTCCCCTCCTTAGTAAGTGTGAAACCTAGAGTCACTAATAGTTCTAGCATGCCTGATGGGATAGATTTCAAGTGCCTTGAGTCATACTCTAAAAACAATGGAAGACATTTAGAAGATGATGACATCAATAACAACATATACAATCACCTTTATCAGATTCAATAATATTTGGAAGGTTTTAAATTAGTTTCAAGCTTAGAGGCATCATTACTTCATGGTTATAGAGGTAAGAAACTTCTAGTTATGGTTATGATCTGACACATATTTCATCTAAGGGGTCATGTCAACCTATGAGGTAGGCTTTTATCCTCCACCTCCATATCATCCCTATCATAACCCATATGACCAATACATTTATCCTTACCAACCATATATTATACATCCTACATACTACCAAGACCATCCACCTTATTTTGAGCCTCCTCTACCTCTATAGAAACCTCATTATCCACATGATCATTCATATTACCAACACCCCTTGCAACCAACCTACACTAAATAATGATGATTTGTACTTAGAGATTGAGAAATTAAGGAAAGAAATGGATAAGTTATAGGAGGATCTTAGGCAATAAAATAAAAGTGAGTATCGAATCCTTATCCCTTATCATAATAACCCTAGAAACCAATCATCATGTTCTACCACAAATCAATCCTCTTTATCCACACAAAAAATCCACACACCATAATTTTGAATGTCAAAATTCCCCTAGACCACCTTAGGACCCCCTTGGGACTATTTTAACCTTTCAACTACAAACCAAGCCTAACTATAGTCAGTATGACTAGCTAACTTAACCTACCCTTTTACCTTATTTTTACCTTCACCATCAATTAATGATGGTCAAGATGACCATTGATGGTCACATTGACCATCAATAGTTAGGGTGCACCTCCTCAACCACTACCATGCAATCCATCCACCTTGATTTTATAAAAATAGCTTGTCTAAATCCATGTGTGAGCCATTACATACATAAATTAAAGTTGGAAGGCCTATTTAACATCTTGTTACAACTCTCTTTCCTTGCCTATAATAAGAGAGGAGTAGGGAGGTGAAATCATCTCCAATTGTTAACAAGAGCTTGTGCATCTAGAGTTCCTTTGTTTTATAGGTCAATTATCATCATCAATCTAGTGATCTAGCCATCATGTCAAAAATCCAAATTACTACTAATGTTTTGCTAAATTATCAAGTACTATTAATATAATGAAATCATGTTAGACTCCATCAATGAGTTAACCACCTCAAGCACCCACGTAATCAACCTTTTGTAAAATAGGTATTTGTTTTCTAGTATTAAATTAATTTATTTACATTTCACACTTAACCTAGTACCAACAAATATCTCAAAATATAAATTTTTGATCCCATCAATCTAACCATTTATCAACCTAGACCTATACATAGTGACCATCGATGGTTGTCCCAAATGTTGATGGTCTATCCAACTGCCAATGGTCACCTTAACTGTTGATGGTCAACTTAACCACTGATGATCACTATCATAGAAAATAATATCAAGTTATTTTCACCATTTTACCCTCAACCAAATATAATTTTCTATTTCCTTACCTATTCATAAACCCATACCTAATTTTTTAAAATAGACCTAAGACATTTAGCATTAGTACTAACTTATTTATCACTATATTAGTCATTTTTAGTATATTTATTTAGCAAGAATTTATTGTGTTTAATTTAAGTACCTTTTGATTATTGATGCAAGTAATTTATATTATGTTTATAAACTTAAATATTTAAAATGTGTGGATTGACAACCCTTAAGGAAGCCCTTACTTCTGGGATCTATCTAGTGTTAGGAAATCCAATCAACTATCTGTCTAACCAACCATTTGATTTAGTGTTATCTTATTTTTAGGTCATCATCCCAAGCCAAAGAGGAGTTATTCAAAACCATTTGATTCAACATGTACATAATCAAAAAGGTTTTTCAACCATACCCATATTTAGTTTCTTATTCTTCCTTTCTCAAAATATAAGTTGAAATTCACTGAAACATTCTGGCACACCTGATGGGAATTGAGTCTTTACTTAGGATTTCTCTTGTTTACATCTATATTATATGCTCATAAATGAAATCAAAATTTTATTTTGGCTTAAAATTAAGTGCATACATTTATTGATTTCAAGTTTGTCTCACATAGTTTAACTTAAGGCAAAGTAATCCTATTGTAGCATCACTTTTTATTGCACACACTAAACCAAACCAGCTTCATCAAATAAACTTTAGATAAGGGTCGATAAGGATTTAATCACCTAACAGTCACCTTACCTTTTATTTACAATCTTACTTAGATTTCATTACCAAGGGGAGAACCAACTCAGATCTCTGGTTGAGTATAAACTCTATAAATTGGTATATATTGGTTAAGCACTTGACACCCTTATCCCTGTAATGTGTGAAGTGAGGGGGTAGGCCCCAATACCAAGCCATGTATTTATTTCTAATATATATTCATTGTGATTTCCTAAACAACCTAAAACTATCCATAGATTTCCTCTTTAGTACCTTTTCTATAATCCAATTTTAGTCACACAATTTCTTGAATGCTTAAAGCATAAACCAAAAGAGAGACTAAAAAAATTTTAGGACTTAACATTATTTATATATAATTATTTGTTTTATTTTATCATTTATTTGCTTCTCTCTATTTGAGTGGTGATATTGTTTGTGCATTATCTCTCCCTTACCTTGTATGGTTCTAACTCATTAGAAATGAAAGGATCTAGCAGAGCAAAACCCATCACCAAATCAATCGACCTCTTCCACCCCTTCATCTTGGTAAGTCCTCCTTTCCCTCAAGAGGTTCTTTAAGGAGATAAGGACTTTTCCACCTTCTTAGATAACAATTTTTTGAACCTTAAACATTACCTTAACACTATGCCTCAATATACCCCTACTTCAATTCCACTTATGGACCCACATTATAGAATGCCTTCCCATCTCTTAGGAAAAAATTCTATTTCCATGATTACCACCCAACCATTGGTTACCCAAGTTTCTTCATCTATCAACAACCCCTTTTATACTATTATCACTTGGATTTGTGCCCTTTAAGGAGATGTCTTAGTTCTCCTCATCCAAGTGGAATAATTAAAACACCTTCAGGCTATGGATTAGCCTACGAATGATGTGAATCTCTAGATAGGGCTATCTCCTTTGATGTACCACTTTGGATCACTATTACACCTATGATTGGGGGGAAGGGAGAAAAAAACATAAAGTAAACTATCCTAAGGGAGGTGATATACCAAATTTTTTGATGACTACCAACCAACTGCATGCTACACATGATAAAAAGGGACTAACCAAACATATACCTCCAATTTTAATCTTCTCACATCAATATTTCATTATGAGGTTATGGTGAATGTTTAGGCTAGGAAGACTAGACAAGAGGTCTAGAATGACACTATTGATTAGGCTAACTCACTCAACCTTAAAAATTATTAGAACACTTCACATGCTCTACAAGAAGAATATTTCCAACTAAAAATAGGTGAGAAAATGAGACAACATGCTAAGGAAACAAAAGTCATCACTAAGTAAGATCCATCATCTAAGTAAAACACATTGAATAATCATTGAAGAGGTAAAAATTAGCAGTCTTTATTGATCAATGGTATGATGGTGAATCCATTCTCAGTTCCATACCATGGATCAATAAAGACTACTAATTCTTACCTATTTCATGATAGTTCATAATGTGTTTTACTTAGATGATGGATATTTCTTAGTGATGAATTTTGTTTCCTTAGCATGTTGTCTCATTCTTTCACCTATTTGTAGTTGGAAATATTCTTCTTGTAGGTCATGTGAAGTGTTATAGGAAGTTTTAAGGTTGAGTAAGTTATTTTATTCAATAGTTTCATTCTATAACTCTTTTCTAGTCCTCCTAGCCTAAATATTCACCATAACCTCATAATGAAGTATTGATGTGAGAAGATGCATATTCGAGAAGTATATGTTTAGTTATTCCCTTGTTCTCATGTGTAACATGTACCAAGTTGGTATTTATCAACAAATTTGGTGTATCACCTCCCTTATGATATTTTAATTTAATTTTTTCTCTCCCTCCTACCCAAGCATAGTTGTAGTAGTGATCCAAAGTGGTACATCAAGGGAGCTAGACCTATATAGAGATTCACCTCATTCTTAGTCTCACCCATAGCCTAGAGGTGTTTTAATTATTCCACTTCGATGAGGAGAGCTAAGACATCTCCTCAAAGGGTGAAAATATAAGTGATAATAGTTTTTGGCACATTTGGTGGGACTCTAAGTCCTATAATATTGTCTAAGATTGGTGCTAGTTTTGGCATATTTACAATTATAATAACATATAAATTAGTACCTAGTGACTTCACTAAGTATTTAACTCTTTGGTTACTAATCAAACCTTAATTTTCATGTTATAAGTGACCACTAGGTCTGGTGTTAAAGGTATACCTTTTGAGTTTATGAAATTACCTTTATATTCTATCAAAAGGTTTAGATTTGAGAATACTCATCCTTATTAAAGGGAGTTGGTGTTTAAAAGGTCCAAGTTTATACTTAGTTAAACATATAATACACATAATCCTAATATGGATATAAACCTTCATTTTGTAACCTTCACCAAACCATCTCCTTTGAATCTTTCCCAATATGACCAATTCTTGGAGCAGCCCTTAAAAGTGTTCCATATTTCAGTGGAGGATGTCCTATTACTCCCATTGAACACATTATAAACATGGTAAAATTATACAAAATCCATAATATAACTCAATAGAATGTATCCATCAGGTTATTAGCATTTTTTTTCAAAGGGAAAGATTTATATTGGTATGGAACTTTAGCTCATAATTCTATTGCTTCATGGGATGAACTAGGAAATCTATTGTCTAAGAGGTATAAAGAGAAGAGTGATCATTTGTCACTAGCTGATCAATGGAATAATATCAAGAGGTTTCCTCAATAGTTCATGAAATATTTTAAACCTAGATTTCAAAAGACATGGAATAGGATTCCAACCCTTATAAGACCGACTCCAAATTATGCTTTCTTGTATTACCTAAAAGCATTGAATAGTGATGTAGCCATGATGATCCAATCCATGGGTAGGAATACATTACCTGGTGTCTATGAGATAGATATTAATGCTAAGAATTGTCTTTTTCAATTAGGGAAGATTACTCCTAAAACACCAATGCCATTATTTTCTGATTTGTAGCCTCCTAATCTAATTGCATAACCTACCTTGGATCCTTTGCCTAATAATCAAGAGAAGTATACCCTTGCCCCTACCAATGAGATTCATGAAGTCAAGAATTTTCTTCAAATTATTACTAATGAATTAGTTTCTCTCAAAATATAACAAGCTCAAATTATAGGCCTTATCAGTCCTATAATCAGTTTAGATAAGCAAGTATGCCTCTTTTTCAAGGTAATACTCAAGGACATGGTCAAATAACTCAAGATAGACCTTACCAAAGTTCCAATCCCAATGCCCAATCATATTCAAAATCTCTTGTTCCCACTTAAAACAACTTTGTTTAAGAATAACCACGTTATCCTTCCTATGACCAAAATCAAGGCCAAGTTGCATATGCCAATGAAATGCCTAGTTAAGCCATGACAATGCAAGGTATTCAAGCACCCAAAGTTAAAAATTTTGAGGTTCCAATGAAAAATGGAATGGAAAATGGAAAATCACAATCTGATTCTACTCTTATGAATCATTTAGATGGGTAATTTTGTGTGACAAATCATTTGGAAAGTTCAAATAATTTGAATGCTAATGTGTCCTCAAACACTAGATCTAAGAAGAGGGATGTGAAAGAGGCACAAGGGATAAATTAAGGACATATTTTGACTCCTCCATCACCCCCAATATTAATATTTTATAAAACATCTCCTAACATGTAATAAAATTAGAATTTTTAGAATGTAAGGCTAGTTATTACACATCCATCTTTATATGTTACACCACAAAGTACTAGTGTTTCCAAAGAGCAATTCAATATGAACAATCCTTCCATAAAATTTATGGATAAAATTAGGAAGTTACACATGAATATTTAGTTATAGGATTCATTGGAAATACTAGGACAAAAATATATCCTTCAAAATGAATTTCTTGGACAAGGTAAACAATTTAGATCAATTAGGACTAAAAATGTTGTTTTGGTGAATGGAACTCAGTCCATTGATGGATAAGTGAATAAAACTGATAATAATCTATGTTTTTTCCTATCCTTGATAATTGGTGATTATTTAGTTCATAATTTTATCATAGATAATGGGGATAATACTTTAATAATGCCCAAGTCAACGGTGTATAAACTAGGCCTCAAGTATGAACTAATGGCTAAAAGAGTTCTACAATTGGATGGATCACCAATAAAGACCTTGGGAGTAGTCAAGGATTTGAATTTTATTTGACATGATTTTACTAATTTTTCCATACCTGATGATGTGGTTGTTGTATATTTACCCCCATACTTTGCTCTTTATTTGTCAAGAGAGTTTACAGCCAAGATAGGTGGATACTTGGTAGCCAATTGGTCATATATGGTTTTAAGGACAAAGTATGGTACCAAGGTGAAGATTGAATTAAAACTTCAAAATAATTTAGAGCCCTACATGCTTAAGTTTGTAAATTTCAATCATGTTATTCTTGATGAGGAGGAACTTCACATGGATCAATCCCCAACTTCTCTTGAAAGAGTTTATGATTTGTATTTAGATGAATGGGGAACTGAGCACTATGAACATGATCCTTAAAAATTCATAGAGGAAGCTATTCTTAGAGTGTATTTATTTAATTAATAAGGCTATTTCATGCCAAACTTGATGAATCCAAATAAAACTATGGATAGTTTATGGCAGCTAGTCTTTGATGGATCTAGAAGCAAGGTTAGATTAGGTGGTGGAGAAATGTTAGTTTCTCCATCCAAGGGAAGGTATTACATTACTTTTATATTTCATTTCAATTGCACTTGTAATGTGTCAGAATATGAGGCCCTTATTCATGGCCTTGAATGGGATAGGAAGAGGGGTGTGAAGGAGTTATAAGTTTTTTGTGATAGTAAGTTACTTATGAATCAAGTGAAAGGTCAAAATATGACTAAAAACTCCTTGCTTAAGTCCTATAACCATAGAGTGTGGGATCTTGTGGAATATTTACAATAATTCAATATTCAATCTATACCAAGAGAGGATAACAAACATGTTGATAGGTTGACAGAAATTGGAGCTCAATTTGATGTTCTAAAGGGGATAAAAGAGGAAAATAACCAGCCTCATCTCAAAGTGATTGCAAGGCCCTCTATACTTGATAATGTCAATAATTGGAAACTGTTTGATAATAACCAACAAATAGTTCTTTTTCTATAAGAAGATGATAAGTTTTCCTCAAAGAATCATTCCAAACTATAGTATCAATATGGAGGGAATATTGTATAATTGAAGAGAAACAAGCTCCCTAAGGGCTTAGTCACACTTGAGAGTATCTTTAATGATGATGATAATTTGAAGAAGGAAAAGTTAATTATGTCTACTAAGCAAGAAAACTATGAGAGTATAAATTTTCAAAGATAAGTTGCTTGATCTTTGGAAGGTATGCCTTAGAGAATAAAGATATGATTTCATTGAGTTATGCAAGGATTTTTTTGATGTATTTGTATGGGAATATAGGGATTTAAAAGACTTTGATCCAAACTTAGCTCAACATACCATAGATATAGATGAGAATGCTAATCCTATCAAGAAAAAACAAAGGCCAATCAATCCTAAGATTGAGCCTCTCATGAGAAATAAGCTTACAAAGTTGATTGAGTCAAAGATCATTTTTCCTATTAAGCATTCATTTTTGTTGGAAAACTTAGTATTGATAAGGAATAAGAATGGAGAAATCAGGTTATGTGTTAAATTTAGAGATTTGAATAGAGTTTCTTTGAAGGATCATTATCTTCTTCCTTCTATGGAATAGATTTTGAAAGTTATGGTAGGTAATGAAAGGTTCTCACTCCTTGATGGATATTCTGAGTATAATCAAATTTTGGTAATGGAAAGAGATTAGTACAAGACAATCTTAAAAACTAAATGGGGCACATATGTTTATAATAAAAAAAAAATTGTTTTATCTAATGCTAGTGAAAACTTTCAATGTTTAATGGATATGGATTTTCAAGGTCTAATAAATGATATAGTGTTGGTGTATCTTGATGATATCATATTTTTCTCTAAGGATGTAAAGGATCATTTGACTCATCTTAGGAATATTTTTAAGAGATGTAGAGAGTTTGGAATCCCTATCAATCTAAATAAGTGTGTGTTTGATTTACATGAAGGAAAACTCTTGGGACACATTATCTCAAAAAAAGGTCTATCCATAGATCCTAAAAGGGTGAGTACAATCTTGGTATTGACTTTGCCCAAACACAAGAAAGTTTTACAAAGTTTCCTTGGAAAAATAAATTTCATAAGGAGGTTTATTCCTGATTTTTATAACTTATTCAAGCCTCTAACCTCTATGCTAAGGAAAGATGAAGTGTTTACTTGGACAAGAAGAAGGAAAAAGAGTTTTGAAGAGATCAAGCAAGCTATTGCTCAAGATCCAACTCTTTCAAGTCCTAATTTCTCAAAGGAATTAAAATTATATACCTTTGGAAATTAACAATTAATCACTCAATCAAATGAATAAAACTTAGAGTAGCCTATTGCCTTGTTTAGTCAAGGATTGGAAGGCTATGAGGTAAAATACACTTATGTAGAAAAGAAAGTACTTGTAGTTTTTATAAGTCTAAATAAGTTTAGGCATATGTTATCTAACAACAAGATTCATATATTGGTACCTCATCATATTTTCAAATACTTCCTTTTGAGTATATATTTGAATTAAAAAGGGATGGTTAGATCACAAAAGTAATGGAGTATGATGTAGAAATCAAGAAAACCGATATAGTGAAAGGGAAGGTACTATGTGAGTACCTTGATTCAGATTTAAAGGAACAAAAATAAGTTGTTTTATCCCTTAATGATGATCATATGATAGTTTCATCTTCATTAATGAGGATTTGGACACAAGAAATGATCTATTTTATTCCAATCGGCGAGTGTCCACAATGCCTAGATAGGGCCAAAAGAAGGTACTTTAGATTATAATATATTCCTTATGTACTTATTTATGGAGTTTTTTTTTAATAAAGAATTCTTAGGTGTTCCATTAAGATGTGTTGAATTAGATTAGATTAAGTATATATTGTTTGAGTTTCATGATGGACCAGCTAGTGGTCACTTTTCTCCAAGAACCATAGCTACTAAGATTATGAGAGATAGATATTTTTGGCCTAGTTTATTTAAGGATACTCATATGTGGGTAAGTAAATGTCATAAATGTGCCCTCTTTAATGAAAAATAAAAAATTTCAACCTTTCTCCTTCATCTAATACAAGTAGATCAAACCTTTATGCAATGTGGTCTAAATTTTATAGGCTTAATCAACCCACCTTCTAGTGCTAGTCACAAGTGGGTATTGACTACCACAGATTACTTTAGAATATGGGTAGAGGTTATAGCTCTCAAGGAAGTAAATGAAATTTTAGTTTTAGACTTCTATGAAAGCATAGTGACAATATTTAGGGCTCCTACAATAATAATTTCAGATAATGCATTGGATTTCCTTGGATGAAGATAAGTGAGTGGGATTTGAAAAATGGTATTTATCTTAGTACTTCCTCAAACTATTATATACAAGGGAATGTATTATCTAAGTCCACTAATAATAATCTAATTAGGATTATGAAGAGGAAAATAAAGTTAAATAAAATAACTCGGTATTTTAAGTTGAAGATAGCTCTTTGGGCTAATAAAATCACACCCAAAAGAGCCATTAGAAACTTGACATATACAATTGTTTATGTGAGAGAAGTTAGGCTGCCTATTTCACTTGAGTTACTAGCCTTGGATCTCACTTACCAATTAGAGTTTATGGAAAATTAAAGCATAGAGGTTAGGTTGTGTGAGTTGATGGAGCTTGAAGAAACAAGGGATCAAGCTATGCAAACTATGAGAGCTCACCAAAATAAAAAAAAGAGATACTTTGAAAATAAATACATGATAAGATGCTTCTAAGTGTAGGAAATTGTTCTAAAATGGAATGAAGATAGGTCTAAGCTTGGAAAACACACAAAGTTTGATGATTTATGGAGTTGCCCTTATGTCATCACTCAATACAAGTAATAAAATGATTTTCAAATCTCAAAGTTGGATGGAGAGGAGATTAATATCCAAGTAAATGGGATCTATCTCAAACATTGATACTAAGGTTCTCCTCTCTCCTTATACATATCTATTGTTTTTCTTATTTTCCCTAAGGGCTTATGCACATGTGTTAGTTATGTTGGTGTCTTACTTTGTCTTGTGTTTTCTTGGTGTGTTGTGGTTATTTTGTGTGTGTTTTACATAATTCCTTACTAATTGTCTTAAATAATTCATTAACTCCCTTATCCTATGATAGGATAAGGCTACTGGTCTTTAGTATAGGAGGCATACTACCCCTATGAGTCACCATTTTGTTAACAAAATTTGATGTCAAGGTCAAATTTGGATCCATATAGGTAAAAAATAGGTGTTTTATATTTTTTATGGGTTTATTATTATGTCATAGGGTGTATTATAGATCTTTTGATGTCATTTAATTCTATACTAGCCTTGGTCTTAGTCATTTTAATCTATATGTCACTTTGAGTCATTTAGAAGGTTTTTATGGGTCATAAATGCAAGTGCCATGGTTTTAAAGGTTTAAAAGTGTAAATATCCTTTAAAACATCCATGAAGTTAGATGAAATATCAGGGATGTTAGTCTCATCTAAAACTTGTAGGTTATGTAATAGAAGATCAAGTAATCAACTAAAAAAATGAGTTTGGCACTTGTATGGTCCATGGGGGAAGGTGACACATGGGAGAATGCCATGGAAAATATATTAATATTAATCAGGTTCATTTCCATTCTTGATATACTTTTAAAGTGACATTTTTTATCTAAAACCGTTCTACTCCTTCTTTACCTTTCTAGACACACAAGTTTGATTAATAGGTTTGTACTTGATAAAGACAACTAAGGAAGTTTCAAGTAAAATTATTTTGGGAGGTAGTAGTAAATTCAAAGAGATTAATTTATATAAAAATAGTGAAATTATTGGTCAACCATGATTTATTAACCATCTCTAACAAGTTGAATGTGTTTTTCTACTCACTATTTCCTATACCCTATAGGTTTTGCTCCATTTTGGATAGGTCTATATAATTCAGTTGGTGATGTTGACTCTAGAGGATTTTAGATCTCTTATCAAATTATATACATGTTTATTTTAATGGTTTTTTATGAGAAATTTATTTAATGTTGTTGGAATGTGTCACCATGTGAGGTCTCAATCAAAGTTCTCCTTGATTGTAAAATGTTGGTTCCTTGTAGAGGTCTCATGTAGATGGAATATGGTGTATCACAAGTCTCAAGGCCATATGATCATATATTTTCATGTTTTTTTCATCACAATATTTTTGATAAAATATTTAGTCTTATCTTTCTCATAGTCAATCCTTCACTCACTCTTAGTTTCGCTCACATCTATGGAGCTATTTTAGCTTGTTCATGGAGTTATAATCAAGGTGTATCAATTTTTTCAAGTCATAAGGAGCTGGAGAGATATCCATTTTGGATTAAATTACCATGAAAGTTATTTTAGGTTGTATACAACTCTTCATGACTCCTCCTCATCAATTTTTGTGCTACCCTACCTATACGAACATGGTACAAAATGGCTTTCTTTAACTATTTTATGCATTATGCAAGTTTTAGAGACTTTAAAGGAATGAAATAAAATTTTATAATAATATATGGAATTATTATAACTCAATAAGTCATTTCATTCCTTGAAAAAACTCTTAAGTGTTCTTACTAGAGCTCTCATCTTAGCCAGTCACATCTAACATAGTGAGCATAATAGTGAGAAGGGTGAAAACTTCAAGTGGATGGTTTTTTAAGGTTCACATAATAAATATAAGGAAATGGATGGTATTAACACATTTCATCCCTCACCTTATATCTATTTTCATGAGAAAATAAATCCATTTTGGAAGCCAAGTGTGCAAGGTGTGTGGAAGAGGAGTTTTCTTAGACTATAGATGGTGATGGCTCATTTACAAAAATTTCAAAATGATTAGGACTAAAAAAAATGGATGGAGATGCATGTATGAAATATTTACCTCTCATTCCAATCATCAAACCTATCCCTAGTTAGTTTTGGGATGTTTGAATAGAGCTAGATGATGAAGGTAGTTTTTTGAGCCAACACAAGGAATTTCACACCACTTTTCATGAGTTTCATGCCTTGTATGGACACTTTTACTTCCTAATATTGAATGGTACATTTAAAATATCCTTATAATTAATATTTAACCTATTTTATCAGAATTAAAATTTTCCAAGTGACCTTTATATTTCCCTTGTCTCACTCTTCTCTCAAATGCTATAAGTTGTAACTTTTTTGGCTTTTTTTAGCAACCTCTATTGGTTAATGGTGAAATCCCAGCTAATTTTTTATTGGAATGACTCTTTAAGTAATAAAAAATTAATTTTACTACTTACAAGCTACATAATTGAGTTTGGTTCCAATTCCTGTTGATCTTATCTAGTAAAAGATGGTCTTTTCTAGCATGTTATCTTTGATTATACACCAAGTATGCAGAAAAGTAATTATTTTAGGTCTTTTTAAGTGTTATTTATTAATTTTATGATATTTTTATAAGTTTTAAATTATTTTATTCTCCAAAATATCATTCATTATCCCTCTTAAACATTAATATACCTATTGAACCTAGCATATGAAACATTAATGTAACAATCTATCTTGAGTTGTGATTTATGTGTTAAAGAATATTTGATTTGCTCTAAGTAGTATAAGTTTATTCAATAGGAAGAAATTAAATATTTTTACATAACCTTTATCTTTTTTATTTTTTCTTCTTAACCCTTTTCATGCATAGTTGATAAGTGAAAGAGTGTTTCAAAGAGTGCACCAAGAGAACTAGCCCTTCTAGAGATTCATCTCATAATTTTATTATGTACAACAAGTGAGATGTTTCCATTCTACCACATGGATGAGGAGAAATTATAAATCTCCTCAAGGGGTGAAAATATAAGTGACAATATATATTACTATGGAAAACCAATCTACCCAACCTATAAACACCCTTATACCTTCCACTCCTACTAACAATGCCTCCACCTTAGGAGCAACCCAACCATTAGCCACCTATACTCCCCTAACCATGGGAGTACCTACCACTATAATTTCCAACCTTACTTCAACTAATGCCTCACTTCAAAGTCTTGTGCTACCTATACCCTCTACCTTACCACCAATTACCACACAGGTCACTACCCTTCTTTTGGTCACCAACCTAACCACCACTCCTACCTGATAGGTGTCCAATGCACCAAACCTAGGTTACATCCCTAACCCATAAGGGCATGTATATATACATAATATCCAACCACCTGCATCTACCTATCCTTACATATCTTCCACCCAACCATTAGTCTATGCATTCCAATATGTGGTAGCCTCCCAACCTCCTACCCATTATTAGTAAGTCACCCAACCACCACAAAAATATGCACCTTACAACCTTCTAGGTGCATAACCATAAACATAACTCATGAATATGATCATGGATAATATGACTACCTTAGAGTCATCCATTTCAAGAGCTCACAATGTCTTATCATATGATCAAATTTTTAATAAACCCATTCACCCATCTGTCCCTATCCAACCCTATCCTCCTCAATGGGAGCTTCACAAGTTATCCAAGTTTTAGAGTAAGGAGGATCCTGAACAACACCTTAGATCATTTAGACACTCATGTTACTTGATTTCCTATGATAATGCCCTCCTTCTCTACACTTTTCCTATGTCTTTATCAGGACTCACATTGGATTGGTATAGTGCCTTAACCAAGCATTCCCTCTTCTCCTTCACACAACTAGATCAAACTTTCTTGGATCATTTTTTAATAAATATATCCAATAAGGTTTCCATCACTAACCTATACTTCATCCAACAATTTGATGATTAGTCTATTGCTGATTTTATATCTCATTGGAGGAGCCTAATTAAAAAACTCTCCTTTTCCTTACCCCAACCTGAATTGATCAAAATATTTACTTGGGTATGTTCCAAACACATATTTTCCCCATTACATGTTTAGATCTTATAAAAATTTAATGAGGATTTTACCATGGCACATAAATTAGAGAACTAGACCATCAATGAAGGAAATCTAAAACTAAAAAACAAGAACTCCACCTACAAAACTAATAAGGCTTCTTCCTCTAAATAGAGCAACCAAACCAATACCAGGACCAAAAGAAAGGGAACTAGGAATGTAGTTTTCCTTAAATATGCTTCTCCATCATCTAACAACCAACTAAATTTCTTTGGTTCCTCAAATAAAAACATGAGGAACCAAAAATGGAACACCCAAAAGTAATTTACTCCACTAAAAAAATATTATGATTTTATCTTGGAGAAGTTATTAAAATATAATATCCTATAGCTTCCTCCTATCAAACAACCTCAACAATTTGATTATTCTCATCCTACACATAGTTTGTACAACAAGAATGATCTATGCACTTTGCACTGGATATTAGGGCATGATGTTAGTAGGTGTAACACCTTTAATATCATTATCCAATCTCTCATTGACAAGGGTGAACTTGTGTTGGATAATCCCAATGAACCTCAAAACTAATCCCTTGACATCTTTACATAGCCTTTTCCCAACCATGTGCCTACCAAAAATGAGAACAACACGGTTGAGTGATCTCATAATGGCCATATTGTTAACATGGTTCTTGGCATGCTAATTATTGAAGAACCTACAACCTAACCTATTTGATCCTCACCCTCTCCACTTATTGAGGTAGTGGAACCATCAACCCTTCCTTTGACTGATGTATCAAAACATGTACCCATTTTACCTTCTCCCTTAACCACCGATCAAATTAATGCCCCTTCAAAGATCATTCTCAAAGAGGAATCCCCCATGTATGAATCTCCCATAGAGGATTCAACCATTCAAACCTCACATCCTATGATTAAGGAAAAGGATGAGGTTACCATCCCTTTGTCTCAACATATGGGATTATATTTTTGATCCACTATCTAGGGGACAAAACCAACCTACAACCCCTTCTCTAAGTTAGTGAAAAAATTGGAATTTGTCTCCAAACCTAAAATGGATTAATCCACCTTATGGTAGAAAATAGGGATACCTTATATCACAAAACAAGAACCCCCAACCATATTATTAGCAAACCAACCCACCACTCTTCCTATCCAAACCCCTACCTTACTAACAAAATTGATAAAACCCTATACCAACCAAAAAATTCCTCAACCATCTAAGGAACCTAAACCCCAAGAAATCAAATCACCTTCTCCAACCAAACTGACTAAACCAACCAAGGACCTTAGCACCTTCCCTACATACAGTCTTAATCACTCATTTGTGAAAGTGTAACTTACCTCACCAAACCCAAAAACCAAGTTCCAACCTAAATAAACCAAGGAAGTAAAGATATTAAAAGTCAAAAGGGCCAAAATCCTACCTCCCTTAACCTTGCCCTCTATTTTGGGGCCTCATCCCTCCACTCTGAGTAGGAAGCTAGTTATCCCAACCAAGACTCAATTACTGATGTTGGTTACACTAGCACACTTACTTTTTGACACAACTATTTTCACTGAACCATTAATGACCAAGCTAACCACCTTAAAACATCTTCCCTTGAACCTATCAACTTCTACCTCACCAAAACCAAAATGACTAACCAAATCCACTACCTTACCCAAACCTTCCATCACTAAAGTCACTTCCAATAATAATTCCACCTTACCAATCAAGACCAAAACCCCTAAACCATCTCCACCTTTAGTTGAATCCTACTCTACCATTTTCCAAAGGTTATTGCAAGCTTATTGTTTGACCTTAGCCCCTATTAGGTCATTTGACCATCTTAATTCAAAACTTGTCTAGTATAATGACCACCAAGTGTGTTGTTATGATAGGACACCAGGCTATGATATAGATAACTACAAGGCTCTCTAAACAATTATCTATTGGCTCTATGATGAGGATGATCTATTACATGAAGAACCTCCCATAGGCCCATTACCAATCTAACAACCAACAACCAATGACCAAATCTTACCGATTCCTCCACTCTCACCTTAGAGTGATAAGGAACCAAACAAATCTCTTACTCCACTTCCTCCCTCTATCCATATCATCCATGTGGTAATGAGAGCACATCATAAGGATAAGGGGAAGGCCAAAGTGTCCATTTTATGGACATACCCATCTTCCACTTCCCAACCAAACCAAAACTAAACACCTCCACCTTCATTCAAACCTAAGGTATCTACCTAGGTGCCTCCCAATCCAACCCCTTCAAATCCATTAGGAAAGTGGTGATAAAAAAACTTCACTAGGCCCCAATGAATATGATCTTAAATGAGTTGATTTCCATTGAGAATAAAAACCCTCATGAGAAACATCGCCTCAATTTCACTCTACCTACCAGGAAGAAAACCAAACCACATATCATCACAATTATCAAGGAAGACACCCCTTCCTCACCAACCTCTCCCCCACCTACATGTGAGTATTATGAAATGATCCCACCTAAAATTCTTTTTCCAACATGATCAACATTAGACCCTTGACTTATCAAAAGGAGGGGGAAACTTTAACCATCCCTTTGATATATCTTAAGATGATAGGAGATGACTCTCATACCATTAATATTGTTCAATACTAGGATGATGTTTCCATTCTCACCTACCTTGGTACCCTAGATTCTTCCATCCACAAATCCCTTCCTCACAAGACTTTGGCCATGTTAAATGAATCCATAATGGATATCAACTTACGCACTCTCAATGACCCACACATTGTCAAAATTGGCCAATCATTGAATGGTGAGGAACTTAAGGACTTCCCCTCCTTCCTCCAAGACTACATCATATCATTTTATTGATCTTATAGAAACATTCCAATAATTAACCCCACCATTACCACCCTTAACATAGTTACCCACCATGACACCAAGCCTTTCAAGCAAAAACTTTGATGTATGTACCCTTGTATATCTCTTCTCATTAAATAGGAGATTCAATGTCTTATATCTTTCAACTTTATTCAACCCATTGACTATCCCTAATTGGTGTCAAATGTTGTGTCTATCACTAAATACATAGGGTGACTATGGATTTATGTGGACTTTTATTACCTCAACTTTACATACCCTAAAGATGACTTTCCTCTACTAAGCAAAGACCAACTAGTTAATCTTACAACCAACCACAAGATGTTATACCTCATGGATATATATTGGATTAAAATTAGATATTAATCACCCCCAAATATCAGGACAAGACCACCTTTACCACCCCATGGGGGACCTTCTAATATAGAGTCATGATTTTTAGGTTAAATAAGACTAGTGCAACCTAATGACATGCCATGACTTATATCTTTCATGACCTTATCCATAAGATTGTAGAGGACTATGTGGATGACCTTCTCAAAACATCCAAACTCTAAAAGGATCATTTGGTCATTCCCAATATCATCTTTGAGTAGCTTATCCATTACTATGTCTACCTAAGCCCTAAGAAGTACATTTTTAGGGTTTGATCAGGAAATATCTTTAGCTTTATCATTTACCTTCAAATAATCAAAGTCAATCACACCAATATTAAAGCAATCCTTGACATACTTCCTCAAGTCAACCTTAAACAAATCCATAGTTTACAAGGGAAGCTTTAATCCATTCATCATTTTATCTCCCAACTTTTGGACTAATGCTAACCCTTCCACCACCTTTTGAAGAAGGATGTATCTTTCAAGTAGAATAATGACTATCAAAAGACCTTTAATTCACTCAAAAAGTACCTTTTATTTCCACCTATACTCACCCCTCTTAAGGATGACCAAACTTTATACCTTTATATCTCAACCATTGATCACTCCCTAAGGGAAATTCTTGCTCATCAAGATGAAAAACATAGAGAGCAAGTCATCTACTATATTAGTTACATGATTGTAGAGTATGAGACTCAATACACCCATACTTAAAAACTCTACTTAACTTTAGTAGTCATGTCCACCAAAATTTTCCAGTACCTTCTTAACCATAAACCTATGTCATCACCAATACTGACCCACTCAAGTACATGCACTCTAAGTCATACCAAAACTAATGTATGGCCAAGTTGCTCATGCTTTTATCATAGTTTGACCTTAATTTCCTATGGTAAAATTCAATTAAGGATAAAGTTATTGTTTAACAATTGGACAAAGCACCATTAGTAGAAAACAAACCTCCTCCTTTTGAGTTCTTTGATTAGTCCATCATGACCCTCTCTCAAGTAGACTTTACCTATCAAGTCACCATGTTATTTGATGGATCAAAATGTCAACATGGTGGGGGCACTGGTGTCATCCTTATCCCATTTAATGATGAGCCTCTTCTATTGTCTTTTAAGCTTGATTTTGAATTTAATAATAATATGGCTTAGTATAAAGCCCTAATGATAGGCCTTCAGACCACCTTAGCCCTAAGATTCAAAATAATCGACATCTTTGGTGACTCCCAAATTGTGGTCAATCAAATCAATGGCTCTTAATAGTATAAGAATGATGTTTTATAAATATAAATAACTAGTTGACAAAATCTTATCATCATTTGAACACTACCTCATCTAGTCAACCCCATGATCTACAAATAAGTTTACCAATACAATGGATTATATTACCTCGCAGATCTTATCTGCACCCTCTAACTCTAACCTATCTATTATTATCCATAGATTACCTAACCTTCCTATGTCAAACCAAATTCTCCCACCATTTTCAATGTGGAGGAGACCCAACCTAACTTTGGTATTAGTAGACTTTTGACTACCCCAACCTTGCCATCATTCCTTCTGGCCTTTCTAAGAATACTCAAAGATAATTTATCTAGAGTACCTCACATTATACCATTATGCAATAAATTCTTTATAAACATGGTTTTGATGGCCTCCTCTTCTATTTCCTATGTTGTCATAAAGCCTCTCATGCTATTAAGTAAACACATGATGGGATCTATGGGGAACACTTTAGTGGCCTCATTGTAGCTAAATTCATCTTTCACCCTCACTATTACTAGCTTACCCTTAACCAAGACTATTATGATTATGTGAAAAAGTGTGTTAAGTGTTAGAAACACACCAATTTGCATCATGCACCTAGCCATAGTCTTTGTATTTCTATTTATTTTTATCCCTTCTCATAATGGCATCTAGAATTTATTGGTGAAATAAATCCCCATTATTCATAGTGACACCATTAAATCATCACTACAACTAAATATTTCACTAAGTGGGTAGAGGATATTCCTCTAGTCTCAACCAAAGTGGAAAAGATTATTGACTTTATCAACCATCACACCATCTGTCACTTTGGAGTTCCTCATAATATTATCACTGATAATGGTAAATATTTTAAGAACAAGAAATTCTAAGGTCTTTGTGATGCATTCACCATTAAGTTAAGCTTCTCCTCGCACTATTTCCCTCAAGAAAATGGATAGGCTAAGGACTCTAACAAAAATATTAATAACATGCTAACTAAAATGATCAATGCATCTAGTTAGGATTGTCATTTGCACACCCCTTTACCATATGGGAATATCACACTATCATTAAAAATCCTATGTGAGAAACCCCTTTTTCTCTTATGTTTGGAGTAGAGGTAGTTTGCCTCTCGAAGTCCAAATACCCTTTCTTTGTTAATCTTTATAGGATCTCATTTCTAAAGATGACTATCATTAACATTACTTAGCTCAGCTTGAGCTACTCGATGAGCATCATTTATAAGCCCTTACGCATCTTCATGTCTATCAAGGGTGTGTCAATTGTGCGTATAACAAAAAACTTAGAGTGCAACACTAGAGACCTCATCCTAAATGAAAATCAACATGTCACCAATATGGATAAAATCAAGTGGGGAAAGTTTGCTTTCAATTATCTTTGATCATATATCATAACCCACAAGTATGGATCAGGAGCTTACCAGTTATCTAAAACCCAAAACTTGAGCCCATCAATGTTTTGTATCTGAATCCATTCTTTTGTTAATAAGGATCAACTTCACCTTTTGTTTTAAATTAATCTCATCCCTTGATTTCAACCAAATCCATCTCTCTATTTTAGGGGAAATCAATTAACTGAATCATGTGATTATCCATCATAGTCATAGCCTAGTCTTGAATAATGGGTACCATAGCTCTACCCATGGCATGATTCTCATCATACTTTATACCCCTCTCCCAAGATGGATTCCCATGATCATTATCACCTAAATCTATTTACACCTAATCTCTCTCTTGTTCTTTTAGTTTTTCCTTCATAAAAGTAAACCCTTAAGCCTTTATAAGCATGTCTATGTCAAGTAAAATTATAATAATAAAAAATAAAAATCCAAACCAATAGCAATAGAAATCATGGATCATTCATCAAAATTCATAGACTTCTCCCTTAAAGGATAGCTGCATAAGCATACTAAAATTTCAAAAGTATAATGTAGACTTATCCCTTAAAAGAAAACTATCACTAAGCTTTGAACAAAGAAAATAAACTTAGACCATTCCCTTAAAGGATGGTTGAATAAATAATTTATCAAAATCATAGTAATTTCTTGGAAGCTTCTCACATCAATCAACTTCCCCTATATAATAGAAAATTAAAAGACCCATTTTCAAAATCAAATTAGAAGCAAACTGATTCTAAAACCTATAATTGACTCTCACATAGCAAAATAAGGTGGAAGCCATAATTAGATTTCACAGGTAGACTTAATGCATCAATTAGTCTACACTTTTTATGATATATACTTTTTTATATTGAATCTTCAAAAACCTACAGAAGAGGCATACTACTCTCACAAGAAGGTCATATTTTCATTCATCTTCCTTTTATAATAAGTAAGGTATTTTGAGCTTACTTGACATTATGTGGTCAAGACACCTTTTTAGCCACCTAATGAATGCTCATGTAAAGCATCTGAAAGGCTTATGTTCATTAATCCAATCCAACTTTAGTTCTATATTAGTCCTTACCAAAGAAGCAGAATCATGTCCTCTTCATACCCTATCATGGCTAGTTGATATTTTCATTGTGACATTTGTCTCCTAATAATATTTATTGTTCTCCTATCCAGTGTTGTTATTTGACTTACCTCATGTGTTTTACCTTATAACAAATTCAAAATAAGCATATGCACATATGTCATAAGCAAATGTATAATCATAATCATAACCATGACAAGCATAATAAAATCAACATGTCTATGAGAAATAAATCAATCAACCATTTTCATCACATATCTAAATCTAAATAATGAAGCATATACCCATTAAAATATAGCATGTCATAAGGAAAAAAAATCTAAAATCCATCTCATGCCTTGCTAGGTGAGTCTCCATTAGTGTCTAATGTCCATAACATAAGCATAATCCATAATCAATATAAACATCACATCATAAGCATTAATATAAAAGTAAAACATATACCATGAGTATGCACAATGAACAAAGACCATATATATAACTCATGAGTCAAATAACATAATAATGTATACAAAAAATATACATGTCTCTCTCTCTAAAAATGCACATCTCACCACATTGGATCATAAGCCAAAATCAAAATGATATAAAATAATATATGATATGTCTGAACTATGTCATGTCATGCCCTTGGGGTACCACTATCC
Organism: Torreya grandis; assembly: GCA_037957365.1. Classification (NCBI taxonomy): domain Eukaryota; kingdom Viridiplantae; phylum Streptophyta; class Pinopsida; order Cupressales; family Taxaceae; genus Torreya; species Torreya grandis. Next base: position 2,775,365 of record JARHVA010001835.1, on the reverse strand, counting down.
CCTAGTGTACCACTAGGTCCCAGTACCCATCCACCTGTAGTACCTATCTATCCATCTACATATGTTACCCATTACCTTAATGTCACCACACTAGTACTACCTACCAAACTCACTCTGTACTCACCCTAATGGGGTTCATCAGGACACTACCTCAAAACTATAGACTCATAATACTATAGATCCTCCACTATAATCAGGTATCATTCTATGGGGATACCTACGTATGTCAACCATGGATGGCCAAACCCAACCATCAATGGTCAATATGGGTGTTTCACAATTGAAACACCTAAAACCTAACTTTCCTTAAAACCAACCACACCACATGTAAAATCTCCTACTTTTCTACCCTTAGTCACATACCCAACCTAACTCACCTAAGCACCTATTCAATTTTCCCATCTACCCATAAATTTTACCAAATCACATAAAAACCCTAACTAGGGCATAACCATTTAAACCACCATCTTCAAACCCTAATACAATTACCAAATCAAGATACACTAACAAATTAAAAATGCCCCCTACCTTAGTCTGTGACTACCATCAGGGAGTAAGCCATAAACCTACTCATCCTCATCTATGTCTATGTGCTCCATACATCCTCACTAGTCCCCTAAGTCCTCTCACTCACACCAACTTAGAAGATCCACCTAATCAATCAATGTCGATAATTTTTTCACCTAAAAATTCAAAATGCTAGAGATCTATAGTCAAAATTACAAATGAGGAAAATGACATTCACTTTTAACTTTTAACCATCATACTTTTAGGGTTTTCACCCTAACCATTGATGGTTAGGGTAACCATCGATGGTTAAGGTCTTTAACTTTTCCTTATGCCTCCAATTAGTATTCCTTTTAAATAAAAATGAAAACAAATCACCCACCCCTAGAGATTACCTTCTCCACCTACCCTGACCACCTTATCATCTCACTATTGGTCCACTTTATCCCAAAATATCATGTATTTTATGATGACTTTTGCCTAGTCCTTTAATTACAATGACAACATTTCCATGTTGACCACTCTTTAAACTTGTGCTACCTAGTGCTTACTAGACCTGCTTATGTCTTTTTGGGATCACTTCCTATGTTAGATACCTATTACACTTGACTAATTTATGCTTTCACCAAGATCACTTCCTACCTTGGATATCTACCAAATCATAAAAATTGGCTAAGAGACTTATTTTTACAAGTGTACCAAACTACCACACCTAAATTTAGTCACATGGTCCACTTGTCACTTGTCATTCTATCACCAACCTTTATTTTTACCAAATATGACAACCTAGTCAATGCATAATCTTAGCTATGACACTTTTTGTCTCACTTTGTGTGCTTATTTGTGCTTTAGTGCCCACCTTCATCTTTATCCAACCTCATCAAGCTTGTACCCAATTCTATTATACCTTATTAACTCCAAATTTGAGGGGGAATACATCTTCCCATACCTAGGATAACTAGACTTTTGACCAATAATCCATTTTTGTTTTATAGATTATTGATTCAAAGCCATTTAATTAAAAAGGGCAAAATGTAGAGACCAAAAATTTACACACCATGATTCTAAATGTCAAAATTCCCTTAGACCACCTTAAGACCCCCTTGGGACCAGTTTGACTTTTTGGCCAAAAATTGAGATTAGCTGTAGTTAGTCTAACCAACTGACTTAACCTACCCTTTTACCTTCTTTTTACCTTCACCCTTAACCATTGATGGTTAGGATGACTATCAATGGTCACCTTGATCATTGATAGTTAGGGTGTACCTCCTCAACCACCAACATGTAATCCACCTACATTAATTTTCTAAAAATAGCTTTTCTAAATTCACATGTGAGCCATTACATACGTGAGTTAAAATTAGAAGACCCAGTTAACGTCTTGTTGTAAGTCTCTTGCCTTACCTATAATAAGAGAGGAGTAGAGAGGTGAAATCATCTACTATTGTTATTAAGAGCTTTTTCATCTAGAGTTACTTTATTTTGTAGGTAAATCATCATCAATAATCCAATGATCTAACCATCAAATCAACTATCCAACTTGCCACCACCGCTCCACCAAATCATCAAGTACCATTACTCTAATGGAATCACATCAGACTCCATCAATGAGTCAACCACCTTGAACACCCACTTGATCAACCTTCTACAAGATAAGTATTTGTTTTCCAATATTTAATTACTTTATTTTCATTTTTCACTCAACCTAACACCAATCTATCTCTTAGAATCTAACTTTTTGATCCCAATAATCTAACCATTTACCAACCTAGACCTACACATCCTAACCATCAATACTTATCTCAATTACCAATGGTCTTTCCAAACTTTGAAGATCAACTTGACCATTGATGTTCACCTTAATATCTAAAAATCAATATGGTAGAAAATAAAAAGTTATTTTTACCCTTTTACCCTCAACTAAATCTATTTTTATATGTTCCTTCCTATTCATTAATCATTTCCTAATCTTTTGAAACAGAATAGAGCCATTTAACACTAGTACTGACTTTCTTATCACTATATTAGTCATTTCTAGTCTATTTCTTTAGAAAGAATTTCTTGTATTCAATTTTTGTACCTTTTGATTATTGATGCAAGTACTTTCTATTATATTTATAAACATAATCATTTAAATCATGTGGATTGACAACCCCTAAGGAAGCCCTTGATTTTGGGATCTAGCTAGTGCTAGGCAATCCACTTAGCTATCTATCTAACCAACCATTTGTTTTAGTGTTTTTTTATTTTTAGGTCATCCTCTTAAGTCAAATAGGAGTTCACAATCATCTGATTCAATGTGCACATAATCAAATAGGTTTTTCAATCATACATGTATTTAGTTTCTTCTTCTTCCTTTCTCAAAATATAAGTTTAAATTTACAAAAACATTATAACACACCATAAAACTCAAATTTGATTCTATTTTATCTCATCAACTCTCATTATGAGGGGGAGCACATCCTCTTATACTTGGGGCAACTAGACCTTCGACTAATAATCCTATTTTGTTTTGAAACTTGTTGATTTAAATCTACATAACAAAAAAGGGAAAAATGTAGACACCAAAAATATGTACACTACAATTCTGAATGTCAAAATTCACTTATACCACCTTAGGACCCCTTTGGGACCAATTTTACCTTTTGAATACAAATCGATCCTAACCATAGTTAGTCTAACCAACTAACTTAACCTACCCTTTTACCTTCTTTTTACCTTCACTCTCAACTATCAATGATCAAGGTACACCTCCTCAACCACCAACATATAAGCCACCCACCTTTATTTTATAAAAATAGATCATCTAAATATTCATGTGAGCCATGACATGCATGAGTTAAATTTGGAAGGCCCAGTTAACATTTTTTTTTAATTTCTTGCCTTTCCTATAAGAAGAGAGGAGTAGGGAGGTGAAATTACCTATAATTGTCATTAAGAGCTTGTGCATATAGAGTTTTTTTATTTTTTAGTTCAATCATCATCAGCAATACAATGATACAACCATCATGTTAGAGAGCCAATTTACCACCACCCCTCCACTAAAGTGTCAAGTATTTTTATTTTACCAAAATCATGTCATACTCCATCAATGAGTCAACCACCTTGAGTACCCACCTCATCAGCCTTCTATAAGATAAGTATTTGTTTTTTAGTATTTAATTACTTCATTTTCCTTTTACACTTAACCCATATCTCAGAATCCAACTTTATGATCTTGTTAATATAACCATTTACCAACCTAGACCTACACATAGTAACCATCAATGGTTGTCCTAATTATCAGTGGTCTATCTTACTATTGATGATCACCTTGACCACTGATGATCACCTTAACCACTAACGATCACCTTAACTTCTGATGGTCACTATGGTAGAAAATAATAACAAGTTATTTTCACCCTTCTACCCTCAACCAAATCTAGTTTTTTATGTACCTACTTGTTCATATACCCTTGCCTAATTTTTTCAAATAGACATGAGTTATTTAGCACTAGCATTGACTTCTTTATCACTATATTAGTTAGTTATAGTATATTTATTTAGTAATCATTTCTTATTTTTACTTTTATTACCTTTTGATTATTGATGCAAGTAATTTATATTATGTTTATAAACTTAATTATTTAAAATGTGTGGATTGAAAACCCTTGAGGAAGCCCTTACTTCTGGGATCTAGTTAGCACTAGGTAATCCACTCAGATATCTATCTAACCAACTATTTGCTTTAGTGATGTCTTATTTATAGGTCATCTTCCCAAGCCAAAGAGGATTTCTTCATAATCATCTAATTCAATGCATGCACAATCAAATAGCTTTTTCAACCATACACATATTTAGTTTCTTCTTCTTACTTTCTCAAAATATAAGCTAAAATTCACTGAAACACTCTTATATGTCAAATCAACTACAAATGGTAATCCATAACCAATAACTCATAGATAAGGAGATAGATGTTATAAAGAAGCATACACATAATAATCCTTCAATCTATTGTTACTCAAGTGCCTTTTCCCCCTCTTCACATCCCTCCCTAATCCTAGAAGCTTCCTAAGGAACCATTTAAGATCCCTAGTTGGAAGGATACACTTGAAAATATTAAGTAGCCTAGTGATGTCTACTACTCACCCACCCTCTCCTCTCTTTTGGGGAAGTCAAATGCATCAAAATATGAATCTAAACATCAAATCATAGTGAAAAACCTATTAATATTGGTTAATAAAGGGGTAGTCGTTCAAGATCCTAATTATGCCATAGATGTAATAAAGTCTCAAGAACATGTTGGAGAGGACACTTCTAATGTTTATGAAGAAGAGATTTAGATTGGAATTCCTATGCACTCTAATAGATTAGAAGGTGGACATGAGGAGAACTTATATGATATGGAATAGTTGTAATGTCATAATGTTGGAGCTAATGTAGATAAAACATAGTCTAGTCTTTACCTAAGAGAACAACCAGAAGACAACTTTCATGATAATGCTATTGAGACTAAGGTCAAAAATCCATTAAAATATTAGTGGTAACACCTATACTTGGAGTTATTGAGTGAAATAGAAAAAATATAGTACAATAGAATTAGAAGATGAAATAGGACAAAATATTGATGCTCCAATTGATGAAGGTAATATGTCTCAAGAATTGTCAAGATAAGAAGATATTCTAATTAAATGGATTGATGAGTTGTCACCCTCCATTGGAGATGAATCAGAGCAAACTTTAGCTGACTAAGAGATTTTCTAGGACCCTATCCAAGAAAAGGAGATAAGTGATGGGTATGAGATGTATTTTAAGTAGATGGAATAAATAGAAATTAACCTTATCATTTGTCCATTAACCATGGTAAGATTTCCTTTTGGGAGGATTTATAAGAATTTTTCTTGAGTATAGATACCCCACTACTACATCAATTAGAGCATGAGAAGGAACTTTCCAATGATGATTTGGTAGTTGATCATCTTCAATCTAATGGCTATAATCAATTACAACCCCTAATTGAAGAGGATATGGGACTACTGATGTAAAATAAAAAGATATGAGAAGAGCGTGATTGGGTTTTTGACCCTCATACTTAACCCATGTACATGGGAATGAAACCAAATGGTCTAGTCACTCTTCCAAGTGACTAGGAAAGTGTTAATTACAAGTCGAGGTTATCACACATTGGTCAAAATATAATTACACCCAAGAAATAACATGAAAACTCCACATCATGTTGTCATAGTGATCATAGAAAATTTCCATTTTATCTTGGGGAAATGAATTCAAGTTTAGGTTAGTTTTGTAGTAGTTAGTTATTTTGACCAATTAGTGTGTTGCACAAGTTCTTATATAGTGTATTATTTTTTATTTCTTTCCCTTGTTTCTTCCTAGTTTTTAGGTGTGATTTTTAGTGTTAGTTTATTTATTTGATGTGTTTTGTGTGTGAATTTTTAGTGTTGTAAGTCCTTGAGGTGTCAAAAGTATGAACTAGTTGGGCAGTCCATGTTTGTAGTCCTTCAAGTCATGTCATACTTGAGCCACTGGGATCTATTGACTAGCAATCTAGTCACCCATCAGAGTCACCATAAATTTTGAAATTTTTGGCCTCAAAGGCCAAATTTCAACCCCTATATTAAATATTTTTAGTGACCATCATTCTATCTTGCTTATGATTACTCCTAACATGGTCATGGCAGCCTTGTCTTGATGAAAGTTTTTGGATCTTAACTAAGAGCATCATGATGTGTCATAGTTTTACATTTGACCCATGGTGTCATGAGTGTCTTGAAGTCTTTATGGTGATATTTTATGTGTCATGGTGGCCTAAAATGAGATAGAAAATTGTTAAGAGGTCATTAAAATCCAAGGATTACTTAACCCTATTCGAGGATTATAGTGGTCATTTGGTAATGTGAGGATGTTTTAACATTGGTTTAAGGCTCTAATATGAAGATGATGATGTATTCAAGTCATTTTACATGACATAATCATACAAATTCATTTAACTTCTTCATTACCCTTCCTAAACCATTCATCACCCCTTAAACCCCCTCATGAGCTTATATCACCTTGTAAAACTTTAGAAAGGGGAGATATCTTGATTAATTACATTTAAAAATGTCCTTTAATACATGATACCCATGCCACTTTACTTTCCCTAAGCATTTCATGCCACTTAGAGTAACTTTAAGGCCCACTCACACCCTTTCCACTAAGCTAAGTGGGCCCCACATACCACATTATGGATTTTACACTTCCCCTCCTACTTTTTTACTAATTTAAAAGACTTGATAATTCATTATCTTCCTCATTTGACTCCCATATGATGTTTCAAAGTCTGAACTTGGAGAAAATGATTGAAAAACACATTATTTTAGCAATTTTTTTGCATTTGTATAGAATTATATGTCATGTACAATATAGAAAAGGATTAGGGGATGAAGGTGAGATCATGAATGATGCCTCAAAAAAAATTTGGATTAATGGAGGTCAAAAAATCTCAAAACAATTCTACACTCCACCTCCCCTTCTTTTCAAGCTTGGACATCTCCTTAAGTTTTTGCTTGGATCATATAGAAGAGAGAGAGTGGAGGTCCCAACTCTTGGCCATGGAAGGTAAACTCATCAAAATTACAATCATGATAATTTATTTGAATATTGGTCTCCTTAAATTTATGAACCTTAAGAAGTTAAGGAATGTTTATTCACTTCACATCTGCATAGGCCAACTTCAGCTAAATGGTTTTCATGTGTTTTTTATTTTTTTCTCAACCTAATGACTAATGTTGTTATCTTAATTATTGAAGGATCCTCTCATGGAAATTTTATAACTTTTATCATATGTGTGAGCTTATATAAATTAAAATATCCATGACTAACTATTGTGTGCAACCTACAATAAAGTTGACTATATTAGCCAAGGTTTAGTGTCTTCAATAGGAGATATGAGCTAGATATTAAGAGTTTATAGAGGTTTTTTTATGGTTCCAATGCTTTCTTTCTCAAATTTAATGCTTAATGGTATCTTATCATCTCAAAATACCTCAAAGAGAAGGGACTTATTCATAGGTGGAGCTCATTATGTAACAAATTATGTGCAGTCCAAAGGCACCTATAAGGTTGATATGTGGCTCAAAAGCATTGAAATAAGATGTTATATGGGTAATGTAGGTTCCTAATGCCATGGTGAATAGGCTCATAAACCTTTTTAGTATACTTAAAAGCCAAAAAACCACATATTTTTCCCTCAACTCACGTCATTACCACTTTAGTAGAGTTTAAGGTTTCGTTATAAAAATTAAGGTATTATAAAATATTAAGGTTTAATTTTTAGGTTCTATATGTTGTGTATATACTTTAAAAGGTCCATGATTACTTATTTATGGTCTAATGTTATATAATATGCATTTATTTTTTCTCAAGAAGGACCTACCATCCATTTCAAGTTAAAATCCTTACCCTATCTTTTCACATTATCATCACTGCTTTCCATTGTGTTATTCCACTATTTCATGCTTCTAACACCCTTATCACTCCATTCTAATATTTCTCCACCCATCCACCCCACTCTAAGTATTAACCATGCTAATGGTGGACTTCCATGCTCCCTTGGAACCCTCAAAATGGATAAAGTCATAAGGTGATGATCTGATTAGGGAATGAACATAATCAAGAGGTAAATAATATCTATAGTTAGCCTTTTAGGGATACTATAGAAGAGTACTTAGAGGGCATTATGAGACCATTCAAGTGCATGAGAGATTGATGTGAATATAAATGGATAGTCATCCTATAAGATGAGTTATTATATAATATTAAGGATAAATAAGAAATTTAAGTAGCTTCAAATCACCTTTATCCATCATAAATAGAATATAGCACCTACAACCAGCCTTCTAAGACCACTATAGCAGAGTATTCAAAGGAACACGACTAATAAAGTTTTCAAGGACAAGCCAAAGAGAGAGAAATACTTTTGATGAATTATATTCAAGGACACAATATAAATATATCATCATAAGTATTCTAAAGAAACATACACCTCAGACAGTGTACCTGGACTATCTAAGTATGTATAAGGAGAAGAGATAAGGGATAATTGGTAGTTTGATCATTTAAAGGAGTCAAGTCTTATAATAAATAAGAAATTAATATAAATCCTCATTTACATGATGATATCATTTAGATGGATCATTAAATCACAATAATCAAATCACCATCTCCATCACAAGCCTAATGAGCACTTACAAGTACCTACAACCACTTCAGTTATTATGGATTTGGCATGTAAATGGAGTTAAGGAGACCAAGTGTACTTCATGGGACTATGAGGTGTTTGGTGGGAGTTCTTAGGTTTTAATTATGTTCAAATAATATTATATCACCTCTATTTCAAACTTTACCCCCCAAAAGGTCCTAATGTAGGAAACAAACATCTACAATAGTGCATTATATTCACCTATAGTTGTGTCTCTTTAAATTTATTGATTGTACCATAAGAAGATTATTTTCAAAGAAATAGGTAAAAAATTATTAAATAATAGATGTTTTGGAATAATATCACTACTATAAAACCATGGTGAGATGAATAGATAATCATGACACTTCATTTCCCAAAATCCTTCCTCTGTACACACCTAAAGTACTCAGTTGGCTTACTTGAAGTCAGTTGGTGTGATGCAAGTTATTGTCATGGGTAGTTCATGAAAAGGATAAACTCATAGATAAATTATAAAGGTATTTATGCTCTTAAAATACATATTAAATCCACACCAATATTTAATACCCCCTTAGTCAAGAAAGTAAGAATCTACACCTATAAGCTAATCATCCAAGGAAGTTTTGTCAATGGGAATAAATAGCTATTATAATGGATCATAGGCTAAATGAAATTAAATTGGTCACTATAAATTAGTAATATATTAAATTATTAACAAGTAAAATATGTTTTTATGTGATATATCCTATTCATCAGTCAATTCACATGTGAGTTAGGTTATACATAGGGTTTCAATCAAAACTCAATCAATTAACCCTAATAGAGAATTCATATGCATTAGGTACCAATTAAATTAGATAAAAAGGATAAAATCAAGGTGGGAAGAATTAATAAAGATTAATAATGGTCCCATAGGACCATCAAATGGGGTTTATACTCAAAGAACCCTCAGAAAGTATGTTTTTAGACCTCTAAAGGTCAGATTAAGCCCCCAATCTCCAAACCCTACATAGGTAAGTCAGATGTTTCAAAGGGTTAATCAATCCATGAAGTCATATATTTTTATGGAATGTGGACATAAGATATAGGATAATTTAATGCTGGTGTTTGGTCCATCTACAATGGCCACAAACTCAAGGATTCCATGCCAACATAGTTAGTAGGTAGTGAATGACTATTTTGAGCCAAAATGGTCATTTAAGGCTCTTTTAGATAGTTTTAGGACTTAAAAATTGGAGGATATGGTAATTTTGAGTATTAAATAACATCCATGTTATTTTTTTTGTCAAAAAAATGGTGGGTATACACACTATTTTGTCTCATCCCAAACTATGTCTAGACAAGTAATCAAGGTGGTAAATGGACAAAACCAAGTCTTGGAAGATAAGTAATTGGAATTGGATCCCTCAAATTATTTTGAGTGATTGAAACATGGTGAAGGGTTATTATTATCCCTAAAAAAATTTATATCACTCAACACTTTAGTCACCTATCTTGGTGATAGGCTTCAAACATAGTCACATAGGCCTGCCTGCAGACCCTAGAGCCACATCAAAGCTCTTTCAAGATCCTATAGTAGGGTGTATGATCAATTAGTGGGATATGATTATGTTTTAGACATAATAGAAGATATTTTAGAAGGATAAAAGTGAAAAAAAATCATAATATCTTCAAAACTTTTCTTAAATCACTTAATCCTACACATAAGTAGTTTGAAAACTAACTTTAAGCACTCACACACTCCACCACATAAGTTCTCAGGACAAAATATCTTAGGATATTTTAGGTACCTATATAAAATAAAAATTCATGATAGATTTATTTGAATTGGTATGATAAACTCTATGATAAAACCTTAATAAGTTAGGCCCTCAAAATTGGCTTGTAGACTACACTTGGGTCACCTTTGGATGTTCATATCTTCATCCACCATTTGCATGGTAGCCAAAGATACTCATAGAAGTTGATTAGGTCATTTACATATATATTCATGTAATTTTTCCAAACTTGGACATTCATATAGTATGAAACATCCCTAAGACTCCTAAGCACTCCTAAACCTCCCTAAAATCCTAATCAGACCTAGTCTCAAAAAACTTTATATTTTGATACCCTAACATCCCAAAATGGTATGGACATCTCATGGATGGTAAATTTCATTCAAAGAGGAATCCACCTATGGTACATGAATATATAAACATTGTATGAAATCCTAAAAAATAGACACTTTTTAGGGTTTTGAGTAGAAAAGAGGGTGTTTAACATTGTAGAGTGAATCCAATCATTGGGATAATTAATTTGGGACTTAATACACCTTAAAAATTCATAACATGCTCAATATTTTACCTAGAAGAGCCTTTAAAAGTACATTTAAAACTATCAATCTACTAGTACATGAGGAAGATGAACCAATTAGATTGGAGAAGTGGAGTTTCAAGTCCTTAATTCCTTTCTAAGATTATGTCATGGTTTAAAGTGTTGTTTCAAGAAGGCATCACACTCATACATAAGATTTAAATCTATTTTTTAGGTTTCATGGAGATCAATATGTAAGTTGGCCTATGTTGTCATTAATGAGAGCTAATTTGGCATTGGAATATTAATAAAATAAGTCAATGAGAGGATTATACATTGGTAATTGGCCATTAAAAGGAATTAAATATGAATTTCATGGCTATGATGGAGGTTAAGATAGTTTCCTTGACTTTGTTAATTTGATTTAGAGGAGAGTGGGCTACTATATGACTATGAGGTCCAAATTTATGATTGTAACTACCAAAAAATGGAAAGTTTGACCTTTATTATGCATGGTTAGGATCTAAAAATGGTTTAATAGGTTAGTTACACCCTCCACCACCTCCTTTTCAATGCTAATATCTCATTAAAGGAGCCATCAAAGAGGTCCAATGCATGAAAGGACAAGATAAGATACTTGTAACTATTGTATTTAAAGTAAAATTCAAGTATGTTCATTGATGATCCTCCTATCCACTTTTCCATGCAATATTATTCTTCTTATCTCCTCATCTCTTTTATATATTCAAGTATTTTTTTCTTAGTTTGTACCCCTCATGCTGGTATGAGGACACTTTACTAGTATTTATACTTGTACATCTATTTATATTGAATAACAAACTATTATATCTCTTTCATTATAACATTATAGTGTATTCATACTTGTTGATATGTATATGTGATGGTTTTCCTTCCATTTTAGGACCTTGTTAACCTAGATGTCAAGGAGGTGCCTTATGTAAGTCATCTAGAGTATACAAGGGTATGTAATAGAGTATTGAAGTGTGACATGACTAGTGAGAGTCATCTAAAATACCTACTTTTCATAACCTTGGTATTTAATTCATCTATTACAACCTCAATATTAAACACTTATGCATATGACCTATGAAGATGTTTGTTTGGTTATGTTTAGCTCATTAGTGTGTTGATATTCCAAGTTGAATGAGTGGATAAAATGATCATCAGGTACATCACCACACTTTAAAAATAGGTTTTCATTAATTCATTTTCTCTACCCTTTCCATCCCAAATGTTTATGTCTTATAGGGAGATTCAAATTAATAAATCAGGGGAACTAGCTCCTTAAACTCTAGAGGTTTGACCCACATATTAGGTAACCCATAGTCTAGGGTCATTCCCATGTTAGCCTAGGTTTGAGGTTAGGACATGAACACTCCTCTTATAATCAAGGGTGTGACCTAGAGTCAATAACATTACATATCCATCTATGTTTTCAAGAATACCATTGTCATCATCATTAATATTGCTATCAATATTCTCTAAGTTTTGGTTTTCAAAATTGATCAATAATTAAAGATATGGTATTTTCTCATTTTAGATTTTATATATACATGTTAGTCCAACCACATCCTAATAAATTTATAGGGTTGGTGGAAATTATGATTTATTCTCATTAGTTTTGTTATTTTCTCTCATTTTGTATGTATGTATTCATTCTACCGATATGACCTATAAAGGAGGTATTATGGATGATTTAGTAACACTTGATTTTGGTCTGAATTGTTTAATTGGTTCCACTAATTTTCAATATTTAAAAGTTTTATTACCCATAGGATGTGTATGAAAATAATATCATGTATAAATTTTAAACATTTATGTAGGGTGGAAGGGATAACGTCCATAAGATGAATCCAAGGTCTACTGAGTAAGATGATATATTATAAATGATTTGGCATCACCTAAAATGTAGTGGGTCATTTTAGTCCCAATTATTATATAAAATTTAATTTTTATTGTTATCAAAATGTTGATGACTAAAGTTTGTACCGCATGTTAGACAATAATTCTATGGGAAGATATATAGGCATGGGACTAAGTGCAGTCTATAGAGTGACCTATAAGATTTTAGAAGATGGCTCTTCATTCTATTTAGGGGGTGAAAAGGGATATAAATAAAACATAAACAACATGAAATTAAATCTAACTAAGGCAATGCACCAAGATATTTAGGGTTCTAATGTAAACTTGCATAAGATAGATAAAACTTTAAAGACTATAGATTGAAAAGGAACTTAAAAGCAAGAATTAAGATCTATAACATAAGCAAAGGTTTACACTATAGAAGTAAGAGAAAAAAGATAGTAAATATATATAAGAGTAGTCCCAAATAACACATAACATCACATCCTCTTCATTATAGATAGGGAACTAAATATAGAAGGCCATAAAAGGCACATATAAAGCATCCACTAACATCCATGAGGTGCACCTTCTAGGTTTCATAACTAAGAACTTTTAATACTAATATTCCCTATTTTATAATGGATATAGAGAGAAAAAATAGTTCCAAAAACAAAATTACTAACCCCTTATGGTGGGGAAGAACCTCAAATATAAAATTGGAACAATTGCTCAAAGATATGAAAGCTAGAGATCTCACCACTCACCGATGATGCTATTGTAACTAGAAATGATTTGGAACTCATGAGTTTAGTTACCTCCAAAATCTTGGAAATAACACAACTACCTATTTTTATTATGGCCATTATGCTAAATATAAGTAGGGTGGGTAACTATGTGTCAACTTTTGGATTTGTTTTCCAATTTATACCCTCTTTGGATGAGCATGGGCACAACACATATCTAGTTAGCAATTCTCTAGAGGCACTGAGGGATTGATAGGTGTGATTGAGTATAAAAATTACATGTGGAAAATCCATGATTGAATACTAATTTAACTTTTACAAAGGGCTCCCCTTGGTATCATCAACTAATGGTGCTACTTCAATGCCTATCCTAAAATAAAGGATTATGGGGAGCATAGGGGTGACACATGTGGAGTTGGCACTCCTTGAGGGGATGAAGATTTCTCCAAGATAGGTGAGTGTTAGGCCACCACATGGAGATAGTGGGAAGAGGATGACACTTCATTAAAATTGAGGAAAGGGGAATAAATAAGGAAAAGGGACAAAAGGGTAAAGAGTTGAGAGGCACTAAGAAACTGCTTACTATCGAGCGAATCTAAAGTTGTAACTTGAATTAATACAAAAAATTTCAATTGTGTATTTATTATCCATAGTTCCTAGTGACTCATAAGGGAGTCCACATGTAGAAAAAAAAACCCAAAAACTCTAGTGTTTAGACTAGTTGAGGTAGAAATATACAAAAATAGGGGGAAAATTGACACTTACAACTTTCATAGGGATACTTGCAAGGGTGGTCATTCTTCCTCCTTTGGTATGGTATTTTTATTGAGAGTCTTTAAGGCTATATCCAAGTAAAATATATCCTTAAAAAATATGCTCCTTAGGCTTTCAACCACCACTAGCATTTGAAACTCTAGCTAGGTGAGTGGGTGTAAAATCTTCTCCACTTCAGAAGCATCAGGGGTTTGATTGAGGGCTATGAAAATAGACTATTCATTTTACTTCTATTTGAGAAGTACCTTGATTTGATCCTTAGGGAGAATGTTATTGTCATCCAAAAAAGGGGAGGGAAGCCCCAACTCGACTAATTTTTATATGCATCCCTTCCTTTGTTGAACCAATTGTTCTAAGGCATTGTGGAATGCATTACATTTATTTATTACCTTATTATAGCCTAAAAATGCATTCACCTTTACTATTACTTTCCTTCAATCAACTACCTATACTATCTATAAAGCCTTAGGAAAGGTACTGTAGATTTTTTGGACTAGGCTTTGTGAGTTTGGGACTTGGGGGTGATGAAGGAAATCACTTGGTCTATGGAAAAGCTCACTTAGGAGGTCATCTTTTCCATATTTTTGATGAAAACAAGTGTCACTTTCAATCTTACTACCATAACCTTGATCTATTCCAAGTAAGACATGTATAGTTGTCAAATCAAGGTAAGGATCTCTATGACTTGAGGGTGAGTGGCAAAATCATTCTTCAATATTTCAATATCCTTGTCCTTGACTAAGGAATGTTGCTATACTACATTTTATAGTAGTTAGAACACCCAATATAAATTAGAGAACTTCTTATGAACTACAACTAACTCTATCTCTACCTCTAACATTCTAGTTTTAGTGGCTATCTACTTACTAGATTTAACCTAGAATCTTTCCACTATAACATGGATTTAGAGGTTAGTTCTTGTCTGGTTGAGGTCAAAGTCCTTGAATTTAGCCTCAAAATTGAGGCATTTGGTCATGGCCTTGACCTTGACAAGTTCTTTCTTGGATTTCTCCAATTGATAGGCTACCTTGATATAACTTATGGTTACTAAGCTCTATGTTTCTTTCATAAGTTCAACCTTTTCATTGAGCCAAGCTTGTCTGAGGTTAATCTCAATAGATTGGATGGTGTAATCCCATAATTTCATCTATTTTTGAGGTTTAATTACTAAATGAGTTAGATGAGTGACTAGGAGGAACTATTGTTTGTGATCTTAAAATGACCACATGTGGGGTTGGGATTCAACTTTGGCCTATTTTACCCTCTTATTTTCCATCTAGGCTATATGAACCACTCATGATATATCCATTTGTTGCTAAATTTAATTTAATACTTGGATTATTTTTCCAAAAAAAGAGGTTCATTAAGGTAGTGCAAATAGAAAAGCTAGCTTCTATTATGAAGTAGCAGACCCTAATCCTATAAGATAAATCAAATGAACATTGAGGGATAAAGGTGAAAATGGTGAGAGCCCATAAGGTGAGGAGAATGGTAACTATGAAATGAGTGAGGATGAGGTGGATGATGATGGTGGGGGAGTGAAGAATGAGATTTGGGAAGAGAATGGGCCAGTCTTGATAGTGAGATGAGTGGATAAGGAGAAGATTAGGGCTAATTAAGTGTTGGGTTGTGTAATGTAAATTAACACAACTTATAGTTAGGTTGTCAAGGCTAAATATGTGATAAGAGGAAATAAAACACTTGACTATATGCCAACTATCATCATAGCTTATACTAGATCTATAGAGGGAGATGGGAAAGTGATGAAGGAGGTAGAGGTAGAAATAAGTGGCTCGATAAAGTGGGTCTTCTTTTATAGAGGGCCTACTGGTGGGTTGGAAATTGGTGCCTCAATCCACTTGAGCTGAGATAACCCAACCATGAGGTTCCCAAAGGGTGCATGTGATTGTTATGAGTTCATGGTGTAAGGGGACAAGGGTGGTGGCCATGTTGGTGGGGGATGGACCATCATGACTTCTACTTCTTATTTTCCTAGAGAAGTGTCCCATGTCTCCTCTTCTATGGCATCTTATTATTTTTCATCTATATACACCTCAATCTCTAGTGTGGACTTCCCTTCCATGATATACTCATTTTATTTCAGGTGGGCCTCATCCCATATTTCTTCAAATTTCTCATACAAGGCATCTTCATACAAAGTAATGTGTGGTTTTCCAAACTCATATCTATACTTTAGGAAGGCAAATTTATTATCTTTGCTCTAACCTAAGGAAACTAGACACTACTTCATGCCTCTCGATAGCTTCTTAGTAGGGTCAAAATCTTGAACCTTATCATTAAAAGACTCCCATGGTTTTGGGGCATCTTAAGAGATCAAGCCTAGGTCCATGTAGTTATGAGGGAGGTCTTCCATGGGTGACTTCCTTTGCTCCAAATATGGTTAGGCCTAGTACTTGAGTGTGTTGGTGATCTTCAATATTATTATATATCGCATTTGGTCATAATCCCATTGGTCATCTATTAGGTATAGGCCTAGCTCCACCAACTTAGTTATGAGGAGACATTCTTGTTGTATTTTCTACATCATGATGCCATACCTTGAGAAAGGAATGTCATTTATCCCCTTTTTCATTTTTCTTACTTTGTAGATGAAGTCCATGTTATCGATTTGTCATGCTAACTAAAGGTTCAAGGTCTTATCAGTAAACATATGGAGAAGTCAAAAGGGTTCCCCCATAAACCCATGTACATAGGTGAATGAAAAATAGTCCCCCTAAAACCAATTAATTAGGACCTTATTACCTTTGATCCATGCTTTTTGTTCATTTTTCATTTAGGGGATGACATCCTACCCACTAAGATCCATGAGAACTAGAGCCATAAATCACTCTGAGAACTCATAGTAGTCTACCATGATTGATAGGACATGGATCTAGATAGTGATTGGGGCCATGATATTGTGGAAGACATTTATGTCTGCAATGTTTATCTAAATATATTTTAAGAACTTAGATTACTAGTACAATATCAAATGCATGAGGTAAGACATATATCAGAAGTTACCTATTATCAAGAAATTTTGTAGTTCTTCTCTCGTAGTGGAGGCGATGGCTTCAACAAAGCCCATCCTAAATGCTTCTACATTTTTTGCTATGGCCATGAGAAAAATCACACCCAACTATAATTCTTCAACATTGGCATTGGCATCCATGCCCAATATGAATTCTAGAATGGACAGGGTATCCTTTACATGATGTGCAAGGAAATTTAATAGGTTTAGGGGCATGTGAGTCATTTTTGTGATCTTATAGTTGAGAAGAAACTTGAGGAAATATGCATTATGCTCCACTTGGGAGTCCAAAATGCTTTAAAATATCTCAATGTTGTAGATGGTAACATTGGGATCATGTGGGAGTCAAATCATTACTTTAATATTATCCATACCAATTATGATACTAAGGTAGGTACCTCCTATGATTGTGCCAATTTGAGAGTTATACTTTTTAGTGTAGAGGGTTATAATCTCAGGGCAAGGGTGCATGTAGTGAACCATGTGTTATGTTAAGGCATAGTCCCAAATTTTGCACTCAAAACATGGATACTCTTTCCTATTGATCATGTCAATCTTCTGGGCATAAGCACACTCCATTAATTTTTTATGATTATGGACCAACTCTAGATCAAAAATCTCATCCATCAAGTTAATCACCAAAGCCTTATATTTATAGGGGCCCTTTATGGCTAACAAGGTATTGGGGACCTTTGTTTTTGCTTGGGTAGTGGCTGAAGCATAGGACTTACTCATGGTATATGTAGGAGAAGGGGTCCCTTTGCTACTTGAACCATGAGATCTCTAGTTTGATGGGTGCTTCTCACTTCCTGAAGAGGATGTAGAATCTTTCATTATCCAAGGGATGAATATTGACTCATAAGATAATTCTCTATCTTTTCTAGGGAAAATTGGGTCAACACTTTTGCTAGTTCCCTTCAATTTTTGAGCTTCCTCTAGTGTTTGCTCCAATTACTCAATAATCTCTTAAAAAATTAAAATGTCAAGTGTTTGTCTTTAGGTATGAGGTGATGGATTTATGCACTAATTCCACTAGGCATCTCATCATGGAGAATTTAAAAATGAATGCCATCATAAATGTCGAGAGTAGTATGCATGATTGAGGTAACACATTATTAAATATTTATGGTGATACTTATAGGGAATCATGCATAACAAATAATATAAACATTAATGATAGGGAAAGTGGGTAGATAAAAATCTTTCAAAGAATGTTTTGAACATGTAGAGAGATTTGGGAAAAGATGCATGGCAATCTCATCAGCCACTTGTGTCAACGGTACTTATTTATAAAATAAACAACAAAGAAAGGAAAATAAGGGGAAAATAATGATGAGGAAAGGAAACATAATAAAGGGGAAAAGAAACAATCTAATATATATAAGAGATGGTAGGAAATAGAATGAAATGCTTCAAGTTGATCATGTTTATGGGGATCTCTAAGACATTGCCCTCTAAATATTCTAGTTTGAAAGCATTTCCCTATTAATCATTGATGACATGAAAGGGTCCTATCCATAGAGAATAAAATTTTGTATGTTGCCCTAGTTTAGTGACCCTTTGGTCATATTTAAACTAGATCCTTGAGTTTGAAACTTGGGTCTGATGACTTCTTGTCAAACCACCACTCTACTACTTACTGTCGAACAATCTTTGAATCACCCACCATCTCTGTTGACTCCTAGAGTTTGAGTAATTTGGTGATCTGAACCTCCATCACTCTATTCTCTTTGATCTTGATAGCCTTCAATAGATGTTGCATGGGGATTTATGAAGATACTAGCATCACCACTTGTTTCCCATATACTAGCTCATACAAAGAAGTTTTCAATTTTTACTTGGGGGTGATGTGATCTACCCATAAAGCTATTCTCATATGTAATTTCCAGTCTCTCTACTTGTCGTTTCCCATTCTTTTGATCAACCAGATCAATTTCTTATTTTTAGACTTCACCAATCCATTTCTTTGTAGCTAGTAATTAGATGAAGTATTCAGAAAAATAACATTTTGGAGCATGAATTCAAAAAAATTGGATCCAAGAAAAGCTTTTGAAATATCCAAAATGATCATTTTTGGCAAGCCAAACCTAGCTACAAGCTCTTCATAGAAGCTAAGAATCACATTCTTGGTTGCCTCTTTTAGTAGGATTGTTTTGGTTTGCCTAGTGAAGTAATCAATGGATGTCAGTATCCACTTGTGACTTGTGTTTGAGACCAACTTGATCATTTTGATGAATTCTATACCCCATTACACAAAGGTTTCATCAGTCATAATCAAATTGAGAGACATGGCTGATATTTTCCTCTTTCTTATGAAGAACTAACACCTATGGCATCTTATAACTACCTGATGATAGTTCATGAACATGGTTTGATAGTATTACCCTACTCACATGATCTTAGTTTTAATAGTATTAGCCAAGAAATGGCCAAGAAATGCATATCTTCTAAAATCCTTTTTGCTTGGGGCTTGTCAACACACCTAAGAAGATCCCCATCAAAATTCATTTTGAATAAGACACTTTGGACTAACATATAAATAGAACCTTGTAATATATAAAAATGTTTCTTATGAATAGGGAAAGCACTGAGATACCTACTGATTTACATAAAGCAAATACTCTTAGTCACCTAGGATTACTCAGCTTCAAACTAGTTTATTAAGCCTAATTTTAGCATATCTTATCCTTCCATTAGGAGATCTATGTACTAGAACAAGTACTCATAGATTCATTTTCATTTGATTAACTTGGTTGGCCTAACTTAAATGTCATATTATAGGATCTTAATGATCTAATTGACCCCCTTCTCTATGATTTTTCCCTCCATGATATACTTGTGCACACTGGGATGCATGGCATACACCATTATCTTGCTACCCACAACAAGGTACCTAAAATTCTTAAAACCTTAACCATAGTAAAGGCTTGCTTCTTTATGAAATTTTACTTAACTTCATACCAATTAAAATTTATGAAAAAAAATGTGATCAGGTGTTTTTCTCTACCTTCCTCTTCCTTTTGAGTTAGCACTACTGCAAGGCTATGCTCACTTCTATATACATACATAATGAAATATTCAGAGAAGTTAGGGTTAACAAGCACTGGTGTAGTGGATATCACACCTTTTATTTTCTTGAAGGATACTTTACATTTGGGCATCTATTTGAAATCTTGGTCCTTTTTAGGATTAATGTGATTGGTTTGACCAATCTTGCAAAGTCTGATATGAATCTACTAATAAAATCTATGTTTTCAAGGAAAGATTGGACTCCATTTTTATTAACTACTAGGGCCAAGTCCTTTATGGATTTTATTCTCTTTGGGTTGATATTAATCATATATTTGGACACTACGTATCTAAATATATTACCTTGAGAGACTCTAAAGACACATTTTTTGGGGTTCAAGGACACCCCAAATTCTTGGCACCTCTAGAAGACTTTTTCTAGGTGATAAAAGTGGCATTCTTTCCTTTTTTTAAATGTGGTGAGATCATCTAGATATATGAATATGATCTCATTAATTAATCCTTTGAAAGCTACATCCATCACTTTTTAGAATGTTTCTTAGCATTGGAGAGGCTGAAAGGCATCTTTGCATACGTGAAGTTTCCCCACTTCATAGTGAAGGTGGTTTTGTGATGATCATATTCCTTTACCCACACTTTATTTTACCTAGGGAATCCACTAAGATGGAAAATGTTTTTGTTCTTGATACCATCTAAAGGATCTATTCCATGGAAGGGAGAGGGTAATAATCCTTTAAGGATGCCTTGTTTAGGTCCCAAAAATCTATGCATAGTTAGATTTTTCTAATTTTATTCTATATAAGGACTAGATCAAATACCCAAGGTGAATGCTTGATTGGATGCATAGTTATATTTTTCTAATTTTATTCTATATAAGGACTAGATCAAATACCCAAGGTGAATGCTTGATTGGATAAATATTCTTTGAGTCGATCAAATTTTTTAAATCTAGGGCCATCAGGGATTTGATCTTTAGATTCACTAGTTGTTGCTTCTATTGGACTGGTTTAGCTCCTTTGACCAAGTTAATGGTATGCTAAATGACTTCTTGGTTATATCCTTATAGATAATCATAAGTCCAAGTGATGATGCCCTTATATCTATCATAGAAAGAAATCAACCACTCCTTATCCCTCTAAGATACTTCTTTTCCAACATTTAATTTCCTTCCATCTCTAATGTTGAGTTTAAAACAATCACCCTTGTTTATGACAAAATTGTGCTTATTATTTCTTGTATCATTTAATTTAAAGAGGTTTTATAAAGTGATGAGTCCCTTTGGAATATTTTTGGTCTTTAGTTGCATAATTTGGTCTCTATATGCCTCTTCAATCTTCGGTTGTAGATGCTTTGTGAACTCACAAGATTATTGAAAGAACATGGTGATCTGAGCTTCACTCTCAAAAACTTTCTATTTTTGGTTATTTTTTAGGATAATAGGCCTAATTATGACCTAAACTACTTGTTCATTGGTGAACAGGTCTATCACTAGGTTAAATTGGGATCTTACCATTACCATTCTATCAGATTTTATGTTTGAGGCCCTCAAGATGATTTGGATGTTAAAGGCCTCAAAAGATGTAATTAATTCTAATATATGGTGATGGTAAGACCTCATACATATATTTTTTGATAAATCCATCCCTCTTACTTGTCTTACAGCTAGTTTAGAGTCACTGAAGACCTTCAAATGCTTGATTCCCATACACTTGAAAAGGTTGAGACTATAGACCAATGCCCTATATTATGCTTTATTGTTCATGCAAATGAATTAAAAAAAAATCCTTGAGAATCTCCTCCCTAAAGGGATATGTTAGTTAGATAGTAGATCTAGATCTGATCTTGCATTTCACACCATCAAAATGTAGAGTCTAGAGTTCAAGTTCATCCTTCCCTTCTTTAATCTAGTATTTTTGCTCCTTTATGACTCTAGAAAGGACCTAGTCTTCATCATGGATGATGTATGTTTTGAAATCAATGGCATCAAAATTTTAAAATGGGTCATTATCAATTAACTCATTAATGAGGGCCTCTTCTTTTGGTCGTTTGTCATCCACCACATTTTATTCCTTGAGAATCTCTATGTAGTATGTCTTAATTCTTGAGAAAGAGGTGTGAATTTCCTCAAAATTCACCATTAATTCATCCACTATGTGCTCAGGTTTGAGGGGATTGAATAACACCTTCAACTTTTAGCCATATTTGGTCTTTAGGATCAGGTGGGATTAGTCTCGTGATAGGTATCTACCAATTTTAGTGGTGAAAGCTCTTGATAGACATATCCCAAAGATATTTGGGATGTCTATCACCATAACATCTTATGGTATAGTGATGCTTGGATAGGAATGTAACATGGGAGGAAGATCCTTAATGATTCTTAAGGTTTGGACCTTTTTCCCATCTAGCTACAATAACCCCTTATTCAAGGGTTTGTACTTTAATTGTAACATATCAACTATTTATTTGGTCATCACCATTATGCTCATGCCTAAGTCAATCATGGAGTTTTGTTATAGTTTCTTATCCATAATAAAATTTAGATAGAACAAGGAAGGTTTTGATTTAATTTCCCCTTCTTTGGTATTTATGAATGTATAAGGTATATGAGGTTGTGTGCCCATGCTCTTTCCCTTATCCTTTTCTTATGCACGCTCTATGGGTGATTTATTTCATGTGGGATCCTATTTTTCCTCTAAGGCTTTCATCAATAAGGTCTTATATTTAGGGATGGATAAGACATCCTAGAGGGAAACTTTAGCTGGTGCCTTCTTTAGATTCTCTACCACACTATATGACTTTAGGGGCAAGGCGTTAGGATCCTTAGGCTTTCTCTACATCACTTTGTCATGCCTATGATAGGTCACAATTGGAGGTTCAGGTGTTAGAACCCTTTCAAAGGTTACTTTAGGCCTTACAAAAGTTTTGAGGCTTTTACCCAACCTCTTCTTTGACCATGTAAAATATTTGGATTACACTTGTGAGGGTCTATACGTGGGAAATTCATTTGCAAAGATCATGCCTTTATATTCTACCTAGGAGAATAGTGTGTGTTATGAAACTATTTCTTCCTCTTGTTCTAGGGACATGCCCTATATTTGCACCATCATGACAACATTTTTAACCCCTAAGGATTGGTAGGTATAGGTTGAATCTAGAGTATTTCCTTACTATCTCTATTTGGTGATATTTTTTTATAAGCTACCCCATGGATAGTTTTGAGGTATGTGAAGTTTATTAAAAATGAAACACCATGATTTAGACTCATCAACCAAGTTATTCTAGCCAGCCACCAATTATCTATTCATGCTCAACACTATAGTATGTAATGGATATAGGACTATAACCATTTGATTGGTAGGTTGTGTCTTGTGGTTCATCACTTAATGGTTTACTACTTGGTTTTTTGGCCCTTGGTAGTTTAACCCCTACCTCTCTTGGTATTGGTTTTGTTGATACAAATGTCTCCTCTCTTGATAGTTGTTGTAAGAGGGCTTTGGAGGAGTAACTTATTGCCTTTTGAGATTTATGATCTCATTAAAGAAGTTCCTTAAAATTTTCTTCATATTATTCATCTCAGTAGTGAGAGAGGATGTGAAAGATGTGCCCTCCTAAGTGGTTAGGTATGCATACATTAAAAGATTAAGGGATCTTTAAGTGATTGGATTTTATTCTTGTAAAGGCAATGATATCTCAAGGAAGATTGGTATGAGTGGTTGAGGAGGAAGACATCTCATATTTATCAAGTTTTTTTCTACCCTTACCATAATGTTGTATGCATCTAGTAGTGTTTGACCCCCTAGTGACTGGATCATGACATCAATATCTAAATTGAGGGACTTTAAATAAAAGACAATGGCCATCCTCATAGGTGGATGAGCTACCAATGGAATTCTTTGCTAGGTCTTTCCAAATATAGTATTGAAATCAACCATGGCTTCTTACAAACCCCTTTTGATGGTTATCAATTATTTTAAAAGGGATGATTGGTCCACTTTCTCATTAAATCACTCAAATAATTTAACACCTACATCATCCTAGGTGGTGATGGAATTAACTGGGAATCATCTGTACTAATCAAGGGATTATCCTTTAAAATAGGTTGATAGTAACCCTAGGGATACATTTTGGGTATTGATGTAGTAGATGGTGCACACATTAGCCATATATTAGGGGTGCTTGGCCATTATCTTGAAATCCTCCCCTAATAATTTGGGGAGTTCCTTCAAAACATTTAAAGGTATGGGGTCCTATTGAGTTGAGGGTGTCAATAGGATCAAAGGGATACCACTATCCCACAACATGACTTTCCTTAGTGCAGGATGTTCCTTCATTATTTTTGATATGGCTATTGCTATTGTGGTTTTTAAATAGGACCATGGCCTATAACTCTTTGGTGGGTAGGTATTCCCAAAAGTGGTATAAGTAGATTTAGATTAATCATATTTTGTGACCTTTTTATTGGTGTATAGATCATAAACTCAAGATTCTAGTCTAGAAAATGAGTAGATCTATCCCACCGAGCATGCCAAAAAATAAAAACTAATGACACCTAAAGTTCACACCTCAGGTTAGACAAAAATTCTATGGGAAACTTTATAAGCATGGGATTGAGTATTATCTACAAAGTGACCTCTATTATTTTAAAATCCATCTCTTCATTTTATTTGGGGGGGGGTGAAAAGGGATATAAAGAAAATATTAAACAACATGAAAGTAAATCTAACTAAGGTGATGCACTAGGAGATTTAGGGTTCTAACATAAACTTTCATAAAATAGTGTAAAACTTTAAAGACTATAAATCGAAAAGGAGCTTAAAATCATGAATTAAGATCTATAACATAAGAAAAGGTTTTTACATTATAGAAGTAGAATAAAAGAGATAATAAATAGAGAGAAGCTTAATCCCAAATAATGTATAAAATGACATCCTCTTCATTATGGATAGGGAAATGAATATAGAAGACCATAAAAGGCACATACAAAACATCTACTAACATCAATGAGGCACACCTACTAAGGTTGTAGAACTAAGAACTTTTATTGATACTATTCATAAGTTTATAATGGCTGTAGAGTGAAACAATAGTGCCAAAAACAAAATCACTAGCTCCTATTGGTGGGGAAAAACATCAAATATAAATGTGGAATAATTTCTCAAAGATATGATAACTAGAGATATCACCACTTACCTATGATGTTATTGCAACTAAAAATGATTTAAAACTCATGAGCATATTTACTTACCAAATCCCAAAAATAGCACAATTACCTCTTTCTATTATGGCCATTATGCTTAAGAGAAGTGGGGTGGCTAATTATGTGTCAGCTTCTTGAGTTATCTACTAATTGATACTATCCTTAGATGAGCATGGGGATAACACACATTAGGTTAGCACTTCTCTAGGGGAATCAATTGCCTGATAGGTTTGATTAAACATAATAATTCCACATGGTGAAACTATGATTTAATAGTATGTTAACTACTCTAAAGGGCCCCCCTTGGTGTCATCGACCAATGGTACTACTTTAAGGTTTGTCCTAAAATAAATCATTTTGTGTAGTGCAAGGGTGACACATGTGGAGTTGGCACTCCTCCTTGAGGGGAAAAAGATTTATCTAAGCCAAGTGAGCATCAACCCACCACATGGAGATAGTGGGAAGAGGATAGCAATTTGAAAAAATTGAGGAAATGGGATTGAATAAGGACAAGGGCCAAAGGGGAAAGATTCAAGAGACATTGAGGAACTGCTTACTACCAAGTGCATCTAAAGTCATAACTTACATTGCTTCAAAAATTGTCAATTGTGATTTATGATCCACATAAAAAAATTTACACCCATGAATAAGTTGTTCAATCCTCATAATTTAAGTGATATCATGGAGACACCTATAGGCTTTAGGTGACCTAATAAATGAGGTTAATCTCTAAATAGGGCTATATACCTTGATGCTATCACTCTAAACTACTACTAGACCTATTTTTTGCCAAGGAAAAGGGTTAGAAATAACTAAAAATTACCTAATCTAGGGAGGTGATGCATAAAATTACCACCCTCGAATTGACCATCAAGCACTAAGAACATGAACTAGGCATGAATATGATCACACTACTCAATAAGGGCCTTTAAGCATGAGTGTTTCAAAAAGGATGTCATAGATAATGCATTGAATTAGAGGGCTAGTCAAGAGGTCCAAGAAGGACACTAATGAATGAATTCCACTTTTAAACCATGTAAAGCTACCTCAAAATCACCATGTTACCTACAAGAAGATAATACATTTTTAAAGAGGTAGGAAAGGACAAATGAGAGAGATAGTAATATCATTATTACTAGCATTCATTAATCAATCACACAAGTACACTAATTGAAATTTATTGAGAAGGTAATAATTATCTTATTTCATCATTCAAAGGAATAATACAAGTGTTTAGTTGAGTATGAATTTGTCATACCTAGCCAAAGGATCTATTACAATCCATTCAAGGTTGCATATATAGGAGAATTGAGAAGGAGAGAGAAAGAGAGACTTATGTGATGCATATAAACATGCCATCCACCTCAAGTTTATTACAATGAAAAATGGAAGAGAGTCTAAGAGTATTTTCATCCATCTCCTTGGTATGTTTTGGCTCAACTTAATGGGGAAATACACCAAGTTGAGTAAGAGCTATTATTTTAAGAGTTATAAGCATTTTTTGAATCAGTAGTTACAATTGGAAACTTGACACATGGCATCTTATCTTCATGAATCAACCTCTATGCCATCATGAGCTTCTCAAAGCTTCCTTTATCTTCCATTGACACCTTTTATTTAATATTTTAATCACTAATCCATTAGTTCATACTTTCTTAGTATTAGCCATTGAGATGGAATTAAGACCACCATGATAACTTGATACAAAGTTTAGGATCCTATCTTAGACCCTAAAACCATATTATAGCATGATTCATAGTTTCCAAGTACTCCAACCATGTTGTTTTGTCTTCCCTAGGTGACTACATCACCTTCTCATAATCATTTCTACACTTTTATTGTAAATTATATCTATATGATTACTTAAATAATAAAAAGAGTGGGTTTTAGGGTCTAATAAGTTATAGGACTCTCCACACCAACGTCCCTAATGATTTCCATCAACTCATATATCTAAAAAACATATTTGAAGCCTAAAACCTATAAAAACATAACATTAAATACATCCATATCGATTAAAGTAAAATAAAATTGCATGGTGAGGACCCTCTTGGAGTTAATAATTGTGTTCAAGTATTTTTAGGTCAAAACAATGCATTAGGAGTCATAAATCTTGTCTTCTCTGCCATTAAGCTCCTATTACAATTTAATCAAGGTTTTAGAGGTGTAAAGGTTCTTAACAATGATTCATAAACTTGTGGTCCTAAATCCCTAAAATAATAACACTAATTTTTAGTATAAAATTTTATTCAAATATCCCTATGATCTTTTAATCCCATGCACATTCATTGAACAATTCTGAGCAAGAGAAAATGACCTTTTTTTATTTTTAGGCTTCTTAAGAAGTTTGAGAGAGTGTTTATGCATAAAAAGGTGAAAAATGATTTATTTTAGTTCTAAACTTCTCCCTGGGGTCCATACAACCTTTAATAAATTATTCTAATGGTTTTATTTATCAGCCATTCATTAAACCCTATTGCCACCTTCAAAAGCCTATAACAAGGGTTTAATGGTAGTTTGGTGCAAATAACCTTAGTAACCTATGTTTTTAATTTTAATAACCATTTAAGAGTCCAAAAATTAAAAAATTATTCCATTTAATTCCTCATCACCTTATTAAAACCTTTATGCTTCCATTTCATTTTCAGCAAACAAACTTTCCTCACACTTTTACACATAGGCCTGTTTATGCTTGTTTTAAGCCTTCCAAACCTAATTAGGTCCCTTGATATTTATTTTTAATTTATTAACCTTATTAAAATATATAAATATATTTTTATAATATATAATTAGGTTCAAATTATTATTTTTCTTCATCTCCTTCATGGTTTCTACTAAACTCTCACACTTTTTTTCTATATTCCTAAACATGCATGTAGATGATAGATTTAGGTTCTTGAGTTTGGTTTTAATTTTAATTAATTTTAATAATCATGATAATTTTTTTTAAATTTTACATTAAAATTTAAATAAAACCTTATTCAATCTCATATACACTTCATTATTTCAAACAATGGTTGACATATTTTCTTGAACTCCCCTAAAGCCTGCCTATAGATGGTTATAGGTTGTTGACTATAAACCTGAGGGTAAATCATTTTAATTTATTATATGATGGTATTTATTTATTTTATAATATATATTTATATTATATTTACCTCACTACATCCTTTATTTTTATACATATGAAACACCAAAGCATGCTTTCAAACTTTTGGCAAGTAGGCATGTGTTTTATTTTTCCTAGATGCCTAACATTGTTAGAAGCTGAGAAGATGTCCTATTGATGGTTACTCATGATCCTTAAAGAATAAAAAAATATAAATTATATTTATTTAAAAATTATCAAATTTTATATTATTCCTCAATAATTCTTACTCAACCATAAATAGGCATTCTTCACATTTTGACTAGACAAGTTTGTAGATTTACATCGGGTTTTTTTACTATAAGTGTGAGGATTTACCTATTTTTTGAAAACCCTAGGAATATTGGATATTATTTAAATATTTTTTTTATTTTTTATTATTTTCATTGGATCCCTTTACATACCTATTGTATTCAAAACTCATTACCAACATGCCCCTATTTCTCACTACCTACAAATAGGCGTGTAGGTTGTCAATTAGGCTTAAATCATTCTTTTTCCCTACTTGGTTCATCTTGGCAAAGATTATATCAATAATGTAATGCGGATTAAAACTAAAATTTGTTTTAAAGTCCCCATAATTCCCCTAGTGTGCTTAGGTCACTTTGAACATCCATTGATAGCCCTCACAATCTTTAGTTTAGACTTACATAGTCCTACCCAAACATATTGTCCATTTGATTTGCAATATGAAATGAGTTATGAGATAAAAATATATTTTATGGTGATTAAAAATATCTTAAAGTATTAATAATATGAAATTTCAGTCATTAAGGTAAATATTTGATGCTAATGGTGACCTACAAGTCTGTAGACCTATAAGCTCATAGTGCTCCTTTAGAAAGTCATTTAAAGAGGAACATTATAACCTCTTATATTGAATTTTGTTAGAAAATTATGTATTAAAGGAGTATGATATAAATTTAATACATTTGAATAACTATTTAAAACCTCATTTCACTTATTTCATGTAATAATATAACTTCAAACTCCTTGCACATAGGACTGTCATTCTCAAATTGCCAAAACAAGGCCATCTAACCTTGCATCAAACATGATCATGAATAAAAATGGATATAAGTGATATTTAAAGGATATAATCATGATCAAGTGACCATAACCAATCATTTAAATCCATTTATTTAACCTCATAACTCTATAGTTGAGGAAAATTTACCCTAGTGGAGTTTGAAGCTTCTTTTCTACCCCTTAACTTCTTAATAATTATTCATAAAGTTAAGGGGATTAACCATGAAACAAATGGAAAAAATTTAAATGGAATAAGGTTCCTCTCTTATGGATAATATATATTGGGCTCTAAATTTCTCTCCCTTGAAAGTACCAAGTTCAAATTGATTGCCCTTATTGAGCTACTAAGAAGACCAATGGAGAAGTGGAGTGTGTTTTTACATTGTTTAGATCTACACCATTTTTTTTATATTTGGTATTGAGAATACCATGGATAAATATTTAATAATTTTTATCTTGTCAAATATTATTAACCCTCTACATAAAACCACCAAAAGCATGTTTTTCTCAAGATTCTTACTATTATACCTCTTAGAACTGTTGGATATTCTAAACCTAGTGACTCTTCACCTTATTCTAACATATACAAACATGGAATAATATTAAAAAAATTAAAAACACCCTTTATTACCTAAAATTTTCTTTAAAACTCTTCTTTTATTAATTAGATAATGATAAATGGTAGTTATAAATGAACTTCAATGTTGAAATTTAGTTACAAAAGACCTTTAGAGAAAGTGTACAGTCATGTCCAAGCATGATGTCATCACCAAGGTGTTATATGACTTCAAACATCCTATTTTCCAAAGACAAAACCTTTATATTTTTTTTACTAGTAAGTTTCCTCTTTATAATTGAAAATAATAATAAGAATAAAGCGTAATGATACCTTAATCTTATCAAAATTACCTTAAAATCTAGAAATAGCCTTAGAAAAAAATGTGATCCACTTACTAGTTCTACTTATTTGACCATTTTGACAAGCTTTAGGCCATGGTTTATATTGCAAGGGTCACCATATTAGCTTCTTGGGAATTCCTCCACATTGACTTGATTTACAATTTACCTTAAACAATGCTAAACATAACATGAATACCATAAAGAATGACCACTTCATGACAAGACAACATGACTTGACCTAACTTCCAAATAAATCATCATAAATGACCTTGTAAGTTGATATGGAATACATATTAACTATCAACTTAATTAATAATACAAACCCTTCATAATGGATCAACAAAGTTAAGATCAAGTGAAAGATTTGAATGATACTCATCTACAGTAGCCAAATTTTGGCTAACAATTCCTAAAGCTTAGAAAGGTGTGTTTTCAAAACTATTGATGCTCATACATGATTTAATGATAGAATCAACATTAATACCAAGTGTTTGGATAAATATGATTCTATAAATATATTTCCTTGATGAATTATATATCATTACCTACTTAACCACCTTTTTTAGGATTTGTACCTATATATAATGGGTGATTTTTATCTATAATTTGTTGGGTGGGTGAATATTATTTTTCAAAATAATTTTTACTTTACTTTTATTAATTTTATTGATAATGTATTTAAAGTAATCACGCTCTATATTAATTAGTAAATCTTTATCTTGTAATGTTGAGTAAATATTGTCCTTTCAAATAGTTGATTTATTTATAAATTATAGTATAGATATGTTTGCATGAGTATGCTTAAGTGGATCAATGATGTCATAATATATAGTCATTGTGACTAAAAATTTAGGTTTTTGAGGGATATTAATAAGGATATTTTTATTACACCCACTTTCCACTATTTTATTGAGTATCCTACCTCTATGTGTTGTGACAACAATGCCATATGTGTCATATATAAGTTTAGGCTAAATAATAGATAAGGATTTTTACTTAATTACACCATAAGGTTTTGAGAAATAAGATGTGAAAGGATCCATAAATTATCATTATAATCAACTAGTAACTAAAATCATTTCATATTAAACATTCATGTAATACATATTACTAAGGAAGACCAATACTTGATCATGTATAACACCATCCCTAGATTCATTATTTTTCAATTTATCAAATTTAATTGTCTTAGATTCTAATGCATGATATGATCTATAAAATAAATATGAATTTTTATTCATTTATATAAAAATTATATATAAAAAAATTAGACCCATGGAAAATAAAAAACCAAACCTAAAATCAAACTCTAATATGTGAAAAATGTGAAACCTTAATAAAATTTTGAATCCCTAATGTAAAAGGAAGCCTTGGGTTTTTTCATTGAAATAAATGATAAATTTCACCAAATTTTTTTAATTATATTACACCTAAGAGATATAAAATAATGAAAACTTTTCACTAATTCAAATTATATAAAATATGAAAATAAACACAATAATCTAAATTGAAATGGATAATTGATGTTGAAACTAATGTATTTATAAATGACAAGATAAGAGAGGGATGATGTACTTAGATAATTTTGACTATATATCACTTATAAAAGATTCCAAAATGTCTCAAAATTATTTGGATGTACTTTGTCAGCTGCTCATACTAGAAAAATTCAATTGAAAACTTACCTATAAGCTGCCAAAAAATTTAGACACCTGTGGTAGATGACACTGTCAGGGATTATCATAAGTTTCCTTATACACAGATGGGGTCTAAAACTTTTTGGATCCCTATGAGTGTGTGAACTTATTCAATTTTTCATTAAAATACCTTTTCTCTATTTTTTTTGTCAAAAACCTATTAATTTTTTATTGACCATAAGATGACCTTTAAAAGGGGTCATTATATTTGGGTTGGACAACCCATATTAATCCCCACTAAATGTATAAGCTTTCCTACATTCCAATAATATAAATAGGGGTTAAAACTCGCATAGGTATCCCACTTGTGTGTGTGTGTTTGATCATGAATAATATATAATGTAATTTTATCCTTTAACCTTTGGTACTTGGTGTTTTACCTTATTTTTTATAAATGAACCTAAAGAAGATAAAACTTGGGATGATTTAGACTATCCAAGGCATGTTTAAAATTAAATAAATCTAAATTTTACTATAGAGTATAATTTAATTAATGTCAATTTACTATTTACATAAATTAATAAGAGAATTAAGGTACTTATTTTAGGATTGTTAAAGTCTATGCCCATAAAAGGTGACAATAAGGTTATGGAATGGACCTATTATCACTCTAATTAGGATATCCAATGTCAAAATATACCTACATGGTTTTATTAATTATGTATGCCTTTATAATCATAGATGCATCCACTATACACCATAAGTGTCTTATATGTTTTTATTTGTGTGTTTCACTATAGATCCTTGTGCCTATGTATTAAGATGGTTCATATGCAATTGTTGTCACTTTGAGTTTCACTCTTTAAGGATGTGTTTTAGGTCACCTCACTTAATTCACACAATAGTAAATATCTAAGGTTATGAGTGTCCTGTGGCTAAATAAAACCTCTAGTGATGGTTGGCTCCCTTGATGCTAAAACTATATTATTACTACACCTACTCAAATCATAATGAAAAGGGAAAGAAAAAGCTGAAAGTAAATAAAAAAGGGGGTGATGCACCAAATTGTATGTCTCATCATATGGTTTATGAGTTGATAACAAATATATAACAATTAATAATCTAGTCATACAACTTAAAACATTTCTCTAGCATAATTGTTTCAATATGGAGATTAAAATTGATACATTAACTAAGACAAACAATCAAGAGGCCTAGAATGAGGCATTCATAAAGGTTTTCCACAACTAATCTTTACATAACCACTTGAAACACACCATAGGACATATAAAAATATAAATTACTAAAAAATAGGTAATAATATAGAGGAAAAATGCAAGTATATTGAACATCAATACTATCATTCATTAACAATTAACTATGAACACACTAAATGTGAGATGAAGAAGGTAAAATCAATTTGCATTCACTTAAAAAGAAACAAAAAGTATTAATTTTAGAATGGATGCACCATAATAACTTTGAGGATACTTTTACAATCCATTAAAATCCAAATATATAGAATAAATGAAAAGAGAGAGGGGGGAGACATGGAGGAAGTCCATCATGACTGTCATCTATCATGAAACTAGTTACAATGCCAAGAGAAGGTGAATAAATAGTCTTATTATGCATCTTCAACATGTGTTGGCTTGGATTGATGATGTACTCATGAGATATGGCATAGAAATGAATCTTCATCTCCTATGACTCATATTTTCTCTCTTAGAATTACCCTTTCTTAGTTGAGGAGTTACAAGTTGCTATCTTGACACATGGCCTACTTGACATTCTTGGCATCTTTTTATGCCATATTTGGATATTTAAATACATATATAAACTTGGTGAGAATGAGAAATAATTCTTAAACTTTTTCATATTTTCATATTTATCATTAGAACCTAAAAATTCTTGTAAAAACTTGTTTGGTTCAATGTGAAGCAATGATGACAAGTATATCTCTTCATCCAAGACCTAGTACTTTTTTAAAGATTGCCACAATAAGTTGTCAACCTGATATATATCTTACAAGATATAATTTAACATATATTCATCCTATATACCATGTTAAATAACTCATGTGAAGGTGTATTATATCTCTTAGGATTTTTTGATAGCATGTTTAACTATCACAAGGTCTCTTGAGACTTTTGATTGAAATAGTCTCTTAGAATTCTCTAAAATTATTTTCTATGCTTCTCATAGGTGAATCATAGTTTTATCAGGTCATGACATCCATCACTACCTACATAAACATAGTATGAACTGGAAACATCTCAATATAAGATTGAAATAATTATTAGAGGACTATTTTTCTCTTTGAGAGTGTACATTAATTTGACATCAGCAACTGTGTATGTGTTGATTTATTCAAACCTACCTATAGTAATTTAAATGTACTTGATTTTGAATTGGTCATCCCAAAGTGATATTATATTTATAAATGAGTTATTGAATATTCTCATGCCATTATATGACCTTAAGAAGGTTTGAAAACATCATTCTTTCAATGCAAACAAGAGACATTTTTCATTTGGTTTAGTTTCTTTCTTATAAACATCATATATCAATATGAGGGATATTTTAATGATTTATTAAAGGTAATTATACATCTAACTAGGCTTGTGAATCCTCTTCAACTAGTTAATAAACTCAAATACCCCAAAACACCACGAAAACTAGTTAAAAAATGTAGTTTTAAGCCTTTTTATTGTACTTTTCCCTCCACACATGCCAAGATTCTTAGTATAACATATGAATATGAGGATTTTATATCTCCTAAAGGTATTTTAAAGGTGTTTCATATGCATTTGAGTCTATTATATATTCATTTATAGTCATTAAACTCTTTGAGGGCTTTACAAGGGTTTTAGACATGTTTATCATCTTAACAATCGTCTATAAATCACAATAGTTCAATTGAATGCAAAATACCATGAAATTAGAGGGAATATAAATATTAAACTTCCCATAATTTATTTTCTCCCCATGTATTTTCTCAATTAACTTCTCATGTGATGAATATGGCCTTATCGATCTTGTAGGCCTATAAGTGTGCATTCAAGATGATTGTCTGAGAAAAATAGGTCATTATAGTGATTGTTTTTTTAATCAAAAATAGTTAAATAAGGTTTGATATGTATTATATGGCTTATTTATATATTTTTATGGTGTATTTCACCACCAAATTGTCTTAAAATATGTTTTATCCATGATTGGGGTTTGTAGGTAGTTTGACTATTTTAGCCCTAATGGCTCTATATTGATGATTTATTCTCATCTTAAGGACTATAATCACTTTATAAACATTAATAATTATGTATAATACCCATAATAAACATAAAAATTCAAAATAAACTCAAAATTTGCACCCTTTTCTCATATTTTATGTAAAACTCTACCATGTTGTGGATGTTCTTTCTAGGTAACTAATTATGCATAATTATATGCATTTTACTTCTTTAAACAAGCATATCTATAGAATTTTTGACCCTTTTAAATTGTGTAATATTTTTTTTTTCATCCACATCTTTAATAAACTATTTAAATTATCAAACATGATGAAAACCTCTCATTTAGCCTTCATCTAGGCTTAGCAGTGTTTCAGACCTATTAGGCATTTTAAAGGTCATTCATAGAGCTAGGGGATATAAAGATATATCCAACACCATGAATATGTTACATAAAAACCCTTAATGTTACCATTTTTTTATAATCCATTCAAATTGTCTACAATTTTTTCACATAAGGTTTAAACTTCTCAAGCTCACCATGACTAAGAATAGGGCCTGGACTATACATTTGCAATTTACTAACAAAGATGGTCATAAAAGTTTTTAAAAATTGTTAGATTATCTAGTGATATTTTATAGATAATTTTAAATAATAATAAACCAATAAATTTATTGGTTTATTAAATATTGAATCTCAAATGAAAAGTTACTCTTTTAGGTCTCTACAAGCTTAATATACTTACTCCAAGAGATCTTGGTTCAATCTGATGGTTTCTCCTCATGGAAAGGAGTATAAATATTCATTTATTTTTTTTAAATTTTCTTCCACACCCTCCTTGACATTTAAAACATCATACTCAATATATAAATTACATATTTTTCTCATTCTATTGTGTAGACCTATAGGTGTTCATTCTAGGCTCCAAATCCATTCAAACTTGCTCTTGAAATAGCTTCCCTAAATTTGATGAATTAAAATTATTTATGAAACACTATGGAGTAAAATTAAACTATTTTAGGACATTTTTAAGTGAAATACTACATAATGTTTACCAAGAACCTTTCATTCAAAAAATTTAGACTTACACAATCCACTTATGCATGCATGAATACATTATTATTTTGCCATTTTTGTTCTTTAAATTCTTGGAATAGGTTTGAGGTTATCTAAATTAGGGTAATAATCTAAATATTATATTTTATACCTCATTTTTTTTGTATACCTATTATTTATTCCTTGAACACTTGAACCATATTTAAGAAAACTAGACCAATGGATTTCAAGCATGTCATCTACAACTTTCTATCAAAGATGATCATTAATAGTATACCAATTGGTTTTATGTTATATAAATATATAATTAACTTAAAAATTATTTATTCAATCTTTAATTAAGATATATTACTCCCCAAACATCAAATTTACTTGCCTACTAGACTGCATCTCTCATATTTAAGGACTATGTGCTTAGATCAGTAATAGAAATTCACTTCAATAATGAATGAAAAATATTTGAATGTGGAATATAAATTAAAATAATATTAAAATTGTATATCATGTGTTTTTTCTTCTTTTATAAGTCTAACACCCTTTAAAATCATCAAACAAGTCAAAAACTTGCACTCTCTTAACCCTAAGACCTGTACCTATAAATTTCACTCCTCTTTGCATTGGATGCCTACTTGGAGATTGTGTGAGAGAGACTATTTGGATTTTTATGAGTTTTTACACATAATTTACATTTTATTTCAATCAAATTCATGTTGGAAACACCTCACAAACCTTACAAACCCTAACTGTCATGTCTAAAATAGCAAATCAATGAGATTTTATTTCTAGTACACCATGACCACTGGGGATTTGTATCAAGTTTGATATTTTAGGGATCATTGTAATCTAATAGATACTTTAAAACCATTTATATGAATTCTAAAACATATACATATGATTTCAAGAGGAAAACTATGATGATGGGGTTTAGTAGGGTTTAAAAGTGGTTTAACTTGTTAATAATGATTCATAAATCTTTGCCCCCTAATCCTAAACATATTATAATGGAATTAAAGGGAATAAGGCTTGTCAACATCCCGTAATATATTTTTTTCTATAACATCTCCCCATTTATGGACCAACATTATGAAATTTAGCCTCTTCACTTTACAAGTGACCTAATGGAAACCATGAATGATTTTTTTCCTTTTTTGGATCTAAAACTTCTTTATCAACATGATTCTGAACTTTATAATGATGGAGGATATTGTGGAAATATTATAATACCATAATTAGTTTGAAATCCCTTTCCATGAGACCTCATGATCAAGTTTAAGGTTGCATATTCACTTCTAGACTTGTCTACATCAAGAAAGCTTGCCATATTCTTCCAAAATACCCTATTAGAGCTATAAACTAGATGAAAATGGAGTCCCTATTAGATTTTATGGTGGTGATGTAATGTACCAAACATATCTTCATATTTTTTCCTTACCATTTATTCATTATAATATGTTTGGATGTTAGAGCAATGATCAAAATAGTTTTTTTCAAAATGAGTGTGTAGACATCCACTTATTATCACTGTTGTGCCAAAATTACAAATATGAATGAAATTATTACACCAATGCAAAATTTATACCAAAATCACTAAAAAACTCTAATTCATTCACACACATTATGTGTAGGTGTTGATTTTTTTCCATTGATCCCTAATTGGGATAATGCACTTTAAAAAATCATTATCTTTTCTTAATTCACTTTGAGTCAAATAGTGACCAAGAAAAATGATATCTTAGACCATAAAATCTTCTAATTCAATTGTACACATCATGTGCATGGTTCAGTTTGTATCTATAATACTCTAACTAGGGTAATACCCTATATTAAATTAACATCTTCTTTAGATTCATCTCTAGTCAAATTATGACTCAGTAAAATGACATTTCCAACTAGTTTGATTGAACATGCGACTAATTTCCAATAATTATAAAATTATTAATTAAATCCATTAAAAAAAATAAAAACCAAATTATGTGCTTAAGAGGAAAATCCATGGAAAGTATTGAATATTTATTTATTGGAAAATACCTAAATTCCTCACCCATGACATCATCAAAAGGTTGTCAATTATTAGGCACTAAAGGGATAAATATCATGTTTAAGCTCTCCCATGCCTCATTAATGCTCACTTGTTCCAAAATATTTATGACTTTATCCTCCAAATTTGAATCAATACTTGGCTACACATCTTGATCTTAAGATGGATGGTCATAGTTGATTCTAAACATCTTGAAAAGATATAAATAAGTGAGCCATGGACATAAATTTCAAGATTGAATTGTGTAATTTTATCATGCATAAATAGCTTTAAAAAAGCTTGAATTGCATAATGTTATAATGCAGAAATAGATTCAAAAAAACTTCAATTGTGTAATGTTATTATGCAAAAATACTACAAGAGAAGCTTCACTCATTCCCCTAAATTAACCAGATCAAGGAACCAAATCCATTAGTGAACTAAGAGATGACAGAGGCACAAAATACACCACATTAAAAAATAATTGGAGAACCAAATTTGGACATAAGTATGTGTGAGGATCCTTCTTGAAAAAATTAGAATATACTTACAAATACATGAAATAAACTATGAAAAATTAGCAATATATTGAATAAAACAAACAAAATTAAGTTACAATATAAGAATTATAGAATCATTGGCCTCTTAGAGGGGGAAACCTCCTTTGAGCAAGCTCAATTCAATACAATTCATGGATGCCTTTATACTAGACTAATCTCCTATTTAATTTAATCTATCACTAAATAACTACTTCTCCTTATGAATGTGGGATTAATAACTACTATTATACTATTACATTCTACTATTATAATCAGCTTGAGGAATGACTTACAAAGCATATGTGTCCATAGCCTTCTATTAAAAAAATAAACTACAAATAGATGATTAGGATGAAGGGTCCTAACATGCCCTCCTCCTTAAAAGCTTTGACCTCAAAGCTTGAAGTGAGGAAATAGTTGTTAAATGGAAAGAAGAGGTTCCCAAGTCATATATTTTGGTTGCATCCCTTACGCCTAGATGATAACTTCAGTGATGACCCAATTATAGAGTGAGTGAGAGAACTTGTTGATGATAGACTTAGGTTTTAAAATGAGATACCATTTTGCATCAAGTTTAGGAAGCATTGTCTAAGTGTGTACATTGCATCCAAGTACCTTCTTTGAGTAAGAGACATGAAAAACATGGTACACATTAATGAAGGTGGTAGTTCTAACTTATAGGCAACAAGTTCAATTTTTTGGATAATTTTATATGGGCCATAAAATTTTGGAGATAATTTTTGATGGGATTTGAGCTTTAAAGAGGATTTATTATAAGGTTATAGATAGATAAACACCACATATCTAGTTTGAAAGGATCACTCAGAGCGGTGTTGGTCTACCTATTGTTTCATGCAATTTTGTGCCATGTGAAGATTATCCATAAGGAGTAAAAGGATATTTCATATGTATGGAGGGTAGAATCAACATCTTGGATGGTGGAGCTTCCTTGTAAATATGAAATAAGAGAAGGTATATTTTGACCATAAATAACCTCATATGGGGTTAATTTGGTAGCTATGTGGTAGGAGGTGTTGTACCACCATTATGAAAGAGGTAACCATTTTATCCACTAATGTTGCTAGTCAGTAACAAAATAATGAAGATAGGTTTCCAAACACTTATTGACAATCTCTATTTGGCCATCAGTTTGTGGATGATATCCTGAGTTCATCTTCAATTTTGTACCTAGATGTTTGAAAATTTCTTGCCAAAAATGGCTTGTGAAGGTAAGATCTTGATCTAAGACAATAGAGGTCAAAATACCATGGAGTCTAAATATTTGATCAATAAATAGCTGAGAAATAGTAAAATCAGTGTAGGGATGGGCCAAAGCATAGAAATGATCATATTTGGAAAGGTGATCAATCACAAAAAGAATAATTGGTTTGCCTCCAAATTTTGGGATACCATAAATAAAATCTAAGGAAATATCTATCCAAATATGTGTTGGAATTGGAAGTGGTTAGAGTAGACTAGGTGGAGTGACTATCTTGCCTTTATTACATTGGAAAATATCACATTATACAATAAATGTTTTGATATCTTACTTAATTCTAGACCAAAATAAATTAAGGTGAACCTGCTCATATGTTTTTAGAAACCTTGAGTGTCTAGCTAAAGGGGAATCATGCAAATCTTATAAAATGGCATGTTTGAACTTGGATCCAGCTATCAACAAAAGGCAACCTTTATATCATAATGTCTAACCATCCTAAGTATAGTGAGGTTTAGTAGATGAATTAATAGATAGTTGAAGAGTGGGATCTTGGTTTTGGATGTCATTATGCCATTCTTTTTTAATATCATGGATCCATGTGGAAATGGGAACAAAAATGAAACATAGGCACATTGGGTCTTCAAACTATCAAGAGAAAACATCAACCACCACATTTTCCTTACCTTTTTTATAACTTATCTCACAGTCATATCCCATGAGTTTAGATACCAATTTTTGCTAATCTAGGGAAGATACCCATTGTTCTAAGAAGTATTTGAGACTCTGATTGTCTATTTTGATACAAAATTTTTGACCAATCAAGTATGGATGTCATTTGTGAATTTCATGGAGAATAACCATCATCTCCTTATCATATATGGAACATGCCAAATTATTCCCAGTGAGTGCCTTTTAGTGAAGGCAATTGGATGAATTTGTTGCTTGAGTATCACACAAAGACCTGTGCCACATGCATTGCACTAAATAATAAATGGTTATTATAAATTAGGCATGGTCAAGATGGTGGTGGTGCATATTACTTGTTTGAAGATATTAAACGTTGTAGTAGATGTAGGTGACCATACAAAGGAGTCTTTCTTAAGCATAGACATTAGTGGGGCTGAAATTTTTCCATAATCCTTGAAAATTTTCTTGTAGTACCCTATGAGACCAAGAAATCCCTATCAAATTTTGAGTGTGGAAGGTGTCAGCTAGGTTGCCATAGCTTCAATTTTTGTGGGGTCAACATGAACACCATCATAATAAATAATATGTCCTAAGTACTCAATTTCTGATTTCCCAAAAGAATATTTGGAATGTTTAGCACATAAGTGGTTTTCACCTAGAATGCCCAAAGCTATATCTAAGTGGTAGAGATGATCCTCCCATGTGTGACTATAGATGAGTATGTCATCAAAGAATACCAAGATAAAATTCCACAATAATGGTAAAATTAATTGGTTATTTAATCTTTAGAATGTGGAAGGGGCATAGGTAAACCTAAATGTAATGACCAACAACTCATATTAACCATCATGTGTGTGAAATGTTATTTTGGGAATGTCTGCATCATGAGCACAAATTTGATGATAGTAGAGTGGAGGTCCAATTTAGAGAAAAGTCATGCATAATTTAGTTCATTGAGAAGCTCATTGATGACTTAAATGGGAAATTTGTCTTTGATTGTTAGCTTGTTCAAGTCTTGATAGTCAATATAAAGTCACCAGGAACCATCTTTTTTATGAATGACCAAGATCAGTGAAGAATAGGGATTGGTGCTAGGTCGAATGATGCTTACTTGTAGAAGTTCATGAAAAATATTTTCAATCTTTTCCTTGTGATGAAATGGGTAGTGGCAAGGACAAATTTTAGGGGATGTACTACTAGGGAAAATCTGAATACAATGGTATTTAGGGTGGTGAGGTGTTAATCTCCTATTATTTTCATAAATATAGATGCATGCTTGACCAAAATGTCTTAAAAATATAAAGGTTATCTATAATCTAATGGAGTAGTGTGCAAAGGGAACAAATGAGAAATGATTCCATGAGACCCATGTTAATGAAGTTTCTCCATGTGGTGAGAGCTGATAATAGTAGTAGATATAGGAAGAAGGCATTACAGAGTGTATTGATGACCAATCTCAGTGAAATATATCCATAGTTCAAAAAAATCCCAAAGAATGATACCAAGAGTGTGTAACCATTGGACACCTAATATAACATCACATCCACCTAAGAACAAAGAAAACATATCAGCCCTAAGGTTATAGTCACCCATAGAAATAAAAACATTACATCACTTGCCTTTATAGGGTAAGGTTCTAGCATTGGCAATCATTACTTCAAATCCAAAATAAGGGTAGATAAAATAGTATGCTTGTTTAGCCAACTGAGGGTCAATGAAGTTATGAGTACTACCAAAATTGATAAGAATGGTGAGTGGTTATTTCTTTAAAAACCCTTTGACATGCATTGTTTGGTGAGTGGTGACTCCTACCAAAGCATGCATGGAGATCTTGGGAGTGGAATTTGAGTGGTTATAATCACCAACTATTAGTGTGATCTCCTTGATGCTTCCTCATAATCTTCTATATCTGGTGTAGAATCAACATTTCACTCTATGAATTTATGCCCAAGAACCCATTTATCATCATAATTATAACAAAGACCTTTTTCACAATGTGCATGCATTTTATCTCTTGTGAGACATTTGATGGGGGTTATCCTTGGTTTAGGTTTTTGGAAAGAGGTCTTGGAGGGTGCCCAATTAGAAGTGCAATGTTGGGATCTAATTTTTTCTTTAGTGAGCTTGGTGAGACCCAAGGCTACCATCATGGTATGAGGTTGGAAAATCTTGACCACAAAATGAATGGGTTCTTTGAGGGTAATAATAAAACAACTCTTAAATAATTCATCTGATAAGCCTTCAGTGTGATTATCTAGCTTCTCAAATTCAATTTGATAATCATGAATGGTGCCAAAATCCTTGAATGCTAAGGGACCAAACCTATCTAGAAGTAAGGATACAAAAGTTGTCTAATCAGGTTCAATATTGGATTTGAGATACCAATGGTACCATTGGAGTGCCTCTAGTTCCAAGTGGAAAGAAGCAATGTGGAAATTATTGATGTGATAAGTATTATGAAGGTTGAAGTATTGCTTGGCATGATAGATACAACATGTCAAGTCTATACCATTGAACTTGGGAAAGTTGGGCCCACATGGTGGGTGGGTGGATGAAATAGTATTCTTGGAAGAAGACTCCTATAATTTTTTGAGCAAAAGGGCATGGGTGTCATTTACTCCATGCACCATATTAGCTAAATTAGTGACCTAGGCCATCAAAGCTGTAATTTCTTCCTCCATAATTTTGGTGCCTATACGTGTGACTACCATAACTTGTGATTTCTTTTTCAATGGGGGAAAAAATGTTAAGACATGTTTAGTAATGTAATTTTGTTATTTCGATGAAATTGGGAGGGGTAAAGGTACTTTTACTAATTGTTTTACATAGTAGGAGTATGATTGACAAAGATGAGGGAAATTTTGGAAGGGAAAATGGAAAAAAATAAAAATTTTAACAAAGATGGATGAAGAAACAAAAAATGGAGATGAACATTGTGTAAATTTTTTGAGGCAAACTAATAAAAACTAAAAAAGTTATGATAAAACCCAAAAAAGGGGAAAAAAGAGATTTATGAGAATTTAAGGTAGAATCAAGATATGGGACCTCAAAGAAAAAACATGGAGAATTGAACTTTATGTGTCTTATTAAATTTTGAGAAGTAACAGGGCTACAAACAAGGAGATATTATAAAAAAATGAAAATTTCTAAATTTTTATTGGTTTTTGGTTTTCTACTGCTCTATTAAGGTTTTTGATTTCTACTCTACTGATAGTTTTTTTATTTCAAAGATGATATGTTGCAAAAATATGGGCTTGATATGCTCATGCAGTTAAATGTGAGTACTTATAGGGGATTTTAT
This sequence comes from Torreya grandis, assembly GCA_037957365.1. Lineage (NCBI taxonomy): Eukaryota > Viridiplantae > Streptophyta > Pinopsida > Cupressales > Taxaceae > Torreya > Torreya grandis. Next base: position 2,730,958 of record JARHVA010001835.1, on the reverse strand, counting down.
TTGTGTGTTTATCATCTTCAATGTATCCTTCCTAGAGATTTTTGCAATTTTTTTGTGCCTAGCACTTCACATCAAACAAGAAATATTTGAGCAGGCCTTGGCATACTAGTTCATCCAATTGAACATTCCTAATGTTCTAGAGGGCAGCTTGTAGAGTATAATAAAATCTGATGTAATTCATCTAGTTTATTAGTTTATCTATTTAAAGTGGAAAAAGCTTTAATCAGTAACTTTTGACTATCTTGACCAAGCATTCTCTTGCCAAGCTTCTACAACACATGCTAGTTTTCTACTCTATCTGGTAGAAATGGACCCCAAGTTTGAATGGTTACTTAAAAGTTTTTTTGAAATCTCTCTAGCCACCAATGTCATTTGAGTGAGTACTACTCTCCAAAAAAAAATTGGCCATAGATTTACCTCTTAATGATAGATCTTGGTTTTCCTCATAGGTGGGAACTAGTCAATCGAGAAGGGGTTGTTGCCCATTTCACTGGCAGGTCCTCTCAATGGGCCAACTAATTTGGGGTTATTTTGGTACTCCTCACAATGAGTTTTAGGGATTTCACCCAAGTACTTCCCATATTTATGTGGACAAGTTTTACCTTGATCTAAAATATAAGATAAAATCCAAAATAAAACACAATAATAATATGGTAAAGAAAAAATCATGATCTTTGATTATGACCTATTGCCAAAATGAAATTGCAGATCTACACTATCACATGAAAGGGTTGTAAATGGATCTGTTACCACTTTATAATCACCAGGGTCCAATTATGGTAAGGTGAGAGCATATTGTGGGTATAAAAAAAAACTCCCTAAACAGCATTCTGATACCAGATGTGAGGATCTTTCCTAAACAAATTAGCATATAATTGCAAATACATGAAATAAACTATGAAAAATCAGCAATTTATTGAATGAAACAAATAGAATTGAATTACAATAGAAAAATTACCAAGTTGTTGGCCTCTTCGAGAGGGCACCCTCCTTTGAGCAAGCTCAATTTAATACAATTCATGGATGTCTTCATACTAGACTAATCTCCTATTTAATGTAATATATCACTAAATAACTACTACTCCTCATGAATATGGGATTAATAACTACTATTATACTATTAAATTCTACTATTATATTGAGCTTGAGGGATGACTTACAAAGCATATGCATCCAAGCCTCTTATTAAATAAACAAACTAAAAATAGATGGCTAGGATAAAGGGTCCTAACAGTATGTTTATTAACCATTTTTTAAGGAGAACCACTACTTTGAATGTATTTCTTGTCTTACTTTCATAATTATTTTCTTAATTTCATTAAAAATACCCCTCAAGGGAGTAGGCTTAGAATGTTATGTTCTTTATGCTTACTTTTTGTTTTATCTACTAATGCATGAACTAAATCACTTCATAATCCTATTCCACATTTTGGCATACCTGATGGGAATGCATATATCATGTACCATTTTATCTTTTTATTTGTTCATTTAGACCTCTTTTGAGGCTATTTTGCTCTTTTTTCTTCTAGTTTTTAAATTTATTATCTTCTAGAACAAATGATAGGATCACCCTGTGAATGGTGAGGTCATCTTGAAAATCAATGAGGTTACCTTATGGAACAATGAGATTACCCTGATCAATAGCAAGATCACATGTGTAAACAATGAGATTGATTGTTGTGATTTTTTATTCTCTATGTGTTTTTTATAGATCAATGAGATCAAACTAAAAATTAGTGATATCAACCTTTGGAATGGTGTGGTCATCTAATCATCAGTTAGAACATGCAAGACCAAAACTTATAGCAACATCACTCTATAGAATGGTGATATTACCATGTGGAATGGTGGTATCACTATGTAAATAATGAGGTCATCCTATGAAATGGCAAGATCACTCTATAAAATACTGGTTAATAGGGTTAGCTATCAGTGTTCTTGGATTCATTCATGACCTTCCCAAAAACCTATAGAGGTACCTTCCATGGTTTACACCCTAGTGTGGGACAAACTACTTAAGAACATATGACTTCATATGAAAATTGCACTTATGATATTAAATGTCAAACACAAGGATGTAGCTTTTAATATATTTCCATTCAATTTTATGGATATAGCCTATGATTGGTTCCTCAATATTCCTAAAGACTCTATCATGGGATAGGAATAAATTAGAAACACCTTGGCTCAGATTAACCAAGTCATTGATTATAACATCTTGTATCAATGATTCACCTATATTATGAGGTAACTAAATAAACCCATCATAAATTTAAACACTAAAATCCAAAATATGTATATCTAAGTCACCGTGATTTATCAACCCAACTCTCAACTATAGGTTGAAATGTATAAGATCTCCCTAGACCCTTAGATGGCCATGTTTTTGGGATAGGATCCCCTAATAATAGATCTACCCTTAGCTTATGTATAATCCATTAAGGTGGGAAGATAGCTTAACCCCCAAGGCTAAATGCTATTACCCATTCCAAATGCATCCCAATTTTACCTACCTTAAAACTCATCCCTGATGTGAACTAAAATGTCTTGATGCTCCAACTCGTGTTAGTGATAAACCAACTTCTATTGAAGCATGTTGTACCCAACCAACACCTAGGCTTCCTTACCCTAGTAAACATAGAAGTATCACCTCAATCCCATAGTAAAGCACTACTTCCCATTATAAACAATGTTTAGAGCATACCCTAGGAGTCTACCAAGAATAATTTGGATGTTATCTAATGTATAATATAGAGGTTGAGCAATGACTTCTTGGGTCTCCAGAAACAAATGGGAAATGCTAATGGTAAGAGATCCAACAAAAAATTACCTACCAAAGGCACAATAGATACTATAATCACCCCATTATTTAACTAGATCCATCACTAAAAAATATACCTGAGATTAAAATATGTGAGATAGCACTTCCAAATTAGTGTTGAGAGCATAACATAGTCCAACATGGGGAACTTGACTACATAGAATTTTGTATTGCCTTTGATATCTTCTAATAAGAAATGGAGGAGTATGAGGTGGTCTATAACCACTCAGAATCCTCCAACACTACTATACCCTCAAGCATAGCATTGGTATTATAAACCATGGAGTTTCTTATCCATGAATATAATGAACTAGAGGAGAGTAATAGTGAGTTCCACAAATCCCAATAGTTCTAAAGGAATAATTATTCTCATATGAGCTAAATACAACAACCACTCACCACCTCTACTCCTCTAAATAATGGTACCACCCCTCTTGATCCCAAATCTAGGAATGACCTACCACCTTTAAAACCAAATGATTCAAAGGTTCATATAGAGACCCAACCAATTTAGAATAAGGTAGGGTATAACATATTAGAAGACATGAAGAAAATAAAAGCTAATATAACACTTCATGAGCTCACCCAGATCACTGAACAATGATACCTTCTACCAAAGTCACTTACAAAGAAACCAACCTAGATGAAACAAAAAATGGACCACACCAATTTGGTCATACATAAGAAAAAAATCCTCCCTTCCTTCTAACTATTAGGCTCTTCAATAAGAACATGCATAATTACTTAGTCAATTTAGTAGCTTCAGCTAATATGATGCCTAGGGGAATTTGTGTGACATTAAGGTTAGTCCCTATCAAATTAGATAAGGTGGTGGTCCAGCTAGATAAATTATAGGTTAAGGTAGTTGGTAATATTTTTAATGTCCATATTCAATTAGATTTTGAGCCTAGGATCTAATATCTCATAGACATCCAAGTGGTAGAAATCCTTGAAGGTCACGAAATGCTTCTTAGTAGGGATTGGTCTTAAACCTTGAATGGGCACATGGTTAGTGAATTTTACCATGTGTGGCTACCTTGAAGAGGCATGGCTAATCAAATCATAGTAGATAAAGAACCTAGGTTGAAACACATGATCAAAAAATACAACACCATAAAAGAAAAGTTAAACTTGGTATCCTTGGACATAGGAATCTACACCCTATCTATAAAATTGGCTAACCATAAAATTGACAATGATCCTAAAATGTCAAGTTTTTGTTCCCCCTTATTTAATGGGGCTCACTCAAAACAAGGTTATGGGGTAGGATTCCTTTTGATTGGCCCATAGGTAAAATGACACTTAGCCACCTATAAACTTTAGTTTTATTATACAAACAACCTAGAAAAATATGAAGCCTTGATTATTAGGTTGTAATTAGATTTGAAACATATGGTCAAGGGGCTTAGATTGTTTGGGTATTTTAAGATAGTAATAAACCAAGTCAAGAGAAAATTTTAGTTTAAAATTTCATATCTTAGGAAGTACAAACACATGGCATGGGATTTGATATAAATGTTCATTGCCTTTAATGCTATTCTCATCCCTCGAGAAGAAAACTAACTAGTCAATTCATTGGCAGCCTCTATTATGAATCCATCACCTCTAAATTAAATGATATAATGGGGTTTCTCTATCAAGTTTATCCCTTTCCCCTCTATCCCAAATAATTTAAAAAACTTATAGGTCTTTGAAGATGAGCAACATATCTTAAAATTATTCAACAACACCAGGTATTAAAAAGTTTAAATAATTGATGAGAGAGAGAGAGAGAGATGATTAGGGAAATGTAGATTATGAATAGGATGGAAACATGAACTATAAATAAATTTGAGTCCCAAAATGCATGATTTCCCTTGAGTGAGTTTTTGACCTTGATAAATTTGAACACCAATCTAAGAATCCAAGGTACTAAGACACATAGTTTAAGTCTATCAATCTTAGGTCCCCTAACCACCCTAAGACTATTAAAATTGGCCCTAATTGTACATCAAAAGATATTAAACAACTCATAGGATTTTTGCTAAGATATAGAGAAGTAATTTCCTAAGCCTATGGAGATCTTATGATCTTTGAACCGAGTCTAATAACCCATATTATCACCCTCAAACCAAATTAGAAGCCTTTTAGACAAAGGTAGAGGCCTATAAACCTAATTCTATAAATACTTATACATAAATAGGTTCACATGCTCATTTCAATAGGCATCATCTTTCTAGTCTGACACTGCACTTAAGTAGTCAATTTGGTACATGTTTATAATAAAATAGAGAGATTTAGCTATGTGTGGACTTCTAAAGTTAACTACACATTACCCTCCTTGGATAAAGTGATTTATATGGTGAGTGGATCCCAAATGATGTCCTTTTTAGATGGATTCTCAAGATAAAACTAATTTCTCATTAACACATAAGATCAAATGAAGACTGTATTCATAACAAAGTGGGGTATTTTTGCCTATAAATGGATGTCATTCGGCTTGATTAATTTAGGAACCACTTTTTAGAGATCCATGGATTTTTCCTTCAAAGGTTTCATATGGAAGTGAATTGTTATCTATATGGATGATTTTATTATCTTCTAAAAATATAGGTTAGATCACATTTTTCACCTATAGAGTATATTTTAGAGATGAAAAAGGCATGGTATCTCCATAAACACAAATAAGTGTGTGTTTGGTGTTACCTAAGGTAATTTTCTTGGTTAGATTATCATGAAGGAATTTATCTCTATTAAGATTGAATGTGTTGATGTTATTTATAAGATACCTCTCTTAAATAGTAAAAGGAACTAAAATATTTCATTGGGAAAATTAATTTTGCGTGCAAATTTATTTTTGGATTTGATAATATTGTTAAACCTATGAATTTCATGATTAAATAGGAAGCTAAAGTGGAATAGAACATTGAATCCAATAAGGCCTTACAATAAATCAAAGAGGTCATCATATAGGTGTCAATTATGATAAGCCTAGACTACACCAAGGAATTCGACCTCTACTCTTTTGATTATGAGCATACCATTGTCATCATCCTCACTAAAAAGTAGAATAGATAATAACACCCAATTTCTTTCATGATCACAAACCTTAAATATGTAAAGATCAATTATTATACCCTTGATAAAACATATTTATGTTTTGATCAAGGTGGTGAATAACTTTAGGCATTACATTCTTAGGAATAAGGTGTGCGCCATTGTCCCAAACCCAATGATAAAACTTATGCTCAAACAAAATGAATTAGGAGAGAAAAGAGGTTAATGGATGACTAAGTTACAAGAATATGATCTAGAGATTAGACCTACTAGGTTCATCTAAGGCAATGGTCTCATTTAGTTAATCATAGAGATTTATCTTCAAATTATAATACATTATGTGGACCAAGTATAATTACTTCATCAAGATTGTTATGCTCTAATAACCCACTACCTTCTCTATGGAATTCCACCCCTAGACTAAACTAGACATAGAAAAAGGCCCTCAGGATGAAAGTAGCTCATTCATGCTCAAGAAAGAGATCCTTTAAAAAAATAATTATGAAGTCATCTTTCTCTAGTATCTATCTAAAGAATAAGTTGACGATGTTATGACTAGTTTCCATGAGAAAGTGGGTAGTGGCCATCCCTCTAGGAGTGAAACGGTGCATAAAATCCTATGAGTAGGCTATTATTGGACCATTATTTTCAACTATGTACATGACCATGTACATTTATGTCACCCATGCCATACCTTTTCTAAATGGGAGATTCATACTACAATGTTGTTGTATCTTGTTATTGAATAAAAATTATTTACATAGTGGGAACTAGAATTCATATGAGTTTTCAACCCAAACTCACCCAAACTCCTTAGTTAACCAAAAATTCATACTCATGGATACTAAATATGCATAAGGTGGATTTATTAGTGGCCACTAAGAGTATTAAAATAAGGATGTGACCAAATTTATATAGGAAAACATAATAACTTGATTTGGCACACTAATCTCACTGTTATGTGATAATGGACCTGCATTCTAACCTATAGAGTTTATCAAGTGGGCATATAAACATGGAGTCACATTTAGATTCTCATATAACTACTACCAATAAGGGAATGGTTTGTTAGAGTCTAAAATTAATAAATTTATTGATGCCCCAGGATTGGTACTCACTACTAAAATATGCCCTTTGGTTTGATCACACCCAATACAAACATGCCCTCAAAATTTCATCATTCCTACTAGTATATGGCTTAGAGTTTATCTTCCAAATTACCTTTATATTTCCTACTTATAATTTTATGAAATATTACATGGAAAGTAGTGAGAAGGTAGAATCTAGGCTATTGGACATCATCCAATTCGAAGGTGTTTGAAAAGAAGCCCTCCTAAATTTTAGTAATCACTAAGGCACCATCAAAATATGGTTTGACAAGAGTGAAGATTAAGTCCTTAATTATTTATAAATTAGTAATACTATGCAATAAATCTCATGAAAATAAGGGCCAACATTCCAAGTTTTACCCATTATGGATTGGCCCACATTATATCTTAGATTTGTTTGGATAGAATGTGTTTCACCTCAAAGACCTTGAAGGCAATGACCTCCCACTACCTATGAATGGAAATTTTTTGAAGCACTAATTATCAAATATCCCTTATAATACAATCTAAGAATAACATCAACGTGATTATGGTAATGTATACATTAGATTAGGATTAGGTTATTTTGATTTTGTTGCATGTTTTCTTATGTTGTGTGTGTTTTTATGGTGTTATTTTGTTCTTCATTTTGTGTGTCTTTGTGCCATGTGCTTGTGTTACTAACCTTGTCATGGTTTTTTAAGATGTTTCAAGTCCCAAGATATCACAAGGGTAACCCTCATCCAAATTATTCATAAAGGGAACTAATTTCTAAATAAATGATGACTACTCTAAAGGATTACTAAACAGTGAAAACTAGAATCGAAAGTGGAAAATAGAAGGTAAACCCCAATAATGAACATAATGATATGAAATTTAATTATCCAATAAGCACTAATGGAATTTAAATCCATTTATTTATCACTAAACAAGTGGATTTATAAAATATATACTCTATCTAAGGCTATCACAATCACTTTGAGGGAAGAGAACAAAGATATTATGAATAGTTGAATAAGTGAATGATAGTTTGGATATTGGAGGCCTAATAAGAATACCATAAACCTTGGATAATTAGTCTCCAACCCTCCCAAATTAAATGTTAAATATCAGATCAAAGTAAGTTTAAATTTCTTGTGTGTGTGTGTGTTTGTATTAAGTTTATTCCTCAGAAAGGGTGATTTTGACAATCTCCATCATAGAATTTTTAGCCTGGTTGGTAATGGAGCAAGGCTAGGAGTGAAACCAAAATTATCTTTTTTAGGGCTATAGACACTTGGCTAGTAGTATATCAATGCTTAAACCCTTACCCCTTAGCCAAAATTATGTGAAACACTTACCCCTTCATATACCCTTTTATATATTATATGTACCTAAGCTTATTGAAGTTGTCCATCAAATAAAAAGAGGAATCCCACACTAACACACAAAGTGGCCTCAGAAGAAGTTATAACCCAAAATGTTACTTTTTAAAGTAGACTTGAGCACTTTTCATACTCAAATTCTATTAGATAGAGTTTGGATTGCATATCTCTATATTCAAAACTAGATTATTGCAATTTGGATTTTAAACATTAGGGACAATGTTTTTTGCAAAAATTCATGATTTATTATGGCCAAAACTCCCCCAATTTTTTTGGATAAGTGGTGGACCCCTCTAAAAAATTTCAACTCAAAGCTTTTTTATAGTTTCAATCCCCTTCTAGTTGGCCTTGGACCTGATGAAACCTTAAAACCCTAGTCTATTGAAATAATAACCACTAAGAGGGGAGGGGGTGCATCAGTGTCCTAAAAAAATCCTTTCTTTCCACTTAACATGAATAACCTTTCAAACAAATATATTGATCAAGCAAATCATAAAGAAGCAATCACATAAAAAAATGAAGAAAGATATCAACACATGAACATAGGAGATATGTGGGAAACCCTCATGGTGGATAAAACCCACTCAAATAAAACTTGTAATACAATCCTATAAGAAATTAATGAATATTTAGTGGGGCACCAACCCCACAAGGAGCACCAACCCCTCACTAGTTAAGCACCAACTCAACTAGGCCTTTAGCAAAATCTAACTTACAAGGAGGCATCCACCCCCTAAGTGAATCAACACTAACTTAGCCACTTCAAGGAAGCTTTTTCAAGATCCAAACTACAAGGAAGCTCCCACTCCCTCTTGACTAAGTTCCAACTCAATCAATACAACTTGATCACCTCAAGACACCTTGTTTCTCAACCAATAGATTGTGACCTCTTCTTCATCTCTCTATATACTCTATCCACTATCAAACATCAAGAACACATCTATGATGAAAATATGATGGTCTCTCAATCAACACAAGATCATTATTTCAACATTCTCAAAATTCCTCTTCAAATAAGTAAATCTTCTCTTCTACTTTGCTTAAACAACCCTCATATTGATTGATTAGGTCATATGACCTTGCTCATCACACTCAAAAATTATATAGGATATCCATGACTAATACTCTAATCCCCTTTTATGGTCTACATGACCTACTTATACTCCTCAAATATATCTTTTCTTTTTTTTTCTCTGACACCTCTTACTTTCACAAATAGGCCTATTATGCCTTGTACTTATACCAATCACTAGAATATAAACACTCTTGGTCAGCCAAGACACTAATCCATTAATTTTAGACCCAAAAAATGTATTAATACACATTAAACATAATAAATAATCATAATAAGATCACTATTAGGTCCATCAAACTCATTTAAACCTCAATCTTCTTCTAGGCCCACTTAGAGACCTAATTGCATTAGGTCTATCTTTTTCACAGAACAACTTGAACCACTATGACCTAGATGGGCCTCAATAAAGTCATAAATCCTTTAAAAACTTAAATTGAAACCTCAAATAACCTCATTCATTATCAATAAGTCACATATCATTTACTTACCTCATGAAAGCTCCATTAGGCCTTAAAGACCTATTAGGCCTAATTACCCCAAAAACACTGTCTTCAAAGATAAATCTCAAATAACTTGTAAAAACACATTCAAGGCACAATAAACATATGTATGGAAACTTCATGACCTTAAGGTCATCATGAAATCCATTATACATCTTTTATTAGGCTCCAAGTACTCAAAAACACTTCTATAAAAGGATCACTTTGTTCTGCCACAAAGCTCCAAAACATAGTCAAAAACTTTTGGCCACCAACATCTACATATGCACTTTAAAATACTCTATATGAATTAATAAGATATTATGGCACCTATATTACATCATCACATTCTTGGGATACTTCCAAACTGGTCAAAATGACATAGGAACATCAAACTCACTAATATAGAAAATTATTTATAACTCCAAAAACACAGCCACGAAGAATTTTGATTTTGGCTCTTGTAATAACACTTCCAAGACATCTCATGCACATTAATAGTTCCTATGTGAGCTATATGTTGAGGGAAACATACCCCCATTTTTGAAAAATGGGGACCCTTATGTTAAAATTTTGCAAAATTTGTATTTTGAAGTTGAAATTCACTTGACCATAGCATCATTAACATGTTTTGCATATTATTTGCATTTGAAGATCATCCAACTCTTGGTTTGGTTGGTCTTCTATGTTCATGGTTCTACTTTATATTTTCCTAATGTTTTTAATAGTGGATCTCTATGTTTTAGATCATAGGTTCAATGGAACTCTCCTTGATGGGATCATACCTATGTTTCATAATTGTAATGATTTTATCTCAAGTTGACCTTTTACTAGCCTTTGGTCTATTAAAAGTCAAATTAAATCAATGTTCAAGCTTCCTAAAACCCTCATTTAGAAAACTAAGCACAAGATTCTTTTAGACCAAATTCACAAACTAATAGGAATAATTTATGAGGGAACACTTTAAATATGCTATAGACTTACACCTAATTTTTATACTAAGGATTGGTCATGTTTTTCAACATGACCAAACCTTAGCCTAGAAATTAAAAGGTTGGTCCCTTTTATGTCCCAAGCTCCTTTATTCCATTTTATTTTAATGTGGTCCAAAATTAATTTTTTCAAGATCTTTTTAAATTCCTAACCTGGTATAACTTTAATTAATATGGTCCCTCTTATTGTAAGCTCAAACTAATGTCCTAATCCTAAGGTCCCATTCATGTTATTAACATGAACAAGACCTTAATCTTAAGGCTTTAGCCTAATTCCCTTCATGTCTATATGCCCTAGCTTAAATATCACACTTTCTTGTAGGATCCATGATCTATGCTTAAGCAAAGATTGAAGATCAGATGGGGCAAGATAAGCTTGATAGATCCAAGACATTTCCCCACAGACCAATCCTTCTCAATCACTCAGATCATGATCAACGGCCCACATTTGAGTGGAAGTCAAATATAATATGGTAAGAGACCAAGATCAAAGACTAAATGGGGTTCCTTATTATTTTTAATGATATCTTAGCCTAAGTTTTACCTTGAGGTTTTGGTTGTATTTATTAATACAATGAAACCTTAGGATAAAACCTATATTAAGACTATAATTAATCAAATGGTCCTTTTATCATATTCTAAGACTTAAAACGTATGATATACTAGCTGACTCAATCCATTTGTAATTATAGGAACCAATCATATTTGATTACTTAGATCATGATCAATAGTTCATGCTTGCTCAGATGGAGCTAATCAAATGATGTGTAATGGGACAAAATTTCCATAGGCCCTACTCTATTCTATGGGACTCAAATTTGATGTTCTCATTCCCATCATTTGATGTTTATGAGGCCATTATTGACATCCACAAGGCCTTCAAATTTAATCCCTGATGATATATTTATATAGTTTAATTTTGATGTGCACACGAATGTCATTGATGTTCACGAGACTATCATTAACATGCATGAGGCCATCAAAATTCAATCTCGTGAACTAATCTCACTTAGATAAATGAACATGTTAGTTACCTTTGTATAATAAATGGGGTCTCATTTGGAAAATAATCATGCACTTCAATTTTAAAATCAATCTTTTACCTTAAATTGATTAAAGGTCATGCTTTAACTTAAGCACCTTTTTAACTAGGTTTAGATTTTTATAAGATCGATTATGAATTCCATGGACTTAGCCTAAATTCTTATCCTAAGGTTTAGTCATGTTTTTCAATGAGACCAAACCTTAGCATAATAACCCTAAGCTTGGTCCCTTTATATCCTAAGCCCCCCCTTTTGGACTCATTTCATTTATCATGGTCTAAATGTTTGTAGATATATAATTAACCTAAGTCGCTATCCTAAGGTTTTGATTATATTCATTAATACAATAGAACCTTAGGCTAAAGACTTATGGTTATATCTTCTATCATTTGATGGGGTCCCTTTTATTTTGGTCAAAAATTGTCCTAAATACTTTAGCCTTGGGATTATTTCATGTTTATTAACAAGAAATAAAACATTAGACTAAAATTATTTAACCTAAGATATTTACATGGTCCTATGCTAACTTAAAGTTTATGCACCTTTTTAGGGTCGTTATCTCGCATCTAATCAAGGAAACATGTTCACACAAAGTGAGATCATTATGGACTATTCAATAAAACCTCTGAGGAAGTGTGGAACCACCATGTGGAAAAAATGTATTCACTATGATACTGGTAGAGATGTAGAGCTTAGAAGGCCCATGGGATTGCCAAGGGGTGCAACTATGGGGACTAATATAAAGGAAAGTTATTGGTTTACAACTCATAGGATTGAGATCAATGAATCACATTGATATGAACAAGATGATCCATTGGAGTGAGATCAAAGACAAATTTTAAAAGATAACAGTCAAGTTTTAAATCATTTATGAACAAAATATATGAAACATCCAACTAGATTCCATAGAGATACCACATAGATGCCACCTAACTAGAAAAGGACAAAATGAAAGATATTGTGGGCTCAAAAAAAGAAAAGGTATAAAGGCAAAAGTCCAAATCAAATACAAGGTACCAAATTCACCTAAGTGAAAATAGTTTCCACCATTAAAGCTCAAAAAGAACTACAAAAATCCCTAGCATCTATAGAAGCCCTAATTTGATCCCTATCTGATCATAGTCAAACTAGAGAGAGATTAATTGTCACCCAAACAAGTATAAATTGATTAATAAGTAATTTTAAGGTAATTAGTGAGAATTTTATAAATTTCACAATCATGAAAGCATGAAAAAAACAAAAAAGGGAGGACATAGCGCTGTATTTGACTTCAGACATAGAAGGAAGAGTCTTCAAAGACACTAAATTTGATGTGGTAGCATTAAACACCAAGGATAATAACTGGCCCAAGGTTTTTCATGCCATTGAAGAGTTGTAAGAAATAACCAAAGAATATGAAAATAATTCCACATTCCACTAGAGATATTATGGCATGATCTCCATCCAAATGACTAGTCTTCACCATGTGAACACAAAACTAGAGGTAATACATTGCATTAATGTTATTGCCCTTATTTTTAAGGACTAAAATTGAACAAGATATGATAGTCTATGAATGCATTTTTAAGAGAGTTACTTACATTTCTCCTATAGAATTTGAAATTTATTACAAGTTATACAAGTCCTAAGTAGTTCTACCCACAATTAGGGAATGGTCCTTCAAAAATGACTTGAAAACTCTATTTTCCCCATGGTTGTATTTAGGAACCCATGTGATCCAAGTCCCCACTGGAAAGATCCCAATCTCCCAATTCATGGTAGGAATTAGAATGATTATGAATTTTCTAAATAGATTATCTAGGTCCCCTTTCACCACCTATGTTTATAAAATATGGGTCCCTTATATATATTTCATTATTGAAAAGGGACTTACTCCTTCTATAAGATAAATGATCAATATTTTCCTAAATAAACAATTCTCTACCATAAAAAAGAAGACTAGAAATCACTTATTTATGATGTCTTATATTTTGGATGCCCTATTGGCTATTAAAAAAATCTCTAACATCAAAAATTGGTCACATAATGGAAGGCAAACAATCTCCCATTACTATTCTAAACTGCATATATTCAAGTATAGGGACCACATACAATTCATTTATGACTCTATATACCCATCCCTAGTGGAATCCATTATAAGAATCCTCATGATGAGGGTTAGTCCCTTGATCAAGAAGTATGTGGAACTTATTGGGGACATTTGGTTATATCTTGACTGCACTATAATTAGGATAAAGGGAAACTTATGTCAACCACTTAAAATAGTAGTCTATATACCCACCAAACTGGATGAATAGGACATAGCATACTAATTTTTCCATGGTATTCATGGTGTACATAAATTAAAAAGGAAGGGGATACTCCATCCTTTCCCTTTGACTATTAGTAGAACTGTGTTATATAATTGGGATAATATGGACACTATTTCTAGGCATAGAGACTCATTTAATTTATATCTTAATGAATTGAGACATTGGAACCCCTAGGATAATGTTTTGAAACACTTAAAATCCAAATATATTAACATAAACTGGATGTCCATTATTTAATGTACATTTGAGCATCTTCATTAATAGAATTATTGGCTATAGTAAAGAAGCACAACATAAAACTCAAGGCCAAATTGATGAGAGATGAGAAGACAGCTAGTGAAATATAGTAGATGGGGCCTTTACAGTACCATATGTTACTAGGACCATATTTTAGGCCTCCTTTAGAACATCTAGAGTCACAAGTTACACAAGGTTTAGGAAAAGAGAGACTTGAAGAAAGACCTGGTGAAGGAGCATCATCTTCTACCCAACCTAAAAATATAGAGTCACCTACTAAATTCATTAACATGATTACATTGGATCCTGGGGAAATATTAGAAGATGCATTGGAGACACTAGTTAGTGCTTATAGATCAGATGAGGAAGAGGTGCAAGAAGAGTATCCTTAAACTCAAGATGAAGAAATAGAAAAGGAAAAAGATAAAGGGATAGCTTTGGACTTAGTCTCAGTGGTTCCCCCATAAAAGAGAAATACTAAGCTAGCCTTAGTTCCAATAAGAACCAAGAGGCCCAAATTAACCCTAACTCACCCTTTGAGGGAGGTTAATTTGCTTATTTATGAGAAACCTATTCATGGACTAAACATTATGGAGTGGTTCATATATGGAAAATTGGAAAAGATCCCAACTCTACACTATCAATGGGCAATTACAAAGTTTGTTAACATCCATGTTCATCGGGAGCTCAAACCATGGATTGTGGAGCTATATAAGGAAGAGAAATAAATATAAGTGGATAATATTGGATATTAAAGTGGCTCATAAATTGATACCCTAATCCTCCAAATATTACACACTCTTTAGTTGGTGTCAAATTTGACCCAACCACAGCTAGCTTGCAAAAAGTTTCTAAAAAAAGAGTTGTGATTGTATGGGAAGAACTCACTTTTTATAAAGTGGAATCCTTCATTGGATTGACTCAAGTGGAGGTTTAAAAACTAGTGATCACCCTATTTTTTAAGAGGATATAATTGAGGTTGCCTAGGCTCAAAGTTTCCAGCTATAAATCAACATCAAAGACATGAAACAACAAATAGATAACCTATAGTGATAGAAGGAGAATCTATAGAAATAAGTTATTTTTTTTGTTCTTAATGAAATGATTTAAATGTTTAAGGGATAATTTCATGACATGTTTGACTCTCTAAATTTAATAAGGGCAAGACAAAGTGCATTAAACTAATAGGATGCAATATCCAAGGGCTTAATCACCCAATGGTAGAGTTCCAAGGATAAGATTGTTGGGTGAATATTTTGTCATCAACTAACTGAAGGAAAAATGTGTATATCAACCATAGTATAATGAGATAAATATCTCCTCTCAGCAAGGGGAGGCTCCCTATAAACTATAATATATTAATATAGACTAAAAATAGACTCAAGGGTGAGATCATACCATCCATCTCTCTTTTTTTAGAGATGATGTTCACAAGGCAAAGGAAAATTCCTATGTAATAACTGAAATCTATCCTCTTCTTTCAAAAATGATGTCTAGTAAATAGTAGGAATACTTCTCAGGTAGTAACTAGACCCACAAGAAACCCATGAAAGCACAAAGTCTTTCATTACTTCCCTTACTGATTTAGGACTAATAAAACTATAGAATGAAGTGTAGCTCAAAGTCTCCACTAAAAACCACAATAGAGTATAAGATCACAAAGGATAAAAGTAGTACAAAGCCTTTCTAATACCCTTTTCACCAAAACATAAGAAACACAAACTAAAGGTAATTATAACAGCACAGAGTCTTCATAATTAACTTCAGAACATCTTCTAGGTAATTTCTACACACTCTACTTATTTAATCAAATAAATGAGATATTATTAGGATAAAGGACATAAGAACAATTTCCTAAATAGCACAAGTTATTCCAATGCAAAGTTTGAAAAGTAACTTGCTTTCTCATTCATTCAAGAAAATATGATTTACATCTGATCTCAAAGTCTCAAAAGGCATCTCAATTTAGGTAGAGCTTTTTGCTTCTAATTGCCAAAAGATATATATTACAAAAGAGGCTCTCTTTATTTATATAGAGAAGCCTTGAGGATTTAGAAAAGACTTAAATATTCTAACCTAGTCAAAGATAGAAGTCTTTGTTGACTTTGGACTTTCTATATTTTTACATGTAATTACACATGACAAAAGTACATGTGCAAATGTCCAAAGTGATTACAAAAGTGCATTGAAAAAAAGGAAATTAAATCAAAGGAAAATTGAAAAAATGTGTAGCTCCATATTTCTTTACATGAGCATCATACATGGTGATAGCTGCTTGTATCTTGATACTATCTAGAGTAACAATATTATCAAAAATCATTTTCACCCTGACTATGGCATCTTTCACTGTTGTGACTGACTTTACATGACTATTTAACCTAATTTTTAGATTATCTAGAGTTAACTGATTATCCAGTACATTATCCACGGAGGCTATCGATAATGGTTTATCTTCAAATTCCTTTCAGAACATACTTTTAAATTCCTGAACCATTTCTTCTGCTAAAAGGAATTGGGTGTCTTACGATGTAAGCTTGCAAGGTAGCTCCTCTAACTTGTGTAAAAAACTGATGTCACTTTGTTCACTGAGGTCCTTTGATGATTCGAGGTCACTGATCAATTCCTTAAGCACCCAAATCCTATGTATCAATGCTTCTTTAGTCTCAGTATAAGAGTCTCTATTAGCAATGATGTCAATTAATACTAGGGTGCTTATTTTCAACTTCTTCATATCCATCCACTTATCAAGATAATTTTTTATGCTTTCAATATCCTAAGAAATGATATTGATAAGGTCATCTAGTTTTGCTCTCAATTTCTTCATCTTACCCGTCTTCTCAGATAACTCTATGAGCAAGGAAATTCCTTGTGTATACATCTTGTCTAAGTACTCTTCAAGTATTTTTCCCTTGAGATAGGTCCTTTCTGCTTTTTGAATCATGGGGTCATCAATGGAGATAGCCTCTAGAGTTACTATTTCTAGAGTGAAAATTATTTTTCTTATTACCGTAGTCAGTTGTTCCACCATCACTTTATAATGGTCCTTCATTTCTCTTTCTCTATCAAACTTCTGAACCAAGATGTCCATAGTTAACTACATATTGCTCTTAGCATTTTCATGAGTTATCTTCCCTAACTCAATTCGAGAGATAAAATAGTTATTTACATCAAAATTTTCAAGAGTTGCATCTTGTGGAGGTTTTGCTATTTCCAAAAAAAAATTCCCTTTATCCTCAATCATCTTTGAAAGGATTTTTGGCTTTTTGGGAGTCTTAACTTTGGCTAACACCATTTTATTGAAATTGAAGTCATCTAGGGAGATGGACTATTTTTTCCTTTTGAGAGTATAAGTTGACAACCAAGGTGGGAGGGTAGAAGTACTTACATTAGTATCAATCTCCATAGTTGGTGTTACTAGAGTTGCACCTACACCAGTGGTGGAAACAATGGGTAGAGTGTCAGTAAGAACTACACCTATTGCTGAATGATCAAAGGTAGAACTATCTCTGATATCAAAAGATGGAGATGACAAACTAGGGATTGACCCTAAATAATGAATAACATCTCCAAAATCACCTTGAGGGTTGTCAAAAATAATTTTGGAAGGAGAGGCAGCTCCAAAAGAGGGAACATTTATTAAATAAATAGGTGAAGGAGTTACAATAGGTGAGCTAGGCAAGGAAGAAGAAATTCTCATTTTTGGTTGTACACTTACTTGCAAAGATAGAGGTTCCTTTTGTTGTTGTTTTTTGGGCCTATCATCAGTCTCCATTTGCTCCACTATTGGTTCTTTGGTGATTTTCTTTTCAACATCCATATCTATTGTTCTTGGCTCTTTTTCTACAATTTGTGACTTCTTTGTCACGACGATAATCCTAGGCTTATGTGGCCTATTAGAAGTAGGGATATCACTTTTATTATTCATCTTATTTTCTACCCTTCTCCTTGTTTCCTCCTAAAATTTAGCTTCTGATCCTGTGATGAACTCTTTCAAGGTGATTCCCTTATTTGCTAACCAATCATTAGTGTTTACCAATATTAGTTTGAACCTTTTCCTCAAAGAAGTCAACTCCTTATGAGACCATTGGATTGGGGGAAGAGGGGTATTAGTGACCTATTTAGCATGGTATCTATTGTTGATCAAATCCCCATCATCCACTAAATTCTTAGGGATATCAGTGAGTCCTAGATATTTTATCTACTCGAGAGACAATCTACTATAGTCCATCTTTCTGATGTCTTCTACTATCCTCAAATCAACCCAAACATCTTCGATCATAGGCTCATGAAATTGGGTCTTCTTTCTAATTATATCCTTTACACCTCTGTAGTCCAAGTTTGGTCTCCTTTTGAAATGTTTCATGGTTACGAGTTGCATTTCAGTCTCCATAACTCTAGATTTTCTAGCAGTCAATACTAAGAACCTACCAATTTCAATCGAGAACCTAAAATTAGGTTTCTTGAGTTCCATTTGCTTATTGTGTATGATGATTATTTGCCTACATAGCTCCATCAAGACCAATTTGTCTGAAGGGAATATTGGGAGCATATAAGGATGACCTTGGAAAAATCCAACCCAAAGATAATAAAAAGAAGGGAACTGGAAGAACATACATCTGAAGTCATTCACAACTATCCAAGATTCATCTGACACTCTTTTTTGTTCTAATTGGGGATCAAAGAGACCCAAAAATACTGTGAAGAAAGCATCATTTACCCTTCTAAAATGATGGATATAACCCTTCAATGTCAACTGAGGGTAATATTGATATACCAGGGTTACTCTCCTATCTCCTTCTGATGTTAAACTTGGGAAGGTTCTCATTGACGCCATAATATACACCAGGTATGACATCATGTAGAATTTTGAAGTAGTGGATACTTTCATCAATTTCTCATATAGAGCATTGCTGATTTATTCTCCCTAAAAAATAACTTGTTTGCCTTAGAGAATTATCTTAATAAATGGGTGCATCCACTCGTGAAATAGTGAGGAAGAAGTTAAACCCCTTACCCTACTGAGAAGGGTGATTAGGTCACCAACTTCTTCTATGAAATCACTCCTTGAAAAGCTTCATGGCCATCTTGACAAGTTTTCCCTTAGAGTCTTGAGCCATCTATTATTGATTACTTTCTTTGCTCTTTCAAGATTTTTTTCATATTCCCTTTGTGCTTTAATGAAATCAAGTTTTAATACTTCAGTAGTGGGAGAGCACATGAACACCTTGTCGATGAATTTAGAGTCTAGTCTGATCACCACATTACCACTAGCATCTAACATAGCCCTGGTATCCTTATTGTAGAACTGAGTGCACTGGAGAATGAACTCAGTGTTGTGAGTGGCTATAGGGAAAGAGGAGACCAGATGAATATTGCTCTTGATTATCTTCTTCATTTCATGGTTGGGACTGCTTGATTTGGTTCTTTCCACAAACTCAGCCATATCCACGTGACCAACCTCTATATCCTTAATGTCATCAACATTAGAAGTAACTAAGGTGATTAGAAAAACACCTTGATACTTGTACTTTATCATCTTCAACTTTTTTGGAGAAACCTCAATCATCTGGAAGGGCTTTTTTCAAATGGATGTTGATGAAGAAGGATCCTTGAGAGAAACTACAACAAGAATCATGATCATGCAATCAGGGGAAAAAAGGACAATCTGGGAAAAATGCATGTTGGTGATCACAACCATAAGAATGTGCTTGAAAGGGTGAAGGTGTGAGTAGGTCAGAAAGTCAAAGGGAAATGGGCTTGAAAAATTTTCAAAATTTCCTAGAGTTGGGATTTTTGAGAGAATGTATGCAGGGGTGGCAAAAATTTCTGCCCTTACATGTGAGGGAAAAAAAAGTTTGTGCAAGGGTGGTAAAAATTGCCACCCTTGCATGTGAACTTGGTGTAGGGGTGGCAAAAATTGCCACCCCAGCACATGGGTGGAAAACTTGTGTAAGGGTGGTGAAAATCACTGCCCTTACACAAATAGCAAAGGATGGTGTAATGGCAGTGATTTTTGCTACTTTTACACTAGTTTATCAGTATTATGTAAAGGCAACAAAAAATTCTGCCCTTACACTAGTTAATGGTTACTTGGATGTTTTTGGGTTTTACACTTAAAATGCCTCCTCAGGAAGAGAAGGAAGAGAAATAAAAAAAACAAGAAGAAATCCTAACATTGAAGGAAAGAGAAAAAAATAAAAAAACAAAATAAAAACTTGGAAACAAAAGAGAAGAATGCAAACCCCTACCTGGAAAATTGAAATCCCACTCTTAAAGCCATAAAAATCATGATCCCACTCATTCACGTAGTCAACTAGATGTAAGGAGGATGAGCAAACAAGAAAGAATTATTCAAATAAGGCTCAAATCAGCATTAAAAGGTTGAAAACTGACGCCAACAACCTAGCATGTGTGGCCATAAATGTCAAACATGAAAACTAAGATCATGCAGGGGAGGCAAAAATTGTCGCCTCTGCATGTAAGGTGGAAGAAAGATGTAAGAGAGGCAAAAATCACTGCTCCTACATGAGGAGTGCAAGGGCAGTGATTTTAGCCACTCTTGCATGGAAATATGTAAGGGCAGTGAAAATCACCACCTTTACATCTATGCCCCAACAAAATGCAAGGGCATTAAAAAATGATGCTCTTGCATGTAAATGAAAAACATGTAAGGGTGACATTTTTTTCCACCTTTGCATGTAAACAAAAAACACTAACTCCTAAAAATTTATCAAAAACTTGACATTCTGATTGCGTCAAGACTGCAACAAATTTCATATTTCTTGAGAAATCGTAATGAGGGAAAGTCATGAACTTTTTAGGGAGTTAGTCGACTACGCTTGATATCAAGAGAAGCTTGTCTCAAATGATGAACTTAGAGTGAAATGGACAAGTTTCGTAGGGGTTGTCCCAAAAATGAGCATAACTAATTTTGGGAACAACAAAGATGAAATATGTAATTATCATCTTGACAATGGTTAAAATCCTTAGTTTCAAGACCATCAGCATTTCTCATCTCAACACCATCCTAGGGTTGATTATTTATAAAATCAATAGTTTGAGCACATGGTCCAAGTTCTTAGAGAAACTCATCAAAGATGATAAAGAGTTGCTAGAGTGAATTGAATGATTCTTAGGGATCATGATTGTAAAACCTATCAAACTCAGCTCCATGGGCATCATTTTAGATGATGATTTCAAACACAAGACCACTTTAGTCATACAAGAGGTGAGGAGCAAGATCCAAGACAAGTCTAGGACCGACAATAGCAGGGTTATGGATATGATAATAATGGTAAAGGAGAAGATTATCGAGGCAAGGACCATCAAAAAAGCCTTGGGGAGAAATAATAGGGACCTGGGAGATTTGAGAGGATGAGCTCCTCCTAGAATCTGTAGTAAATTTGAGACTTATTGATGAGCAACATCAAAATGCAATGAGATTCCTTCAGTAATATCAAGTGACTTCATCAGCACAAGTTCCACTAGTTAGTTAGGAATATTCCCTTTTGTGGAAGCATTATAAATTTTGAAAATGGAATATTTTTTTGTAAAGGCATATGTAGCTTGTTTGCACATTTGCCTAAAGGTCAGTCTATTTTAGAAAGTCTAGTGTATTTTATAAACTTTATAGAAAGGAAAATTATCCTTTACATTTTGCATACTTGTAAGTTGATGTAACTGATTGATATGCTTCCTTGAAGTCTATAAAAGGAGAATTATCATTTGTAAAGAAAGAGAGTTTTGAGTCAAAACTTGTATACTTTTGAGCTATTAATGCAAGCAAAGAATTTTAAAAAGATTTTCTAAATTTGTTTATATCATCTGTTATATGGTTTCTCTCTCAGTTTTTAATTCTAAATCTTAGATTTAAATATTTCTTTTAAATTCTTAGGATGTACCTTTTGAATGAAAAATTGTTAACTTATGCATATGCTAGGTTAATTGAAGTTTATCTAGTTTACTTCATTTTATTTTCTCTACATGTGTAGATGTGCATCAACTATATTATTAAAGGGGTAAAACTTTAAAGTAAAATTAGTTCTTATTTGCATTATGTCTTACCTTATAATTTCACCTGATATATGTTATGATTTGAGCTTAAGTTGTCTTATTTCATATATTGGTTTTAAGTGCATTCCTAGGAAACACTTGAACTTTATCATGATGTCTGAGATGAATATCAACAGCACCTTTCTTCTCTACCTTACCTTGAATTTTTACTTCCTTTTTTAACTAGATCAATTTAGTTTAAATATCATTATAAATATTCACATAGATTAGTCTTTAGACTTACGTTTGAACATAATTCATCTTACTAGCATAGATTATTTCACTTTGTAAAGATATGACCAAGGTGGCTTCCAACCATCAAATTTTATAAATATTGTGGAATAGTTTACTTTCTCTACTACTATTTCATCATAGGTAACCAGATTACCACAACCTACTACTCATGCTCTAAATTCTTAAAATTATAAAAAGAGAAGTGTTCTTTAAACACTAAGAGCACCTATGATACACTCAGAGGCATCAACAGGTAGAGCTCTGATGGTGCTAGAAGGAGGGCCTCAACAAATCCTTGTGAATTTATAGGATCATTGCTAGTTTTGGAATATTTTAATCAAAGATCATTGTATTATTTGCATAATTATACTTATTTTAGCATAATTATGTACAGGTTGGTGATATTCACAATTTCAAACCCATCTTTGTGCTTCCTGTAGACAAAGATCAATGTTCTTTGAAAGTATACCATTGATTAAGGTAAAGATGATTTTAACTTTGTCAATTAAATAGGTTTGAGGTTAGTAATAACTATTTTGGTTAAATATTCATAGATCCTTTGAAAATTTGAGCTTATTTGAGCTTAGAGTTGTAAATATCATTCACATTTACATATTTGGACATATTTTTGAGCTAGTTTAGTGGAATATCTTAGTCCTTTGTTGTTCTTTACATGAATCTTTGCAAAATTTAGTTTATGTGTTATTTTAATCTTTGTTCTTTGTAAATATTGATTTGACACATCATATTTCAAATGGAATTCAAATTTATCAATTTGGAATTGCCAAGAATTAGAATAAGGTCACATTGAGAAACAAGTGAACCTCTACTTGAACTAGAAATCCATAGGAGAGCTAGGTAAGACAAAGGTAACCATAGACATTTGAATTATTTTCCAACTTTACTACTCTAAGGTACTCCTACATTCAACCTTCATTAAGGTATGGCCTAGCTAGGGGATTCCTTCATCAATATACCAAGTGTAGTACATGATCTCCCCTATAATCCTAAGAAATATTTGCAAACGTTTAGTCCAAATGGTGTTTTAACTATAGAGATACACATTAAATCATTTAGAGTTGCATTAAGATTGTTAAATGTCACCCATGAAGATGTAGCATGTAGTTTGTTTCCTTTTACATTTAGGGATGTTACATATGAATGGTTTCTTAATTTTTTGACAATTACATTACTAGTTGGGATCATTTTAACAATGTTTTTATTGACCAAATTGCCAAGATCATTAGTCTTTAGTCTTGTATCATAATTCACCACCATTAGAAGAGATGTTAGTGAGTCCATAAGAGTATTTAATCCCAAGTTTTAAGATATGCATAGCTAGACCATATATCCATACAAACCTAATGATGTTTTGGCTTTAGAAACCTATAAGGATGTAGTATATCCTATGACTTTTGTGTTCTTAAAGAGATATCTTCTAGTCATAACCACCTTAGCTCGATCCTATTTTAAAGTAGTGATCATTAATGATCAAATGTAGCCTCAGGGACAAATGGCTTACTCTATCCCAAATGTCAATCCACATATGTCTACCTTGAATATATTTCCTAACAACAATCAGAATGTGCCAACTTTGAATCAAATCCTAACTTTGATTTAGTTACCCTTGAGCCACATTGCTCTTAACCAAAACATAGGATTCCTGAACCATCCTGCAACTAGATTTAATTCAAATGATCTAAAGGATTTGGTATCAACCAATGGTACTAATAATAATAAACTTCATTATTTATAAAATCCTAAGAGTGAGAATGACTCTATATTAAATATGGTACAAAATCTAAGCATTGATTTTCTTCAGTTGCAAAAATTAGTGAAAGTTCACGTATGAACTTCTCATTTCAAATACTTAACAAACCAAACAATAGATTCTAGAATGATAGTTTCCAAAATAATAAGAATAATGAATCATCTACTGACAAGAAGACCATGGGAATTAATCTTATTAATGTTGCATTAACTAATTATTATAGAGTTCATAATACTACTAAGCATGGTGAGATTAACTGCATTGAATTCTATAAAGATTTTGAAGCCTTTCAAAAGGAGTTGGATACATTTGAAGTGATTTCTAACAAAGATAATGGTGTAAGTACATCAAGATCTAAATCTACTGACCAAGCCTTCATGGTGGAGATCTTTGACTTCCCTTTGCAAAAATACAATGAGCTTGATGATGTTTTTGAAGAATTTCATGTTTTTTAGAAGTTCCTGAAGAATACCTACCCTCTAAGGAACAAAGAGAAGAAGCAGCCCCTAACTACTTCTACCCATCCAAATAACTTTGGTACTCTTTTAGATACTACTATTGACCAAATTTGACCCCAAGTCAAATTTGGGTCAACCCATACTATTTTGAACTTTTGAAGAAAGTTTTATGTCTTATGAGTCTATTATTGTCCTATATGTCTCACTTACCCTTCCCCAATCCCTATTGAAGCTCACCTCCCTTGTACTAACCCAGTCAACCAAAGTCAACATTGGTAAACCATAGTAAAACTTAGTAAAAGGATCAATTTATTTTTTAAATCTCTTAAAATTATCTTTGATAGGTTCCAAGGTTTCTTCAAGTCATAAATTGACCAATTGTTAGGTTTCATATACTAAAAGGGTCATTTGGTCACCTTTTTAGTTTAATTACATGACTTTTGAGGACTTTCAAGTAAAAATATTTGTCACCAAAGTGGTTGAGAAAGTGGAAAAGGTCAAATGATGTTATGATCATGTCAAGAATCAGTTACAAGTTAGTTTCATCCGTCAAATGGTAGTTTTCCCTAAAAAATAGGCCATTTTAACATTTGTACAAAATTTTCAAGTTCCCTTGAAACTAAAAACATGGTGGTGTGACTCTTCACCTCCCCAAAGGTCATTTCCACATTTTTATTTAAAATATTTCATTAAAAAAATTATTCTTAACTCATTTTCACTTGGCAAGATAAGGAAGGGAAGGTTCAAGCACTTGTTATGGATTGTATAGGTAGAGTCAGGGGTAATGCTTCTAAAAGTGGATATTAATATGATTTTACTTCACATACATAATAATAATTCTCATATTGGTGGCTCCTCCTTCATGAACAATCAATTATACTCTAGGCAACTTTTTATGAAATTATATTCAAGAGGGGTATGGTTGTGCATCTGTTTCTTTTTTTCAAGAATATTTGGAGTTGTATGATATTGATGAAGTGTTTATAGGTTTTAATAATTCCATATCCATGTTTTTATCATCATCCAACACTTCCTCTCTCATTTACCTTGAAGGATATTTCCAATTTTTCTTGTTTCTCAAGTTGGCAGCCATAGGTGTGTGATCTAAGTTATTTCAATATGGGAGGAGTTCCATGAGATGTTTAATGATGAGATGTTATTTAACTTAATTAAATTTTTATATATTATATGAAACACCCATCAAATTAAATTTTTTAGTTTTCCTTGTTCACTACCTTGTTAGCAAAGTTTACTTACAGTTACCTTACACAAGAGCTTCAAGAGGTTGGTACAGAGGTGTCAATGGTGAAAACATGATGTAATTCATTTAGAGGTTATATAATACCCAAAATATCATATTTTTCATGTCATTAAGGTTAGATCTTATGCCAAGGTAAAGTTTTCCCTTCAAATAATGATCAGATTGAGTTCAGGGCTCACAGTCCTTAAATGGACAAAATAGAGCTCATAAGTGTTTTTGAGGTTTTCACACAATGACATCATGGTGGTTTTAAAGGATTATCATAGGTTCACCTTGTATCCCTATCCACATACAATTCCTATGTTAATTTTTATGTAAAAATTATGAGAGGAAGATGGTCTTTGAGACCCTTAAAAATGACCAAAAATCACTGAATTGTGATAGTAAACTCTATAGGAGTTAATGAAAATTTGATTTTGCACTTCAAATAGAAATTCCTAAACCATGATATCAAGGGAGAATCATTAAAAATGGTCCAAATGTAATTAATGGGTAAATATGATAGATATTAAGTGTATTTTGATGTTTTGACCTCCTAAGAACCCTCCCTTATCTATATAGGGCTGAGAACACTAACCTATAGCAGGCCTTAGCAATATTTTGCCTCAAATTGGGAAAATAATGGTAACTAAGTAAATTTTAAGGGTGAAGAGGATATTTTTAGGGTATTATACCTAAATTATATTTTATACTTTTCAAATACATGACCTAATAGAACTCCAATACACCTATAGGCAGCCTAGAATCCATAATACACAGTTATGAGGTATATCTTGGTAATGAGGAGAAAATTGAAAGTTTAAACCTTGGATGGAGCTTTGAAAGTGGGTATAAATGAAATGAAATGAAATTATACCTCAAGTTAACTATTTATAACCTATAAAACATGAAAAAATCCTAATTCCAAACCCTAAACATCCCTACAAGCCTATCTCAGTCCAAACAGGTAGAGGAGTACTAGTTAAGGACCTAAGAATGAAAAGATGCTAGTTTGAAGGGTTTATAAGGAAATTAAAGAATTTTAAGGGTATTATGACTTAATTATCATGTAAATAAGTCTCAAAAACATCAAACCAAGATCAAAAAGAACCTGTAGCTAGGTTAAAATAGTGATTCCTCTCCTAGGCAGTCAAAGACCTAATATATGCTTCCAAGAGCATAAAGAAGGTGTTTGAGGGGAAAATTAATATAACATGGTTTTAAAAAATCATTGGAATAATTTATGTTCTATAAATGATATAAAAAATTTTAATTAAATCCCTAAAACCTCCAAACATAGGTCCATCCCCTGCCCACCTTCACAAGTTGCCTACTCAACAATCTACCTAGCAAATTTGAAGGGTTGGAGGGTCTATCCATGGAATTGAGAACTAAAAATTGGTAAAAATTATAAAAATAACATATTAAAAACTATAAAATAATCATATTTTATAATATAATATTGTAAACCCTAACTTTTATGTCTTAGAGTAGGGACAGTTTTAGCATGCATGAACATGAGAATTTTGAGGAAAATGGTAAAATTGATGATTAGAGGGAAGAAAAGGACCATATAAATGTTTTATAAGATATATAGTACATAATAAAATCTAAAAACCCTTTCTTTAATCCTTGGAAACAAACAAGGTATCCTACACAAGAAGGGTTACAATCATGCATGAAGGAAACCCTTAAGCCTAGAGGCCTAGTTGAGGGTCATATACATTTTTAGCCTTTTCCATGATTTCCACTTGAATAATTAATGATTTAAGGAGTATATTGGATATCTTTAACCCATTTTTATTCAAATTAATCCATTTTATATCCATTTTTATTCCAAGGTACAAGAAGACCTAGTTGGCAAGATATAAGCATGCTTCCAAAGCAGGGGTCAACTTCATTTTTATATTCAAGGGAGCCATTATAGTTATGGGATAATGTTTATAGGTAATATTCAGATATTTTAAAACCTTTTTTTATGATAAACACAAGGAAGGTCATTCTTAGCTTAGAAACATTCAAAACCTTCACAAAATGCACAAAAGAGCTCAAATGCCAAGTTGGAATGTTCATAACTTCCATGACCATTTACATGGGACCTAGAGGAATTTGGGAGAGTTGGATAAGGTCATTAAGGATACTTAAGTGTAATTTGGATTGAATTATAATGTGTCATCTTCATGAACAAATTCTAGGAGGGATAGTCACTCTAAAACCCTCTCAAACCCTATCTTATGACCTAATGGTAGAAATCAAGCTGAAAGTGCATCTAAATGGATGAATTTAACCATGAGTGATGAATATAATTTGTTTAAAAATACATGATGGTAAAATAAATGGAATTTTATTGTATTTAATCCATACAAGTGATGAAATAAATAGGTTTGATAGACATTTTCTTATTTTTTATAAGTTTTAAAGATGATTAATGAATCTCAATCACTTGGGAGGATAGATTGGACTTTATTAAACTCTCCATGCCATTTTTATTTCTTGGTAATGCTCACAAGTGTCCCTATTAAGCCTCTCACTTTATCCAATATAAAATAGCATCTAGAATGACATAGGGAAGAGTATGGTAACTCAAGTTTGGTGGTTTTTTATGATGTTTTAATGAAGCCAAGCATATGATGTGTCCTAAAATGTGACACAAGACCCTTGGTATTGATTATTTAGGTAAAAAACAAATATTCTAGTTCCAAGTGTCAAAACAAGCCTATTGGAGAGTGATCATGGTTACAAAGTGAGGATGAGCTTGTGTAAGAGAACATCATGATGAAGAAAACTCCCAATTCATGAAAAATAATATTTGTAACTCCCTCTTCTCATTTCACATGAGATATTTGTCCATCACTTGCTTTTGAATGCTCAAGAAAGGCATATGATGAAGGTAGTTCACAAAAGAGAATGATGGAGAAGATTTTCTATGCCACACTTGGATAAGAGGCTAATTTGGGATGTGATCAAGTGAAATTCAGTTTTATGATTCTTCTTACACTTAATCCTATGATTTATAACTAATCCTCACCTTTGGACACTTGTCCTTTTGCCTCTTCAACTTCTCCCTTCCCTCTCTTCTTCCAAGTTCTATAAATGCAAGCCATTTTGGCTTTACAAAAGGATTCCAAATATTAGCATGGTGAAACCCTACCAAAATTTTACCTTGATTTGTATTTAAGCTAATGATAAGCAATTTTTTTATACTCTAATTCTATTTTCACTATGTGTTGAAGTGATCCATGTTGAATGTAAAGTATAGATTGAGTTCATCTTGTTTTCATGTAATCCTTGAATGTGTTTTTTCAAATGACTTCTCTCCTAACATGTTTCATGAAGTGTATGTTGATTCAATAGACTCTTGAAGTGTGTATGAGTTTGGTAGAATCATTTTTAACCTTCCCTTCACTTGCCTTCATTTTTTGAGTTGTTATTTTCCTTCATGAGAAACGCTAATTCTAGGGAGCTCCATTAATGGTGTTGAGGATAGTTTGGTTGTCTTAGTTCATTATACAAATTTCATGTGTATGAAAGGAAGAAAATCTTGGTCTATCACCTCCTAGTTTAGGTTTGATTTATGTAATTTTATTTCCCTTTTCAACCATAATAGGCAATTTTAGTAGCAGAAGCACATCAAATCATATCTATGGATATATCACTCATAATACTAGAGATTAATGTCTCTTACAAGTTCCCACAAACTTGATATATGATTCAATGTTGCATCAAATTGTAGGAGCTTAAATAGAGTATCCTATGCTACATAATTTGATGCCAACAACTACCTTAGATAATAACCCAGAGCCTCCAAATGGAAGTACTTCTAAACATAGTACTAATGCATTTTATTCTTCCAATAAAACTAGGTACAATATTGTAGATGACATGAAGAAAATAAAGGCTAACATCATGTTGCATGAATTGACATAAATCACTGAACAAAGGGAATTATTATTATAATCCTTGTCCAAGAAATGTAGCAAGCCATCCAAGACTGATAACACCAATGTTGTTACGTATAAAGCTAAGACTGAGTCCCCACCTTTCCTACTTACTATTATAATATTTGGTAAGAATTTACATAATTGTTTATTATATTATAGGGCATCCACAAACATTATGCCAATAAGTATTTGTAAATAAACTTAGTTTGACTCCTATCAAATCTGATAGAGTTGTCACTCAATTAGATAAGTCTAGAGTCAAGGTAATTAGGAAGTTATTAAATCTTTATATGTAACTTGCCTCTGATCCTAAAATCTATTAATTTATTGACATCTAGGTGGTAAACATTCCTCATGCTTATGGCTTACTGTTAACCAAGGAATGGACAAAGGCCCTAAATATATATATATGTCCACTAACTATTCACATTTATGGTTTCCATGGAAAGGAGTCCCAAATCAGATCAGAGTGGAAAGAGAACCAAGGATGAAACATATGATCACAGAATACAATGTTTTCAATGAAAAGGTGAACATTATTGACTCTTACTTGGGAGTTATCACTCTTAAAAATACCAAGGTATCTGAGTCTAAACTTTCTCATATATTTTTTGGATTTTGGAAGTTGAATTTTGATGGGGCTAGATGTAAGTTTGGGTTTGGATTAGGAGTTTTCCTAGCCAATCCTATTGGTAAGAAATATAATGCTTCTTATAGACTCTAATTTCCATGCACCAATAATCTTTTAGATTATGAATCATTGATCTTAGGTTTACAATTTTCCATCAATTATAAAGTAAAAAAACTACTAGTTCATGGTGATTTAGAACTAGTAGTCAATCAAGTGAGGAGTAGGTACTAGTGTAAATTATCATATATCAAGATATATAAGTTTAGAGTCTAGGATTGTCTTGAATCCTTTGATGCTTGTAACATTGTTTCCATCCCTAGGGAAGAAAACAAGGATATTGATGAACTTGCCTTAGCTACAGCCAATCTTATGCCAAAATATGACTCTTAGAACTTTAGCATTAAATGGTTCCATGCCCTTCTATCCCTAATAATGTAAACTATATGTAGGTATTCAATGATGACCAATAAATCTTGGATTTCATGACCAACTCAGGAGTCTTTAAGGCCCATTTCATAGATGAGAATACTTTTGAATAGGATGGTAGATTTAAGAACAAAGTCATTCAACTGAATGATAATTAAATTCCAAAAGGTGTGATTACCTTGGAAAGGTTATTTAACCAAGATAAAATAGTTGAGAGTACTAGGACTCCCAAAGAGAGTGGGAAGGATTATGAGGTAGTTGATCTTGGACCCCAAGATCAACCTTAGATAGTTAACATTGGAACATGTACAAGCATTAAAGATAAAAAATCCAAAGACCTACTCATAACCTATAAGGACATAATATCATGGTTTTATAATGATTTAAAGATTTTTGATCCAAAAGTCATCGCTCATACCATACCCTTGAAGAAATATTTTAAACCATTTAGACAAAAATAGAGGTTTGTTAACCCTATTTTAGAGCTTATGATTTTTAAAGAGGTCACAAAGTTGTTAGATACCAAGATTGTATTTCCCATTAGGCACTCTACCTGGGTTACCAATTTGGTGCCAGTTAAGAAAAAGAATGGTGAAATAAGACTTGTAAACTAGGAATTTGACTCAAGAGAGGATGGTTAGTATGGTGTTAGTTCCAAAATGAAAACAAAATGAAAGAACCACACTAATAGCATAACATCTCTAGGCTTAGACACTATGGAGAGCTTAGTTAACAAAAATAAATGACAAACATAACTAAAAAGTAAATAATAAAACACAAAAATTCCTTCACCTTCTTTGGATGCTCCAAATGCCTTTGTAGTAGTGGCTTGCTCGGTGTTATGCTCATAAAGTCCTTGGCAATGGAAGCTTGGCTACCTCCATCTCTCCTTGGCACCTTTGGCTTGTGGCTTGGCTTGGCTTAGAATCAATTTGGAATGGTATAACTATTTTTAATGACTTATTGAATATATTTGTGCATTATAACTTTGCACCAAAATAGCTTAGAAATGATGTTCATGGCCTCTCTATTTATAGATTTTTTAGAATGTCTAGAATCAACCTAAACTTTCCATCTTGAGATTGAGATGTGTGGTTGAGGATTAATTCAATTTTTGGAATTAAGTTTATAATTATCCTCATCATGACATTGCAATAAGGGATAACTAAGAGGCATGGAGGGCATCATGGAAGGCATTGATGAGGCATGGAGGGCATGAATCTTGATATTTCTGGCATTTATGGCCTAGGGATGTCTTCTCAAGAAATGAGGTCACTTAATGATACAGATATTCAATATTCATTTCCAAAAATAAGTATTCAAAAAATTTCCGTGGAATTCTTAATTAGTCCTTGATTTGGATTAATTCTCTCTTAAGCATGTTTAAGCACTTTGTGCATAAATTACTCAAATTGATCATAATGCCTTGTTAATGGTCTAAAATTTGATTGGATTAGAATTGGAAGGTAATGTTATATGTGTTGGATCTGTTATCCCATTTAAGATGTTACCAATGGAAAATAACAAAGGCATGTGTCTTGTGAAAGATATTTGATAGGAAAGAGCAATCTAGAGCACCTAGGTGCAAAATTGGCATTTTGACTTGAAATGGACTGATCAAAGTTAGCTGGCCCATAAATTGCATTATCCCGTTTAAGGATACCCTAGCCAAAATTGGCACTTGAATATGTCATTTTCACATTATTTAAAAGGTTTTAGTGTTTTTAGGCCAAATTGAGCATTTTAGGTGGAGATTAGCCAAAAGCTTGGTTGGAGGTTATCGATGGACAAATTTAGGTGTCTATAGTTTTCCCCTATTTGGGAAGGCATTACAAGCTATAAGCATAGTCACATATTCTCAAATAATTAAAAGGTCATGTATGCCTATAATTGTAATGATGATAAACTAATTGTATGATGCCCCCTTAAGGAAATAGTTGGAAAAAGTTAATAAACAATCCCTCAAAAAGAAAGAAGTGAAATGAGGGGACCAAAGAAAGGAAAGATGATGGGGTGAAAACATAATGATATTTAAAAAGTAGTCAAAATCATTGAGAATTCAAGTGGGATGGTGTACAATGGTTTTCCCAATGTTGGTTATAAGCATTGTATCCTGATAGTGGCAACATGGTATGGTAACACAATGATTTACAAAAAGGCAATTATAATCATTAAGAAGATGGAGTTGACCTAGTTAGGATAGAAAAATAAGAGAATTATATTCCCCTATATGGGTAGAAAAATTAAAGTGGTGATAACACAATGATTTTCCCAAATGTGGTTATAATCATTGAGAAATTTAGGTGGGATGGTTTTCAATGATTTTTCCATATGTGGTTATAATCATTGGACTTCGATTATGGAAAACATGATAAATTTGGTTGAGGATGATGAAAAATTAACATAGAGGGTATGATGAATTGGAATAACCTAATAATAGGGAGATACACATCTGAACTAAAAAAGGTTAAAATTCTTTCATGGTTAATTACTCTATTTGGGATATGTTTGGGAGTGAATCAGGATGTCAATGTTGAATAGATACTACCATTGTTGAATAGACTACTTGAAGTTGAGGTTTGTTGTAGCACGTTTTAGTAGGCATCATGGTATAACATCATGAGGACATGGTTGAAATATGCATGAGGACTGACTCTTGTAATCCAATACTCAATAGAAAATAATGCACCAATGATAGAAACCATGATGAGAATGTAAGCATATGAATATGGATGGATTCAAGTATAGGTGTGTATAAGGAATCACCCAATGAACGCACATAAACCGAATCAAGGCAACAATGCTAAAAATAAATAAATGTGCAAACAAACAAAATAAAATAAGTAGAAACAAACAAGCAAATAATGCAATAGAAACCCTATAAACATTGCCCCTAGAAAATAGGTTACAACTTAACAAATGAACAAAATAGGGGATTAGAAGAAAAGGAAGGGGGTGGCTGATTTGTCTCCATATGCACTAAGAAAGTGGACACTACCTACATAGTTCCATGGATGTAATATCCAATAAAAAACTTTAGGTTAAATCTATTTCTCCTAAAAAATGGGAAGAATGTGATAACTGATGAAAATAAATAGAATGGATGTGATAGAAGAAGAGGAATGGTCTTAAAAAATGATAAGTGTGTGAGAGAAAAAGGCCAAAAAGGATGGGGAAACTAAATGACAAGTAATTTTCTTGTAACTTAATAAGGGTTCCCAGAATCCTTAAGGCAAAGAAGTGGTCAATGTTTTTGTTCTTTTCTAACAATTTTTCTAATGTTTTTGGAATTATTTTGTGGTATCTCAACTCAATCGAGAATGATGAGACACTAAATGGTTCGATCTTACAAAATGATGAGAGCATGACCTAGGTTTCTTGTAAAATGGTGAGATCATGGCATAGGTTGCTCACAAAATGGAAAGAGTGTGGTGGAGAAGGGTGACTAAGCTAACCTCATAAGGATTGAGCACTACCTATATATTCCCAAGGTAGGACCTCAAGTCACTATAATTCTACCCTTACAGTAGAGGAATTTGACTAGTGTAGCATCCAATTCAAAATAAAATAGGCACAGTTGGTAAAAAGTCACAGTGTGGCATAAGTGGAAAGTTGGTATGTCAAGGCTTAGTGTTTCCCCTTATTTTCCCATAGGTGGTTATAACCAGGACATAATGACATATATCAATGGTACTAATGTATCTAAAGGTGGTTATAATTAGTAGCAAGACTGGTGGTAAGAAATGAATAACAAAAGAAAGATATAAATACCAAAAAATTTGTCACACTATCCCAAAATATGTTCCTTGCCTAAACTACTTGAACTAATGGATGAACTAAAAATACCTCGATGTTAAAATTGTGTAACAAATGACAAAAACTAAGGTTAAATGGGATAGGATTTAGAAGACATTGGGTTGATATAATGGAAGCATAAAGTGGATATGGTGAAGAGGATGGATAAGGATGGTATTTGTATAAAGAAGAATAGTGATAAAATGTCATAATTGAAATGGTCCTTATAAAAAATACACCTTAGCAAAAAATCATAGTACCACTTGAGATGAATAATATTCATTGGCTCTAGAATTTCATCACCATCTAGTGTGGTAGGCATGTATGCTCCTGATCTATAATTTATAGTGATGATGAAAGGCCCTATCCAGTTTGGTTTGAATTTCCATTTATTCTTCTTCTCATCCATGGTATTCTTTTGGTTTTCTTTAAGAAAAATATCACCAAGTTCAAATGTTCTATACTTAACATGCTAATTATAGTGGCCTTTGAGTCAGTTCTGATATGATTGAATAATCTTGAGCACAGTCATGCATTTCTCATCAAGTATATCTAGCTCTTGTAGGTGAGTTACTTGATAGTCATAATCATCTAAGACATGCTTGAAAGAGATGTGTAATAAAGGTAATTCAACCTCAATAGGAAGGATGGCTTTAGTACCATAAACAAGTGAGTATAGAATGGCTCATATGGGGGTACAGTGATTAGTGTGGTATGCCCAAAGGGTAGGGAATATCTAGAGGTGTCAATCATGACCGGCAATTAAACAATTGTTTTGAGGTACTAGATAGAATTAGGACCAACAATATCACAAATCATGGCAACAGCTAAAGGTTCATGAGCTGGTGTTGACAAATTCTCAATGAGGAATTGATATTCTCTAGCTTTATCTATTTGTTGAATTAGAGAGCTAATAGTAATTATGGCATTTGAAGTTCTATTATTAGCCTTTGATATATGCTCAAAATAAATATTGATGATTTTTTATTTAAGAGTGTTTACCATGGTGTTATATGGAACTAGCTTATCATCTTTGGTTTAAAAATGATATGTAACCTAATTGATGATTAATTGAGAATCACCATAAACTTGGAGATGAGATATATTCCAATATACTACTTATTGAAGTCCTTTAATAAGTGCTTCATACTTAGTCATCTTGTTTGTATAATGAAAGCTAATTTTGAATGATTTAGGGATTAAATCCCCCTATGGTGTAATAAATAATAGGCCTACCCTCGATCTATGTGTAGTAAATGAACCATCAAAATATAGATTCCAAGGCTACTCCTCAAGGGGTATATTAATGATGGCCATTATGGATTCATCAAGAAATTGAAATTTGAGTGGTTGTGTGTCTGTGATAGGTGCTTTAACAAGTTGATATGTAAGAACTTTTCCCTTGATTACCTTCTAATTGACATACTCTATGTCAAACTCACTGAGATGCATGATCCATTTAGCCATTCTACCTTGTAAAGCTAATTTAAATAGTAGATACTTGAGAGGATATACTTTGTAAATGACTATGGTCTTATTATTCAACATGTAATGGCATATTTTCTAAGCTACAAAGACCATGGCTAGACAAGATTTTTCAATAAGTGCATAGTTATGTTCATATGTAACCAAGGTATGGCTTAGGTATTATATGATGTGTTCCTTTCCACAGTCATCATGTTGAGCCAAGAGTGCCCCCAAAGTGTGTTCGGTAGCTGATAGGTATAACAAGAATGGCTTTCTTGGCATAGGAGGTAATAAAATAGGTGGATTAACAAGATAGTCTTTGAGTTGTTGAAAAGTTGTTTGGCAGTGATCATCATAGTGAAATGAAATTCCCTTATTCAAAATTTTTGTAAATGGATGACACATGTCTCATAACTAAGAGAAGAAACATCAGATTGATTAGATCTTACCCTGTAATTTATGGAGTTGCTTCACATTGGTTGGTGGTGGCATCTCAGTTATAACAGGACTTTAGCCAGATCAACTTCAATACCTCTATGAGACATGATGAAGCCAAGTAGTTTGCCTAAATTTACACCAAATACACATTTATTTGGATTGAGTCTAACTTTGTACTCCCATAATCTTTCATATATCTTATGCAGCATTGTTGGATGGTCGACCCTAGTTTTGTATTTTCTTAATATGTCATTGACATAGTCTTCAATAATATCATGTATCATATCATGGAATATAATGGTCATGTCCCTTTGATACATAGATTCATCATTATTAAGGCCAAATGGCATCACTTGATAACAAAATATTCCCCATGGAGTGGTGAATGCTATTTTATGTTGATCTTATGGTGTAATTATGATCTAGTTGTATCCAGAAAAGCCATCCATGAGTGAAAGCATTTCATAATTGGCCATGGAGTCAATGATCATGTAAATATTAAGAAAGGAAAAATCATCTTTAGGATAAGCTTTGTTGATGTCTTGAAAATTAGTATAAATTATAATCCCTTTAGGCTTTTTACTAATAGGTACCACATTAGAGATCCATTATAAGTAGTTAATGGATCAGATACATCCTAATTTTAAGAGTTTTTCCAACTCTTTCTTTACCAATATAGTAATGTGAGGATGCATCTTACGTAGATTTTATTTTACTAGTTTGGCATTAGGATTAACCACAAGGTAGTGAAAAACTAGGGTGGGGTCTAAACCTAGTGTGTCAGAATAGGCCCATACAAAGATATCTACAAATTCTCTCAATAGAGTTGTAAAGACGTCATGTTCCTCCTCAATGAGGGATGCTCCTAATTTTATCCATTTCATGTCTAATGGAGTCTTGATATTTACCTCTATTATATCTTTGAATAGAAGGTTCAAACCATCTTCTAGAATAGTAGGCAATGACTTGAACTATTGGATTTGTTAGGGTCCTCTGTTAGGACTCGGTCTTTAACTTCTCTTAGGCATGATGAATATGAGTCTCCTAATGGGACATCTAGCCATGTAACAAAAATAGTCAAAAATTCTTGGAGAATTTAATTAAATACTTATTGTTACTCAAAGCTAAACTTAGATCCATAGGCAAGTTCAGCATTGGTGGTCTCCTAATCTAAATTCAAAGAAGAATAAACACCCCCATCTAATGGCACCTAAAATAGGTTTTCACGACTAGACTAGCTTTTATCTTTACTTTTTCCCTAGTCAAAAAGTGCCTCAAAGAGGTTTTCACTTTAGGACCTCAATGTTTTACTTTTTTTTTTAGCTAAGGGTATTCACTCTCTCTTCCAAATAGGCTATAGGATCCAATGTGATTGAGAATCTTAATTTGTGATCTCCCAATGGAACATTGTTTTTAAGGCCTAAGAAATCATAGAATGCCTCATCATTCTAAAACTCATCAATCAATAGACTAGATTCTTGTTGGTCCCAATCTATTAGTTAGGGATAATATAATGGCAAATGGTTATGATGAATGGCCAAGGTAAGGGTATAAATAGCATTGTTATCAAACAGGTTGGTTTCAACTAGGTCATCAAAGGTGAGACTATGATTGAACTCTGCTTCATTATCGATATCATCATCATTAGTCATTGGTAAGGGATTTTTAATAAGATATGTGGGATCACCCCCAGGTGGATTAAATCCAAGTCCATAAGGTCTTTCATACTTAGTCATGGAAATTGGCTTGATGGTTCCTTGTTGATTCAGTCTGAAGCCTCTTCCTTCATAATTGTGATGCTCTATGATCCTATTAGGAATAGGATACTTAGAATTTTTATAAAAATTAGATTGATTATCATTGTATAATCATGATTCATCCCCTTCAAGAGGGTTAATTCCTAGGCTATATGCTAGTACAAATGTGATAGGTCCCTTATCTTTGTTCTTTTGTTGCCAATGCATATGTGGGGTGACTTTAGGTTGCCCAAAGGTTTGTAGATTATGAGGAAGATTGGAAATATGAAATGTATCATGGGTTACATACTCTTTTAGTATATTATATTAAATGGTGAAATGATTATAAGTTTCAAGAGGTGGCATGTGGGAAGGGGAATCCAAGGTATTAGGATCTATGCAATTATCTAGTGAAGGATCAATAAGTATAGCTTTTCTTTTATCCTGTTTGGAACTTGGATTCATACCGTAATGATAATTATAGATTTATAATTCAACCTCAAGATGATTCCAGTGCTCATATGGGTGTAAATCTCCTAGAATATTCACTTACATCCCTGAGTGGGAAAACTTAATATATTGTTACAGCATTGACAGGACTACATGAATCTCATGTAACCAAGCCCTACCTAGAAGCATATTATATGATAACTCAATATCAATCACATGGAAAAGTGTATAAAGGGTCAAAGGCCCAATGATAACTAGAAAACTAATGGTTCCTTATGATTCTCTTTCTTCATTATCATAAGCTTTGATGGTTATTATTTCTAGTTGGAGATCTATCATTATGTACCCAAGAAGCTTGATGAGATTTAGAGACACCATATTGAGGCCTGATCCATTGTCTATAAGGACATGTTTCACTTTATCTCACTTTATATAAACTTTTATATATAATGGATTATTATGGAGTAGGCCAAGGGAAGACATATCATTTTGGTTGAATGTGACTTGTTAGGCTATAGCCAAGTGTCTAACCAAAGCTAGAAATTTAATAGGGTATATGTCACTAGAAACAATGGATTGGGTCAAAAACTCATTCAAGATGTTTTTTTAAATTATTTATGTTCACAATAAATCTAAAATAAAAATTTATGCTGGTGTTTTTTGTAATTGTTCCACAATATCAAACTTCTTATCTTGGTCAATAGTGAATGGTTTATTTTGAGGTTAAACGATTGGGTAGATGATATGAAAAGTGGTGGATGGTTATGGGCTTGAGATACTAATCTTTGACCTCTAATTTATGATTGCATAATCAGGATTAAATTCTAGACCATTATTGCTAATTGATGTTGGATATGGTGTGGGACTAGAAAGGACAAGTCTCAGTTGTCAATGCACTTACATGTGGTCACATGGAAAGAATGAGTTGTAAATATAAGGTCCAAAAGGGGAAGTCCTATTTTTTTGGTTGGCTTGTATGCACTCCCAATTCAAATAAAGATTATCCATTTGATTTAGCTAAATATTGTTTTTTAGCAATGGTCTAGGCTGATTAGTAATTGGTCTAGGATTAATGAAGATGGTATTAACGCTACCCCCTACAATATGAAATACAACCCTATTATATTCATGTAAAACTACATGTTAGGTTGGTTGGTTTTTACCATTATGACCTTGGTTTTTCCCATTGTTCTATCATTTTAGGTTTTATTGCTAATTTTGTTGATTCTCCTAGTTCAGCCTTTGATTTTGCTACTACACTGACCATTATTATTATTGTTGATTATTATACTATTGTTGATTTTTATGTCAAAGAAAGGGGTTTTGATAGATCCCAAGATTTTAATTAGAAGTGGGGGAATCATTATCTAATTTTATCTCCCCATCATCCAATATATTCTCAATTAAATGCTTGATTTGGACACATCTTCATAGATTATGCCCATTGACCCAATGATAGTCACAAAATTTGTTTTCACAATACCAATTAGGATAAGGAATACCTTATGGATAATTATTTGGTATAGTCCAAATAATTAGATTAGTGGAAGTAAGCTTGTGAAATATAGACTCAATAGGTTCTCCTATGTCATTAAAGACATGATGTGCAAGCACGGTTCTTCTAGGAGGAGGGGTTTGTAATGGTAAAAACTATTGTATTTATTGTGCAAGTTTTGGTTGTTGTGCTTGAGATATTAGTTGAGTAGGAGTAAGTTAAAAAGGTGGTGTATATGATGTTTGTATATTTTACACATGATGGGATTCAGTTGCTCCATTTCTCATAACATTCCTATTATAGTTGAATTGCTTCAGTATTTTATGGTTATTAGCCTATGTTGGTTGTGATACGTGTGCTTAGATGTGATGTTAGTCATTTCCCTGATTGGTACCTTGATTTTGATTAGTTGATTTAATCTTGATGAATCCTTTATTGATGAACACCCTCTCAATAAACAAACCTTTATCAATGATCTCCTTGAACGTATGTGTACATTGTAGTTCTAAATGCTAAGCTATCTCACTATGCAAATTTTTGGTAAACATAATGGCTAATTATTTATCTAGTAAACTATGGGTGAAATGGATCAAAAGGGCTCTCCATCATTATATATAACTTTCAAAACTCTTACCATCTTTTTGCTTTGCTTGCATTAAATCCACTAATGAAATCTCATGCTTGAGATTATAAGAAAAGTGCTACACAAACTTATCAAAAAGATCATCAAAATTTGTTACTAAATTTGTGTGTAACTTCAAAAACCACTCTAAGGCTTGTCCAACCAATCTTTTTGGAAATAATAGCAAAAGGTATATGTCACTGTATACCACTGGTTGACATGCAATGAAGAATTTAGTCAAATGAGCCTTAGGGTCACCTTTTCCTTTGTATTTATCAAATTTTAGAGGTTTGTATCTTGGAGGAAATAGTATCTAAAAATACTCAATGTTGAATAGATAAGAACATACATCATCCAATTTTAAAAATTTAGTTTATTTACCAGCTTGAATGGTAGCAATTGGATCCTTCATCTATTACAATTCTTTGGATAGGAAACTAGAAGGAATATTAGTTTGAGGGAGAACATTAGTTTGGATAAATGGTTGGGAGGTCACAAGTGGAACACTTTGACTAGGGTATGATATAGATACTTATTGGGGTATATTGGCTTGGTTGGGGAATGGACCAAGAATATGCATATGTGGATTAGGGTGTACATTAAATTTCACATTTGGTTGTGCGATATTTGAGTTTGGGTTGGCAATAAAGGTTTGAATTGGAGGATTTTGTGGTTGAGATGGAGGGATATAACTATATTTTACCTATTGTGGTTGAAAAGGGACATGCTAGTGACTAATCAAACCTTGCTATTGAGTGGGAACTTATAGACCAAGACCCTATCTCTAGATTTGTGGCACATTTTGAACTAATGGTTGTCTAATAGGTACTTGAGAAACATGGGAACCTCCTTGCTACATGAATCCCTATAAGGAAGTGAAATCAAGTTATAGATTTGGCATCTATTGCTAACCAATATTTGCACATTATTTACTAGTCATTATTTGGTTTTGGATTGGCATATTAGTTTGTGACTGAAGAGGTGCATTTGTCATTACCTAGCAAGGTGGAACATTTATTACCCCTAATTAAGGTGGTAATGTATTTATCCTCTATTGCATTGATACACTAGATTATGCATGTTGTTGTGGAATGCTACTCATTACCAATTAAGGAGGAGTAGGATTCATCACATTCTATCATTGAGGCATGACATTGGTCATTTTTTGATTACCTAATCAAATAGGTTTTACATTTAAGGAAGTAGTTGGTTGAGGTTGGGGTGTAGAAACCCCTACTCCTTGGCATGATGATCTACTCATGGGATTAACTACATGTGCATGTTGTTGGCTAGTTTTTTGTGCATTAGTACCACTTTTATTAGGACTAGATGTTATTTGCACATTTTCCACTATGGTTAGCTCACTATTTAGTGTAGAGGCCAAATACACTTCTTTAATAATAGGCATATGCATCAAGTTATCTATTGAAATGGTTTGTACAAATGGGTTGGAATTTGGATTCTCTTTTCTAGTTAACTCTATCAATACTCTTGTTGAAGGAACTATGTCAATGAGAGGCTTACTTACCATGTTCATCTAATTAAAATCATGTGCTAGATTAAGATATGTCTGATA
Source organism: Torreya grandis (assembly GCA_037957365.1). Taxonomy (NCBI): domain Eukaryota; kingdom Viridiplantae; phylum Streptophyta; class Pinopsida; order Cupressales; family Taxaceae; genus Torreya; species Torreya grandis. Next base: position 2,688,179 of record JARHVA010001835.1, on the reverse strand, counting down.
TGATGTCTATATTTGGTTAAAGTTTTCTTCCATGATTTTTTTACCTCGATCAGATATATTAGGATCTTGGTATGTTGTTTAGACTAGATCCATAGGATTGCTAGAAGAAGTTTGTTGATCATAAATGATATTGTGGGTCACTCTTACTAGACTTGGTAAATTTTCATGGGGGAAGTCTACTAGAAACTTGGCCCCCTACCTCTATGGCTCTAACCAAAATCTCATATTTATTCTCTAAAAAATGTCACTCAAACAAAAATGGATCATACGTGGAAGCCATATTAGTAGAATATGACTGTTGAAGTACTAGCTCATCCACCACATGTATTATAGCTAAGTATTGTGTGGTTTGTTCTTGGTCATGTTCTAAATAAGATGGTGTGCTAACTAGATAGTTGGCTAATGGATCTTGGATTTGTGCCTCTAATTGAGTATTATAAGAGGGATAAGAATCCATCTCATAAGAAATATTATCTACATATGGGTCTTGCACCATTTCTTCCTATGTAACCACATTACTAATCCCTAGATTGTACATGAGTCCACTATGAGTGTAGGAATATATGTTGGGATCCATAGTCAATTTTTTTTTTGATAAAAGGTTAAAGAGTTATATAAACTCTAAAAAGGATAATATCTAAAATAGATAATGTCCCAACTTGGTCTATATTTTTCAAAAGGATCAAAAGGTTTGTGCAAAGTTTTGTGAAGAAATAAGCTAGCATGAATTATCTAACATTTCACTATTCACATAAAGATAAGCAAGTAAATGGTCCTAAAAACTAAAATTCCAAACTTTAAGGTCAAAGTGTTTCAAATCAATTTAATATAGGAATTTAAAAGTTGATAGGTATTTTGGCCAAACAAGGCATGTGCTAGGACTCTTGTCCAAATGGTGTCAAAAGTTAGACTTTGAAAATAGATGAAAGTTTTAATCTAACAGATTTGAAACCCTTCTATAAAACACTAGGTATTTGATTCTTGGACATGAACTTGATCAACTAGGTATAAGGTATGAAACAAAAGGCACTTTAGCAATAGTTTATTTTCTCACAAGAAATGGTATAAAATTGGGTTCTTTTAACAAACAAGCTAGACAAAAGTGAATAGTATATCTATTTTAGGTAAAAGATCATAAAAGTATACTTAGATTGGTCTAAAATTTTAGGAACAAATTTGAACCATATGAAAGAAGGTCTATGAAACAATATTCAAAAAAAATTAGGTGGCGTAATGATGCTATACTACCCAAAAAAGTGTGATAAAAAGGTTTTTTTTGAAAAACTCTCTAAAGCAAATATGCGTTCCTATAATTTTGGCAACATAACACTACCTTTATTGACTCAAAATGTTGTGGTGCAAAGACTTAAAGTGAAAGTGTTTAGCTTAAAATATCTTAAGCCTATTGAATGTTGATAATGATTATGAGTCTTAAACGACCTTCAAAGTAAATTGAAAATTAAACCTAAGTTCCCTCAAGTTTAGTGTAAATGGTGAACCCACTTAACACATCAACCCTATCAACTTGTAAAGGTGTAATTACAAATTTAGATTGTAAGTGAAGGACTTAAACAACTTTGGTAAAGGTCTAGACTTATTTGGGTAACATTATTACATCAAAGTGGATATATGACTCTCTAGCTTTTAATGAACTTTTGAACAAGATAAATTGATAATCTCACACATGCAGCATAACACCTCTTTATTTAAAGGAAAATTTGGACTATGTGTTGGGTTTAGATTATTTATTTACACCAAGTTTTTAATCCAAATAAGACTTTAAACTAGGACAAGACCAACTAATTAATTTCTCTTATATCCTAAACTGACAAGGTTGCTTGGTATTGTTGGAATCCATCAATATACATCATTTGAGAGGATTTTAAGTGTTCATCCAAAAGTAAATGTGCATTATATAGTAGGTTTTTCACACCCCCTCTCTCAAATGATAGTACTGTGACATGGACCTTAAGGTGCACCTTACACCAACAATACTTCTATGGAAAGTGGGGGATTTGTCTAAGATCTAACAAGTTTTTTCTAAGAGAATAAATTGCATAATGACTTTCACACCAAACAATGAAAAATAAAATCATGGATTTTGGGTCTATATCACTTAGCTTATTGCAAAAAAGTCTAGTCCTTTTTGTAACCACTACATCTTGTTATTCACTTAGTGTAGTGAGATATCCAAAGTGCCACTATGTCCTATGTATAACTCCAAAGGATCAAAATGAAGTCAATGCTAGGAGATGAAAACCCAGGTTAAAGCTTCCCTAAATAACTTGTGGGAGGTGATGAAGTCCCCCTCAAAAGCCAAGTTTTCATAAAAATAAAGAAAACTTGGAATAGAAAGACTTTAGGGTCATTTTCAAGGTCACCCAAACTTTGATGAGTTTTTGGGGAGTGTTTTAGATGACATTATTTCTAAGCCTTGGACTAGGCTACTTAAAATAGGAATGGCATTTTTGATTCCAAGGGTTCCCTATAGGGGACAAATGGAAGAGCATACATGAAACATCCCTTTTTTTCCCAAAAAAAAAAATTATTAAACAACTATTTCAAACCAAAATTAACAAGTGTGTTCAATTTTAAGACCAAAATCAAAAATTTGGTGGTGTTCATTTGACCCCTTGGTCTTATTTGTAAACTTTGAAAACATTCACCAAAACATCCAAATTCTTTGTTAAACACCAAAACAAGGTTCCTAATTGATTTTTAAGCATGAAAAAGTGATTTAAACATGTTTTGAACAAATATCAAGCTTGGTCGTATAGAAAAAAATTTAGCATGTGCTTTAGCTTTGAAGCTCTTTTTAGCTTGAAACAATGAACTTTAAAAAAGTAGCTCTCAAGTCTATGTTTTTGGAAAAACATAGTGATCAACATCAATTATTACCATCGATGATGGTTACCTTGGCTAACTAAGATCTAATAGATGTTAATTTTACTAACTGATGTTGGTTAAGTAGGTAATCAATGTCAGTATTTTTGCTAACATCAATTACTATGTAAAACTATGGCAAACAAAAACAAAAAAATTAAGTTAGAAAATCAATTTACAAGAGTATTAAATGCTCAAATAAATATTTTAGAGTTGTAAAATGATCTCCTTCAAATGTGAGATGTGTCTCATCCCATTAGGCATGCCATTATGTGAACTAGGAATTTGACTCAAGAGAGGATGGTTAGTATGGTTTTAGTTCCAAAATGAAAACAAAATGAAAGAAACACACTAATAGCATAACATCTCTAGGCCTAGATATTAGGGAGAGCTTAGTTAACAAAAACAAATGACAAACACAACTAAAAAGTAAGGAATAAAACACAAGAATTCCTTCACCTTCCTTAGATTCTCCAAATAACTTTTTAGTAGTGGCTTGCTCAATTTTGTGCTCATGAAGTCCTTGGCAATGGATGCTTGACTACCTCCATCTCTCCTTGGCACCTTTAGCTTGTGGCTTGGCTTGGATTAGAGTCAATTTGTCATGGTAACACTAGTTGCATTGACTTCTTGAATATATTTTTGCATTATAACTTTTCACTAAAATAGCTTAGAAATAATGTTCATAGCCTCTCTATTTATATATTTTTGAGAATGTCTAGAATCAACCTAAACTATACATCTTGAGATTGAGATGTGTGGTTGAGGATTAATTTAATTTTTGTAATTAAGTTTATAATAATCCTCATCATGACATTGGAAAAGGGGAAATTAAGAGGAATGGAGGGCATCATGGAAGGCATTGATGAGGCATGAAGGGCATGAATCCTAATATTTATGGCATTTATGGCCTAGGGATGTCTTCCCAAGAAACGAGGTCACCTGGTGATGCAAATATTCAATATTTATTTTCAAAAATAAGTATTTAACAAGTTTCCATGGAATTCTTGATTAGGCCTTGATTTGGATTAATTATCTCTTAAGCATGTTTAAGCACTTTGTGCACAAATTACTCAAATTGATTAGAATGCCTTGTTATTGGTCCAAAATTTGACTAGATTGGAATTGAAAGGCAATGTTAGATGTGTTGGATACATTATCCCATTTAGGATGTTACCAACAACAAATAACAAATGTACATGTCTTTTGTAATATATTTGATAGGAAAGAGAAATCTAGAGCACTCGGGTACAAAATTGGCATTTTGACTTGAAATGCATTGATCAAAGTTAGTTAGCCCATAAATTGCATTGCCCCATTTAGGGATACCCTAGCTAAAATTGGAAATTGAATATGTCAGTTTCACATCATGTAGCATGTTTTAGTGTGTTTAGGCCAAATTATACATTTTAGGTGAAAATGAGCCAAAAGCTTGGTTGGAGGTTATTGATGGCCAGATTTAGTTGTTTGCAGGACTATGTATTGATTTTAAAAATCTGAATAAGTCATATAAAAAAGACAACTACCATTTTCCTTTTTTAGGCCAAGTTATACAAAGTGTTTTTGATTCTGCCATGATGTCTTTTCTTGATGGATTTTTAGGGTATAATCAGGTATTGGTAAATTATGAAGACAGGATGAAGACTGCTTTCACTACCAAATGGGGCATGTTTACATACAAGAAGTTGCCATTCAAATTGATCAATGTAGGAGAAACATTTCAAAGGGCCATGGATCATATTTTCCAAGGTTTGGTAGGTAAATTCATCATTATATACATGGATGATCTAACTATTTTTTCTAAAAATAGGGAGGACCACATCATGCATTTGCAATAGGTATTTGAAAGGTGTAAAAGGTATGGCATTTCCCTCAATCCAAAGAAGAGTATTTTTTGTGTTATTGAGAGAAAGTTATTAGGCCATGTCATTACTAAGGATGGAATATCTATAGATCCTAAAAGCATAGAAATTATATCAAAGATAGAGCCTCCTAACAGTAGGAAAGAACTAAAATCATTATTTAGAAAAAATTAACTTTATAAGGAAGTTTATTTTTGTCTTTGTAAAAATTGTCAAGCCATTGAATGACATGTTGAAAAAGGATGCAAAAATCACTTGGAATGAGGAAATTAGGAAGGCCTTTATGGATATAAAGGAGGTAATTGGTCAAGCTTCAATCCTAATAAGTCCATATTTCACCAAGGATTTTTACCTTTACTCCTTTGCTTTTGATCATACTATTACTACACTCTTAACTCAGAAAATTGATGGATGTGACCATCCAATTAATTTTATGAGCAAAAATTTTAATAATGTTGAGTTAAATTATTTTTTAATTAATAAACAAACATGTGCATTATTAAAGGTAGTAAATAAATTCAAGCACTAGATTCCTAAGAATAAAGTGCATGCCATCCTTCCTAACCTTAATACAAAGCTCATGCTAAGCCAAAATGAGCTAGGAGAAAGGTAAAGTACGTGGATGTTTGTCCTATATTAATATGACATTAAGATTGAGAATACAAAATTGGTAAGGTTCCAAGGTTTGACTCAAATCATTTCCAATGCTAACCCCAGGTTAAGTGTCATGAAAGTTGATCAACAAAGCTTTCAAACTAATGATTGGTATGATCTTATCATTCATTTATTAATTAATGGTAGTTATCTTGTAGGACTAACTAAGGAGTAGAAGAGAGATCTAAGACTCAAGTCATCCCATTAATTGATCAATACTGGAGTACTATACTATAAGAACTTTTAAGGTTTCTACCTAAGATGCGTTTTAAAATAAAAATCTACGAAGATAAATGAGTATTTTTCATGAGAAGATAATAAGTGGGCATCCATCTGGAAGAACCACAACTCATAAAATTCTAAGGGTTGGTTAATATTGGCCTACCATATTTAAAGACACTCACAAGAATTTAACATAATACCATTCATGCCAAATCTTTAGCATAAAGGATCCTAAGGTAGCCATGCCACTACAGCCAGTTATGGTGGACAAACCATTCACCCAGTGAGGACTAGATTTCATGGGGTGATCAACCCCAATTAATTAGAAGGTCACATGTATGTCCTAATATCTACTATATATTTCACCAAGTTGATTGAAGAAATAGACACCAAGCAGTGTAAAACTAAAGAAGTGATCAATTTTTTAGAGGAGAATATATGCACTAGTTTTGGGACTCTATTCACTCTAGTCTGTGATAATGTATCTACATTAATATCCATTGAAATTATAGAATGGGAATATGATAATGACATCATTCTCAAGTTCTCATCCAACCATTACCCTCAAGGTAACAAAGTGTCTGAATCTAATAATAAGAAATTGATGAAAGTAATCAAGAATTCTATTGCAGACAAGCCTAGAACATGACACAAGCTCCTCAAATATTCCCTTTGGGTAAATAGGATAAGAATCAAGTAGGCCCTAAAGGAATCACAATTCTTATTGTTATATGTCCAAGATCCCATCTTCCCTATCACCCTCAGGCTATCTACATAAAATTTCATGCAAGAATATATGGAGGAAGATCAAGATCTTGTAAGTTCAAGACTGCTAGACATTATTCAAATAGAGGATGCATGAGAAGAATATTTTACTAATTTTAGCAGAAACTAAACCATAGTGAAGAGGTGGTTTGATAAGAGATCAAAATTAAAGGTATTCAAGTAAGGAGACTTAGCTCTTATTTGGGACAAAGCATCTAATCTTAAGGATAAACATGGAAAATTCACACCTATGTGGATTGGCCCCTATCAGATCAGTAAGACACTTAGAAAGAACACCTTCAAACTAAAATATCTATAAGGAGAAAAATTCACACTGCCTAACAATGGGTAGTATCTCAAGCACTACATTTTTGCTACTCCACCTGAGGTCTTCATGGAGTAATTTGTAAGGCTGGTTATAATTAGTGTAGGTAGGCTATATTTGGTTTCTTTCTATCTTTTCCTTCCTATCCCTTGTTTGTACATATGTTTTTGCATATTTATTTGCTTATTTTTTTATTTTCTACTAGTTATCTTTCTATTTGTGTGTTTATTTTATTTGTTTTGTCCTTTGTCACTAATAAGACCTTTTGGAAACCCCTTAGTTCATAGTTTATTCAAATGGCTCAAAAAATTCACAAGTTTATAAATGCAAGTATGTATCTTGAGAAAATATTGACCATGGATCTAAAAAATGAGCTCAATGTTATGATTTAGAAAAACTAGTAAAGACTAAGTGGATAGGATAACCACTTCATAAAAACTCAAACATTATTTTGATCTAAACTTGGTTTTAAGAAGAAATGCACATATGGGATGAAATATTAAATTATTAGAACATAGACATGCTTGCACTTAACAAACATCCTTACCTAGAACAAAGGTTGCAACCATAGGTGATTGTCTGAGGATCAAACACTTGACCAAATCCTTAAACCTAGCTAACCCGGTTCCCAACATTTTTTAGAAAGCCTAAATGATTTTAAAAAATAAAAAAATAGGAGCTTATTGAAAAATCAAAAAAAATTCCAAGTAAAGGTGATTTTGGTAACCTTCATTAGGACTATTAATGTCTAGCTGGTAATGGAACAAGGTCATGAGTGGAGCCAAAGGCATCTCTATCAGGGCTATGTATGTCTATCTGGTAGTATACCAATGCCCAAGCCTTCCCTAAGCTAAAGCATGGTACTTAATAAATATCCAAACATGTGAGTCAGTGTTAATGATTAAAGGTATGAAACCTAAAATTTATCCCTTAAACCCCATCGTAAATAGTAAGTGGAATCAAATCACACACACAAAATGATTAGGTTTTGATTTTTTATCCTAATCCTATAGGTAAAAGTTCTATTTTAACCATAAACTACTTTTGATGATGGTATTGATCAAGTGGAATAGGTAACCTAATTATTTATCTAAACTAGAGTCTCTGAATTCTAACATATTGCTATGTTTTCCTCTGAAGTCACCATTTGTTAAGGTCAACACACCCCCATTTCTAAAAAATAGGGACCCTTGTGTTAGAATTGTAAAAATTTGTATTTTGATGTTAAAATTCACTTGACTAGAGCATCATTAATATGTTTTTCACATTATTTAAATTTGAATATCATCCACCCCTTGGTTTGGTTAGTTTTCTATGTTCATAATTCTGCTTTAGCTTTGCCTAATGTTACTAACAGTGGATTTCTATGTTTTAGATCATAGGTTTAATGGAGCTTTTTGTTTCTATCATTTTTTATTTCTTTTCTAGTTAAAGAATAAGTAATAAACTAATTATGGGTATGGTAGAAGAACTTGTTTGTTTGCACGTGCATGATCTAGATAATCATAGAGTTCCTCTTTATCTTGGGACTAATAACCTATAGATAATAAATCACTCATAAAAATGGGTTGTTATATGGATAACAAGGTAGATTACCTAGCATGAGCTAGATCAAAGAAGCATGAGCTTATTAGGAGGTTGTCAGTGCACTCTCTAAAAATATTAAGTTGAAAGAAATAAAGATGAAATACTTGCATCAAATGATAGAAAAGATTGAAAGGAAATGCAAGAATAAATAATTTTTTTATAAAGGAAGTATACTAATTATAGTAATAATTGGGTCAACACTAATGCTAAATAAGTTAGGTTAGGTTCTAAAAATAGATGAGGTCTTTATGAGCAGGTAAAGGGGTAGAAAGTGGAATTTAGTTGGGGTTAAGCTAGTGGAAATAACTTATTATTATTTATTACCATAGTGACCATTGATGGTTGGGATGATCATCGATGGTTAAGATAACCATCGATGGTTGGGTGACTATCAATAGTTGAAAGTGACCATCGGTAGTCAAGGTGAATGTCAGTGGTTGAAGGTGACCATTGGTGATTAGGGTGATCATTGGTCATTGCTCTGGATTTTGAAAGTGTTTAAAAACATGAGTTTGTTTTATGTTGAAAAGGGGGTCAATACATGATTAGAGGTTTACTTTTAAGGTCAAGGGGTTAGAGGATATAATGCAAAAAGGTCTAGGTTAGAAACCAAATAAATAAAGCTTAAAAACTAGAGATATACTTAACTGGTTGCTTGATGGCTAGTAGCTAATCCTAGAGTAATTTTGGTAGAGTAATGATACTTTACTTGAAGAATAATTTTGACAAAGGTTCAAGTCTCTATTGCAGTTGTTAGTTTGCTGAAGAGAAGACCTACAAAGAAGTTCTTGATGTTGGTTGATATCTTGATTCCTTAATAGATGATTGATGATTGAATCCTTTTTCCACCTCCTACTCCTCTTTTTTATAGGCAAAAGAGATGGAGGTGTAGGTTTTAAAAGGGGTGAAACTCATTACATAAATATAATTCTTGATGTGTTAACTCACTACCTAAATTAAATTATGATGTATTTGTGTTCCCACAAGGATTGAGTTTGAGTTCTCAAATGGTGGGAACCTAACCATCAGTGGTCAAGGTAACTGTCAATGATCACTACGACCATCAGTGGTTGAATGTTGAAGGTCAAGTGGGGTGAAAAAGGTAGGTTAGTGATTTGGTTTAGATATTTTAGCTAACTTGACTTAGGGTCATAGTCTGAGGTTGGGTAATGGTCTAAATTAGGGGTGTTTTGAAATCTAAAATCATCATGTGTGCTTTACTAGTGTCTACATTTTACCCCTTTTTGTTATGTAGTTTATGTCAGCAAGTTGTAAAACAAAAAATGGATTATGGGTCAATGGTTTGGTTACCTCAAGTATAAGATGAGGTGATCTCCTTCAAACAAGGAGTTAAATGAAGTGAAACTAAATTGAGTGCAAGTTTGATAAGTGGTTTATGGTAAGTCATAAGGTTGGTGACAATGGTGTTTGGACATTTGAAGCACAAACATGTGCACAAAATATGACTAAGTGTGATATCCAAGATTACATAAAGACTAAGTTACCATGGTTGATAAAAATAAAGGGTTAGTTCTAGAAGGACTAGTGATGAGGTAACTAGACCATAATGTTAAGATAATAAATCATGTTATTTTTATCAATCTTCTAGACATGGTTAGTATTTTTGTAGGTATCTAAGGTAGAAAGTGCTCCAAAAAAAATATAAATGCTTTGGTATGTACTAGGTGGTGCAACTTCAAATGTTCAACATGGCAAGGTTGGTTGGTGTAGTCAAAAGGAATAAGGCAAGGTCATCATAAAATATGTGATAGTTGGGGCCAAAATAGCCAACATCGAGGTGGATGTGGTTGGTAGGGTAAGTGGAGAAGGTAATCTCCCAAAAGTGGGTACTAAGGTGTTGGTGCCAAAATGTTGAAAAGAGGAGGTCCTAATTATTGATGGATAGGGGTTTCAAAATTGACTGTCGATGGACACCTTGACCATCGTTGGTCAAGGGAAACCCTAAAAGTGTAGAGGATAAAAAGTGAAAAAGAGTTGTCAATTTCACTTTTTTCTTTTGATTCTCTTGACTCTTGTGTGTTTGTGACTTTGGTGTTTTGTGTGAGAATGCTAAAAAGGTAGGGTTGATTGATAACTTAGAGGTTTGTGGTGAATTGACCTAACATGGGACTAAGGATGTAGAGTGGATAGGGACATGGTCAAGTTGCCAGAGCTAGGATCCCTCCTTGATGACGGTCGAGGAATGATGTAGGGGTTACACTAAATTGATGTATTAGATTGATTTGGTCATTGTTAATTAAATTTTGTTAGTTTGGTTTTAGTTTAGGAGGGGTTTTTTGGGTTATGCCCTAGGTTTGAGGTTTTGTTTTATTATTATTAAAATTTTCAAGTGAAAATTAGAATTAAGAAAGTTTATAGGTTAGGGATAGGGTAGAAGACATAGTTAGCTTAATTAGTTGTTGGAAAGGGGTAGTTTTGGTGGGTTTTGGGTAAGTAGGTTAGGGGTTTTTTCCACTAGGGTTCACATAAAATGACCATTGGAGGTCATACCCAACCGTTGGTGGTCATACCTGACTGTCAATGGTTAAATATTGGGTTTAAAATGGTCAACCAACCATCGGTGGTAACAGTGACTGTCGATGATCAACCAAATGAGATAGTGATTTTTTTATAAAAATTCTAAGGCAATAGGTGAGTTTAAAATATTTTAGCATTAGAATGCTAAAGGTATCTTGGTTTTAGGGTAGGTTAAAATTATATATATGTTGTTCATATAGGTGTAACTAGGCAGGTGAAATGGGGTGAAAGGATGTTATCCATGGGTAAAGTAGTTTATAGAAAATGAAGTATGTTTACTAATTTAAAATTTATAGGCATGAGAGTAGATCTAGATGCAAGATCAAGTTCCTCAGATCTTTGTAAAGATACAGCATGGGATGATAGATGATGACTAGGCGCATATGGAGGAGGTCAGCCTTGATGCAATGATGATCATGGCCCTTATCGAGAGATGAGATCTAACTATGAACACCTTTCTCCTACCAACTAGAGAGATGATTATCTTGTTAGAAGATGTACATAGGATCACATAGCTACCCATTCAAGGGAGTTGATATATCATATTGAGAGAGATGAGAGAGATGAGAGAGATGAACATATAGAGCTCTTGTATGGTGAGGATCAAGCCTTCATCAGGTGACATGCTAGAAGATTCAGCTATGACCCTTTATATCAAAGGGATAGGGATGATTGAAGGTTGATGACTATGATGATGATGGACATCTCATGTAATGCATTGCTAAATTTGAGGAGTAAGAGGTTTCCTTATTTGTTATTGGGAGTTCTGGTGGAGATGTTACTAGGTCAGATAGTTTTTTTGGGTGGGTGCCTATTTTGTTGGTTCAAATATATAGAGAGTTTTGGGGGTTTGGAGCTCACAAGAGGTATGGCATCAATGTGGTGTTTGTGATACATTATTAGGCCTATGAGCATGTCTAAACTCTAAGGCTGATGGGGTTGCCATGAGAAGGATATGCCTAGATGCACTTTAGGGTGGGTTTCATATGGTGGAAGAGTGATTATGCACTCATAAGACCTAGAGGGGGCATGAGATACATTGATTAGTTTAGAGGGGAATCAGATGCCTTGGTGGTTGGAGATATGGTTTAGAGGCCATATGTCATATTTTTTAAGTGGGCCTACTATACTTGGGATATTTTATCGATGTAGAGCTACAGATGGATTTTTGGGAGGATAAAGGGTGAGACTAAGCTCATCCCTTTTGACAAGGTTTATAGGTAGTTCAACCTGATATAGGGGATTTTAGGTCCATTCCTAAGGTATAGGTAGGAAGATGTTGAGTTTTTTCTTCTAGAGCCATAGCTAGTGGAGGTGGTTCTTGATAGGGAGGAGTTGCTTATTAGAGCAAAGATTGATGATGTAGGTTATGTCAATGGCTACGTAGCATGGTATCAAGCCCTATATTTAGTGGTATATTTTGGATGGCATGATGGGGGTAGGTAGCCCATGGATATGGACCCATCTAGTGGGGGTCTATAGGTATAGGTATAGGGAAGTAGCACTGATGGGTGGGTAAGAGTGGCACTAGCTACTGTACAGGCATAGATCATAGCTTTATAGGGTTAGGTGGATACATTATAAGGTTAGGATCCTACATTATAGGGTCACATTGCCACTATGACTGGTGAGAGGGACTAGGTGAGGGTTACATTAGCCTAGGTCACCCAAGAGTGAGATACTCTAAGATAAAATAGAGGAGTGACAATAACACCAGTAAGTCCAGCAAAGACCATCGATATGCAGAGGTATATAACCACTATATAGGAGTTTGGTATTATAAGGTGATAGTATTCACATATTTCTTAGTGGAACCCTAATGGGGTGAGTACAGAGCTATCTTATCAAGTGGTGTTAGTGTAATGACACCAAGTTAGTGGATTACATCTATAGTTGGATAGATAAGCACCTCAGGGGGGTAGGAACCAAGAAAGAGTGGTGCCCTAGGAGAATAGGTTATGTGATGATATGTACAGTTGTATATGATTTTGATGAAGGCCTAAAATCTAATGTAGCAATATGTATATGTTTTGAGCGAGAAGCACATTATTATATGTAATATTTTCTTTTGATGAGACATGATGTATATGATGTGATGATGATATATAGATGTGATTTTATGGTTCATGGTTCATGTTTTTGATGTGTACGGTTTAATATGATTATGCTTATGAGATGTAAACTCACTATCTTAGGCATTTGACATTTAGGGAAGATGTTTTATGATGAATGGTTATACATGATTATGATGATGTGATGTTTTGTATATGGTTATGATGTAATGATTATGGTTAGGATGTTTTGATTATGATCATGGATATGTTGATGATGATGTGATGTTTTGTTTATGCATGGTTATGATGTTTAGTTATTATTTATGATTTATAGTTATTATATTTGATGATGGCACATAGAGTAAGTTAGATATCCAAACTAGATGTGGGAAAAGAGATGAAAATCAGGAGACATATGCCTAAATGAATACATGAACCAATTATGAGAGGGTAAGGAAGAAATCATGATGATTCTTTGTTGGCAAAGATAAAATAAAACCCAAAGTTATATTGGCTTAAAGAACATAATACATTTGAATGCTTTGCATTAGCATGTGTTAGTTGATAAAATGGTATCTCGATCACATTATGTCAAGTAAGCTCATGAATCCCTTGCTTTTGTAGATGGTATAAAGGGGAGATGGGTGATAGGTGATATGAAGGGTAGTGTAACCTTCTTGAGGGTTGGTTTTCCCATTTTATAGGTGACCAAAAAACCACAATAGACAAGTCCATGTTTTAAGGCAAGGTGTATACTAATCGATGCAAGAAGTCTACTAATGTTATATATATGAAAGTTGATTGTAGCTTTTTTGGGGTAGATTGTTCTAATTTTGATATAGGGTCTTTTGTTGCTTTGTTTTGATAGGTTTGTGAAATTGATCAATGTGGAAAGCTTTAAATTATTTATTTTGATAAATTTGACTTAGCCATCCTTCAAAGGAGTGGTGTAAGTGTGGATTTGTTCATTTTGGTAGATATCTTTCAAGGGAGAAATCTATCTTTTAAGAAATTTAGATTTTGGGAAGTTGTCCTTCAAGGGAGAAGTCTACATGCTAGATATATTTGACCCAAGAGATATTTTGGCATCCTAAATTATTTCGATGCTAGGTTAAACATGGAAAAATCTATATAGGCTTGAAGGTTTACCTTTTATGAGGGTAAAACTTAGATCACAAGAAGTTTAATGATTAGTGAAAGGGGTGATTTTGAGAGACAATTATCATGGGATTCTATCTTATTAGAGATGAAAATTATCCATGAGAACCATGCCATGGGTGGAGCCCTAGTACCCATATTTAGGATTAGGCTATGACTATGATGGTTAATAAAATGGTTCTATGTTGGAATCAATTATCCTCAAAGGGATCGGATGAAGGTGTGAGAGGGGTGAAAATAGCTCAAATCAAGGGATAGTATTGAGTTAGATGAAAGGTGAATTTGATCCTTTTTTTTAACAAAATAAAAGACATAGATGTGAAGTATTAAGAGGCTTAGGTTTTGGTTTGCCTTTAAGAGAGGATAAATGATAAGCTCATGGTCCATACTTATGGGTTATGATGAGGGTCTAAGCCAATTGAAATCAAACTTGCCTCATTTTCTCTTGTCCATATTGGCCACATGTTGATTTTCCTTTAGGATGAGGTCTTTGATGTTGAATTCTCATTATTTTAGGGGATTATTATAGGCATGCTTGACTCACTCTTGATAAAAACAAATATGGTTAAGTGTAGCTAGGTGGTGCTCATTGAGTAGTTCAAGTCATGTTAAATGCTTTTGATGATAGTTTCTCTTAGAAATAATGTCTTGCAAGGATATGTGAAGAGAGGGAATCTAGACTTCAAGAGCCAAGACTACCTCTACACTAAAGACTAGAGAAAAAGGGGTAGCACCCATAAAGGTCTGAATGCTAATGTGATAGGCCCAAAAAGTAAAAAGGATGTGTAAATTCCAATCCCAACCAGAAGTACTAACCATTTTGCTTAACATATTATTGAGTATTTTATTTGAGACTTCCACCTATCCATTTACTTATGAATGATATGGTAAAAAAAAACTTAACTTGATGCCAAATGTGTCACAAAGACCTTGAAATTTTTTATTTTTGACATATTTTCCATTATCAGTGATGATCTTTATGGGTAACACTAAAATTATAGATGATATGATGATTGATGAAGTTGACAAAATTTTCCACTTTGGTCAAGATAAAAAGAATATCCTCCACCCACTTGGTGAAATACTCAATGGTAATGATGATGGAGTAGTGTCACTATGAATAATGTGGATTGATTTCCCTAATGAGATCTAGTCTCCATTGTGAGAAGGGCCAAAAGTCCTTGGATACTTGAAGGCCATGGGCCAGCACATGACGTAAATTAACATGTTGTTGACATTTAACACACTTTTTTACATAATCACAATTGTCTTGGTTGAGGGTGGGCCAATATTAGCCAAGGTAAAGGATGTGTTTAGTGATAGTTATACCATTAAAGTGTCCCCAATAGATTCTATCATGCATTTCATCGATAGCATAGGAAGTTTCATGACCACATAAGTAATGCAAAAGAAGGCCATCGATTCCATGTTTGTAAAGGATTCCTCCTAATATGATATAATGAGAGGTACTCTAAAGAAAATATCTTCAAGAATTATGAGAGAGGTTTGGAAGAATGATGTTGAGGTTGAAATAGTCAAAGGTTTCCTCATACCAAATGTCTAAAGGAGATTCCTCCACACTATAAATGGTAGGGAGGTTGGATTGGATATAAGAGGGTGTGATAAAGTGATGAATGTTGATATAGATCTTAGAATTGGAAGGCTAAGAAGGGATCTAGGAAGAAAGGAAGCCCTTGTATCCATGAACTTATTGGTAGGTCATGGAATAGATTGGATAAGGTAATAATCAAATGATGCTAAGAGTACATCTAATAGTTTTTTGTACTATTGCAAGAAAACATTCTTACATTGGTAAGATCCATTGACCTAGATAGCCACAAGTTGGGAATCACCAAAGATATTGATCATCTTAACTCCCAAGGATAGAGTTGTTTGAAGACCTATTACTAGGGCTTCATACTCAACCATATTATTGGTACACTCAAAATCAAGTTTGAAATAAAGAAGAAGAGGTTCATTATTGAAGGGAATGAGAATAACTTGGGCACCCCCACTGTACTGGCATCTTAAGTCATCAAAGAACATGGTCATATAGTAGGTGACATCCTCTTGAGAAAGAGTCATGATGAACTCATCCAAAAATGTAAGAGGAAGTGGTTGGTTATCTAGCAAAGGATCTTTGGCCAATTATCATCAATGACTTTCCCTTTAATCAACTTCTATTGGTGGAACTCAAGGTCAAACTTAGCTAGGAGCATGAGCCACTTAGCCATACAATGATTTTAGTATGGTTTAGAGTTCATGTAATTGAGTGGGTCAGTGTTGGTGATGACATAGGTTTTGTGATTAAGGGGGTAATGACAAAGTTTTGTAGCCACAAATACTAAGGTGAGGCAAAGATTCTTGGTATGGGTGTACTGAGTCTCATACTCTCTAAGTGTTTGAATTATATAGTAGATATCTTGCTCTTTGTTTTTTTCATCATGGTGAGCAAGCATGTCCCATGAGGAAGGGTCAGTGGTAGAGATATAGAGGTAGAAGGGTTGTTCCTATTTAGGAGGGGTAAGAATGGGTGGAGAAAGAAGGTACTTTGAGTGAATCAAAGACTTATTGATAGTCCTTAGTTGACTTAAAAGATGTATCATTCTTGATGATATGGTGAAAGGGTTGACATCGATACGATAACTAAGAGATGAAGTAATGGATGGTTTGGAGCTTCCCCTATAGGATACGTAATTGCTTAAGGTGGGTTGAAGGTGATATGTCAAGGATCACTTTGAATTTGGTAGGGTATACTTTGATTCCTCAAAGAGAGATGATAAATCCAAGAAGATTTATAGATAGGACCCCAAAAACACATTTTTTTGGGTTGAGTCAGACATAGAAATTCATTAGGTGTTCAAAGATAATTTTGAGAACTTTTAGATGATCCTTATGATATTTATATCTTCTAAGGAGATCATTTATATAATCCTCTATAATTTTGTGGATGAGATCATGGAATATGTATGTCATCATATGTTGGTAGGTTGCTCCAGAATTCTTTAAACCAAATGGCATGACCCTATAGTAGAAGGTTCCCCATGGGGTGATGAATTAAGTCTTATGTTGATCCTTGGGTAAAATCAAGATCTAGTTATATCCTGATAAATTATCCATAAAAGATAACATCTTGTGCCCTGTTGTAAGATCAATAAGTTGTTTGATGCTAGGCAAAGGGAAGTCATCCTTTAGACAAGCAAGATTAAGGTCATAAAAGTCAATATAGAGGTAAACTCCCCCTATGGTCTTGGTGATGGGATGATATTGGAAACCCATTGTCGATATTCAATGGGTTTGATGAATTTGATAGATAAGAGGCACTAAATCTCTTCTTTGACTAAAAGGGCGATACGAGGATGTATCCTGTGAAGCTTTTACTTAACAGACTTAGCATCAAGATGGATGATGATGTTGTGGATATCTACGTAGGGGTAGATCTTGAGCATATCCTAATAGGACAAATTAAATGCTATTCTATGATCATGAAGGAAGGAAGGGTAATCCTATTGCTCTAAGGAATTTAAGGTTTGGCCATCCTCACAATGTGGGGGTTATCCTAAGTACCTAAGTTGACATCGATAGTGGATTTATTCAACATGGTTTAATTTTTAAGAGGAAAGGATTTATGGATATAATAATCCCCCACACCAAGATAGGTGATAATAGAAGCATCATCTTGATGTTGGATGGTGTGGATGGTAGGAGAATCATTTCCTACCATTTTTAGGATGAATCAAATGAAAGGTTTTAGTTTGGCCACCTTTTTGATAGGTTAGGGGGGCCAAACTAATGATATTGATTAAAAATGTTAGGAGGAATTATTTAAAAATCCACAAACTTTGAAATAAATGGGGTTAATGAGGATGGGGTATCCTCCTCAATGGTGGTGATGGGTTTGGGTGAATTGGTGGGTTCGTATAGTTGTACAAACCCAAGGCCAAATAACTCATGAGGTTTCTAGGTTTTGATCAAAGGTAATTTTTGGGGTCCATGTTCATAATGGTTGAGGTTGAATCCCTTCTAGGCACACCTATGAATATATAATTTGGCAAATTTTGGCTTGTCCAAATAGGAGAAATTGAAGGTAAATGGTCAGATAGAATAGGTGGTGGAGGAAGTGAGAAGTAGATGATAGAAGTCCCCCATAGATGAAATTGGTTTGGTATTTTTGAAACTTAAAAGGAATGATGGTTTTGATATTGGGATCATAATTAGGATCATGGTCAAGGTTCTTGTTGATGATTTAAAATTGCACTTGATTATAATCAACAACAATGGGAAGTTTCAAGATGTGGGACTTGTGTCTTGAAACAACCTCCAATGACTCTTCTTTAAATCAAGTAAATACTGGGAAAAGGGATAGGAATTTAAATCAAAAACACAATGCAAGAAATAAAATATAATCTATGGTGATGTGCCTGAATGTAATTCAACCTTAATCCTGAGCACATTGAGACTATATGTAGGATTCATTTACATTCAAGAGCAAACAAGTGCATGATCAATGTAAAAGATTGAAACAATAGAAACAGAGGCTCACAACATAGACTTCTTTTGTTGAGATATAGAAAATGTCAATAAAGGCATAGCGTTCAATCTTCTCATTTTAATTTTCCAATCACATAAGAGGCAAATAAAACATGTACAGTTATTTAAACCTTCCAACTCAAGAAAATGAGACAAAAGCAAATGGCATTCCTAATCTCAGCTCTAGAAAATCTATAGTCTAGATTACTTTTGAAAATGACATAGATAATATCAACAGAGGCATAGGGTTCAATCTTCTTATTTGAATCTTCTAGTCATACAAAAGGCACAGAAACATGTAAAATTATATAAACCTTTCAACTCAAGAAAATGAGACAAAATCAAATGATATTACTTAGCCACAGCTCTAGAAAGTCTAAACTTGTTACAATAATTCTCTCTCCAAATTTCTCTCTGATAATGAATGATGATTCCTCTTGGTGATCTCTACACCCTTATTTATAACCTTGGATTCACTCCAGATTGTTTGCTTGTTCCCAATCTAATGGCCCAAATCAAATCTTATCCTAACTAAAAGTGTCTAACAGAAGATATCATATAGATTCTGAAATGCTTCGTCTTCTAGCAGTTCATTGGCTGAAACAAATTATAGGATGTTCCCTTCTCTTGAATCCTAGGTGACACTTAACCAATTTCTTCTTATTACTTTAGCAATCACTAGATGTCAACACTTGTCATGTTCTACAGCAGCCATTGAAGACACATGATGCTTTCCGCATAAATTATACTCTTTTGTGTCTTTGCTTAGCCATGTTCTACCTTTGACACTTGTCACTATCCACTTTCTCAAAACTTCAATAACTTAACAAAAATAAGACTCACTGCATCTCTTACTTGAGAAACTATGAAAAGGGGCATAGGGATAGGTGGCAATCTCTACTTGCTTCAACTTAGGACACATGGCAATCTTTGCTTCTCTTTAGCTATAATGTGGAAACGTTTAGGACACATGTTAGGCTCCTACGGATGGTGACACTTGGCAGCTTTCACAAATTTTTAGAAATAAAACCTGGGACCCACCACATTCTTTATTCATCAATGAAACATGAATATTTTTTAAATGGTGACACATGGTAGCTTCCACTGCTTATGGGAAGATACGTGGCATCTTCTACTGCTTCTAAGAATGGAGTAGAAAGGGCTCGATAGATGACACTTGGTAGCCTCCACTTGAATGGTTTGGTTGCATCTTACTACCTTTTGAAAGGGCACTTGACTCTTTGGTTTTTTGGGATGCTTCTTTGAATTACCTGATTGTACTAAGCCATTGAACTGAATGATTGAACCAAAAATGGTTCAATGGTTCAACACTATGCATCATTTACACATGAACTGAGGCATTGAACCAAAAATATTAAACCAAGGCTTTGAACCAAAAATTGAAACAAGGCATTGAACTAAACATAATTTGGATGCTGACACATAGTGACTTCCACTCTCTTCAGCTGGAATGCATGGTAGCTTTCACTACTCTTAAAAAATCAACACTGAGTCCTTTCGCTATTACCACTTAGCACTTTCTGCTTGATCTCAATACTTAGCTCTTTGAAACCTTCCACTGCAAAGAGATAAAATGTGGGTGCCAATATGTAACTATAGATGCTGACACTTGGCATGTTTTGCTACTTCTAAGAAGATACGTGGCACATTCTGACTAACTCATAGAAAGTATGAAAGGTGCCTCAGATGATGACACTTGGCTTTTTCACTTGAGAAAGGATGCCTCAGTCGATGACACTTGTTGACTTCCACTTGATTTCAACACTTAGGCAAAATGAATCAAAATGAAAATAAATCCCGTGCTCTGTATCATGACTTCACCATCTTGGACCAATGAATGCGAGGACAAAATTTGGCAGCACACAGCTAAAAAAATAGACTAAAATGTAGAGTAATTTATAACTCTATAGTTATTGGTGACCCTAAGGACTTTTGAGCCTGCTCAAAAAGAAACCACAACTCCCCCTAGATCAAAAATTCAAAATTATAGCTTCAACAATGTTGTCTAGTAGGTGGACCACTCTTCATCAGATAACCCTTACTTACTATGTAATTCATTGAAGGCTAAATCAAGGTTAATAATATCCTTGTGTTAAAAATGTTGAAAAATTTGAACTGTAGCCTTTAATTTGAATTCAAGCTCAGAAACAAAAACCAAGATAGCTTCTACTTCAAGGACTGATGAATCATCCCTTAGATTCTGGAAAACTATTTGATCTTTCTGTTTGGCCAACAGCAAAGGTTCAATCTCTTCTAACATTAGCACAGTGTTGTCATCAGGAAATGGAGAAGGAAAACCTAGTTGCACTAGATATTCAACATGCTATTTCATTTCATTGATACCTTCCTTTGTGACATCCAGAAGCTCCTAGCAACTTTGGCTATAGAATTGCAACTGAGAACTTCATTTACTCACTTGGTAGTGACCATTCTGTCATTGATTCATGTTGTTGACAGTGTTACATCCATTGCATCATATAGCTTTTACAGCAACGTTTATGAGTACATTACTCTCTCAGAGACTATAGCTAGAGTATTTACAACTAAACTATCCACCTTTTTGCACAATTTCTATGCATTTAGCAGGAAGGTGAGAGATGGCCTGAGCTAAATAATCTCTGAAGAGATTCTCTTCCACATGGATTCATATAGCTCCTTTACTAGACTTAAGACTTTGACACTGTTTGGCCTATTGGCTAGTTCTATTGTCAATTATGCTGCTCTCTGTTGCTCTGATCGAAATTGGGCTATTATGACCATAGCATTATTCTATTCGGCCAGTAGCTTTTGTTGTAATTGGGTAATTTGTAATAGGTGTTCCTCGCATTGTCCTTGTAGCACTACTTTTTCATGCCTGAGGGTTGTCACCGCATCTTTGACCTGTGTGAGCCCTACTTTTAAAGAATCATTTTAGGCCTAAACTACCCAGTGAGTCTGAAAAGAAATAGTATTTTGCAACTATTTATTTAGATTCTCTATTTCATTATTTTTATTATTGATTTTTGAGGTCAAACTATTACAGTTTGCCTTTTCCTTGGCTAGCTCAGCTTCCATCTTCTGTAGTCTTCTTAATATCTTCAATTAGTCTTTAGTAACTACAAAAGTGGATTCAGTCAGTAGCTCAACTTTGTCATGTGGCCTAAAGAGTGACATGTCGATGGCTACTGCATTCATCATGTAGTCCTCTGGATGCATTTGCTTAGTTGGCTTTATTACATATGGTGACAAATGGGTCACCGTCAATTACTATTGAATGGGATCAAATTGCAACTACAAATGGGGTGTAGCCAAAGCTTTATTCTCCTTAATCTTCTTTTTCTCTCTTCGGGCTTCCCTCGCCTTCTTAGCAGCATCAGCTCGAGTCTGGAAGATGGAAGGAGAGGCAATGTGCCCACCCATAAAAGGATGTCCTTATGGAAGACCATATTGAATAGCCAATTGTTGGCTATGGGCAATTTGAGGGAAAGGTTTCTTAGGAATAGAAGGGGAGAATGAGGTAATGTTAAGGCCTGAGGTGGCACTGATGGGGCAAAATGAGAAATAGGTATGACAGAAGTGGCAAGGGATGTCATCTAGCTAAATGAATTCATCATGCCAATAGGAGAAGAAATAGACTGAGAAGGAGAGGGAGGAATAATGATTATTTGAGGCATGATTATAGTACCCTGTAATTGGCACTGTGTGGTGTCCATCTCCTCTTCTGACGTAAATTAAAACTGCACCCTCTTTCATTTCTTGGGTGTCTCTTATTCTAGATATATTTTTGCTCCTTTCAATGAGGCTTGTGGGGAACTGGGAATGTCTTTAATCAAGACTGATGGGGAAGCTTGTGATGGTGAAGGCACCATACTTTTCTACATTTCTATGGCACTAAGGGGTGGAGGCCAAACTGATACAGTTGTTGTAATTATAGTTTTCTCTGAGGCTTATGACTCTTGGCTTGACCTGGCCCTAGCTTCCTGTTCTTCACTTGATGTAGGAAAATTACTTGTCTCTGGGCTGGATACAAGGGAGAGATGAAACTCATCCCATAGTTCTTCCCATCTTTCATCTGTGTCTACATTCCTGAAAGAATGGGTTGTTTGACAAATTTCTTGCCTATACTTCCAATAGGCCTCTATCTTTTTAGTATCCCAATATTTATTCTTTAATGCTCTCCTTAAGCCAGATGTCATTCTGACTTTAGAATCATAAACTCTCTGTTTAACATATAATGTTTCCCATGGCCTATTTTGTGGGAGGGGCAAGTCTATTAACTCAACATAAAATCTAGGATTATCTTCCCTAGGATTTTTCTTGGTTTCCCAAAAAGAGCAGGCCTCATGTGCAATTCTGATTATGACTCTATTAGTTCTTATCCAGGAAGCTATGAAATCATTTGGGTCATAAACCCATTTGTCCTCTATTAAAAGGAAACCCAGAAAGGCTAGCTTTTTCAGCAATACAACTTCAACATCTCTGGTTTCCAAAACCATGTTGTTTGTCATCCATGGTAGATTATACATTTTCCTTTTCCTCTTCCCCGAGCCAAATTCATTGTCAATTATGGATACCTACCTAGTGACCTCTAGGAATGCTAACCTAAGAGTCAATATCTTAGGTAGCAATATTGGTTCCCCATAAAAGCCATGGACTCTTATAATGATATGGTGGGATCCAAAATAAAAATCACAAGGTATTGGGCAACTAGCCAGAAGATTTGAAACACTAGGGAACAATCTGGTCATAATTGGTGCAGGACTGAGATGGAAAAAAGCAAGAGTGACAAATAATTCCCATAACTCATATGGGTCACTAGTCTTTGACAAAATGTGTGTCCATGTAGACACAAGAATGGTCCTTTGGAGATCCAAATTTGGGTCATACATATTAAGATACATATGTTGGGTAAAGAGTTTAGAGTTCTAAAATAGCATGAGGTGGAACAAATAGGAAGAATACCTGAATACTCCTTTTGATCTAAAATGAGAATTATTCTACCATCAAGAAAGCAATTTGTTCAAAAAAGTTGAGCCTATACTCCTAGGTTTTGTCAACGGTCTTCAGCCTGAAAAGGATAGCCATTTGTTCTGCATATGCTGCCATATCATCTTTCATGCCAAAGATGAGAGCCATCATAGATAATGCATCTTGGCTAGCCTATGTGAATTGAGCTCTTGGTGCAAGGAGTGTGGGTACCGTAGTATCATCATCACCCATTTGTAACTCAGATCTCAAGAACCTTGTCTGAGTGTTGATGTTTGCCCACATTCTTTGTATCTTAGCAATAGTGGGAAACATAGTTGTACTATCATGATGCAGGGCTAACATATCCCTGATAGCTTGCAGTGTGATTTGCACTATGAATGGGCCTCATTGAATGGTGCCTGAAGGTGCATGGAGAAAATCTGCACATAATTCGACCAGGTTGGGGCATGAATGCACAGCTAAGATAATGAACTGAGCCAGTTGTGAGGTCCATACCCTCATAGTGAATGTTTCAAATTTCCCTACTCTAGCTCTTTATATACACCTTTGATGTGCCCCTTCTCTAAGATTTTTACTACTGGCTCTCTAAAGAATTGGATCCATGATGTCATCTACATAATCCTTTATTTTTGTTGAATCACTTGCTAGACCAGTTTCAAGAAACTTGGTCCTTAGATAGGCCTTCAATAGTTGTGCGAGAGCTGAAGCATATGATTTACTTGTAAGAAAATTATCAAGAGATTCATACATCTCAGCTCCTTGTTGTGAATATTGTGCCCCCTCCATCTTTGTAACTTCTCTGTGGTAACTTGTATGAACTTTTGCAAAATAGAGACACTTTCACTGAAGCAAGTTTACTAAGCATAGAAAATGCAAGTAGCAGGATATTTTTTGTGCAGGTGTAAGAATGTTTGAGAACTTGTAGGTTTTAACTCTTGCTAAGAGGTATTTATTGACCTATCAAGTCTCAAAATGGCATTAAACTTAGATAACTGTTAGCAGATCCTACTCAATCTTTATGGAATAGCAAGATAGACACGTTATGAAAGTGGTAGTATAAGGTACCTTGGGGATTTCTAAATATTTGGAAGACATTTAATGTATTGGAGAATTTTTGAAAATTTTGAAAATTTTGAGCTGTCGACTATGTGTTCAAAGAACACTTATTTAAAATAAAAGTGGGAAAACAAAAAATGGGAAAATAAAGCAGGGAAATAAAGCAATATGAAAAGAAGAAACTACCTAACTACATTAATCAAGCATCTTTATCTCCCTCTTGGATCAAAAGAATAATTCCTAAATTTTATTTCATAACAAGCCAGCTTATATTGCCATATAAGTAATTGAATTTGATATAACTCTGATGACCTACTTTCTTTGTATGCCATGATGTCTGACCTGCGTTTGGGTGAGTCTGAGTCAAACTTGCCTTCAATAGAAACCTTTTGACATATATAATTTATTGACTTAACTCCTTTTACAAACTCTAGTTCTATCACATGATCATCCTCTTTCATGTCTTCAAAATTACCAACCTCTTGAAAGGATAAATTTGGAAGAGTGCAATAATCTTGCATATGTAATGGAAGCTTAATGTTGTTCTATTAATCTATAACCAATTCATAGCTATCTTGAAAAATGGTATAACCTGACCCAATAATTTCAAACAAATTGTTTAAATCATGGTCTAGGAAATGTTCATGTTATTCCACATTTTCTTGCAAAGTAAGAAGAAAATCAAAAATTATTTCTTCTTCATCAAAGGTCAAGATATATGCTTGTGATTTCTCACTAGGAATCTAAAATACATAAGAGGTGTCTTCTGAATTTTCTTCCTCTAGAATATTATGGATTTTATGATCTTCATCAAGTATAACATAAGTGCCCATACCAATAGAGTCATAATTTCCATATGGGTCACTTTGCATCATAGCTAATAAATGATCATTTTCTTCTTCGTGATTGTATTCAGTCCATTCACCTAGCTCTTCGACAAAGACCCTCTCTTCTTTATTCATCATGGCATGGGCTACCTCTAACTTTGTAGTTGGATCATTAGTGATGTGATCTTTATATAATGGTTCAGACAATATCTTCATCTTTGAACTGTATTTAGTTCTTAAGATGAGATGAGACCAATCAAGGGACATATATCCCCCTATTTTGGCTGTAAAGTGTCTTGTTAAACATAAGCCAAAAATAAGAAGTATATCTATCACTACTACATCTTGATTTACAATTATATTAGGACAAACATATAATTTTAATTGGAGTTGTTTGATTCTCCCTATGGTCTGTATTACTTTGCCATCTAGCTGTATGACCCCTTTAGTGAGTGGTTCATACTTAATCTCTAAAGCATCAGCTATCTACTTGGGCATTATTGTGGTACTAGCCCCTAAATCAATCATTGCATTATGCATCAGTTTCTTGCCAACTATTAAAGTTAAATAGAAGGGATCCTGTTTGGACTTGCTTACCTCTGCTATATTATTCACTAGGGCTATTGTCTACAGATGAACTGTATCTTTGAGTTTTTATTTTTCAGCAAGTCTTTCCTTGATGGCAGTACCTTTTGGCATTGCTTGTCCTTGTAGATCTTCTCGTAGTAGTGTCTTCTATTTAGGAATAGCCAATATATCCCATATTGATGCTTATGCTGGAATCTTTTTCAATTGATCCACCACATTTATTGGTCCCAAAGTTTGAGTTCTTTGAACATAAGGATATCTTGTTTTTTCATGAATTTGAGTAGGAATCCCTTGATTTTGCATTGGCTGAGGCACCTCTTGTCTGACAATTGTGTTTCTTTGTCCTTGAAATAGAGAATTCTCCATGACTTGACTATTTACAATCTCAGGTTGTTCCACCATCCTTCTCTTTGATTTGGTGTAATAATCAGATTGCACCACTGGTTTTTTGGAGGTAGATGCTTCATTCAAGAAAATTGATTCTTCATCTTTGATCCATGAGAACAAATCATGTTTTGGGGCTATTTCTTTCTCTTGTTTCAAGGACATTCCTTGCATCTAAGCCTCTAGGACTGAATTCTACATACCAAGAGATTAGTAGGCTTGATTATCACTAGAGCTTGTAAACCGACCATCTATTCTTCTTTGCTCTACCACCTTTTGTTGTAGATTACCCATAAGACAATCTCTGGGTGTATGAGCATTATTGCAAGGTAAACACCAGGCATTAGTATTATCCACATAGTTATTTTTCCTTGGAACAATCTCCCTATTTGAATTGGGAGGAATAGTCTGTGAGGGTGTGGGGACTACAACTAATTGGTTTGTTGGCTGATGGTTATTTTTATTCGGAGGACCTTGATATTGGTTTGGCTGAGATGAAAATCTATTTCCTTGATAGCCTTGATATGGAGGCCTAGAAAAAGTATTTTGATGTCTTTTTATATTGATCAACTCATTAGAAAATGTCCTTAGGATATTCTTGATATCATCCATTTCAGATGACTGAGTGGGGACAATTTCTTTAACATGTGGTTGAGGGTAAGTGTACATAGACATAGGTGGGCTTACATATTTAGGAAATTCTTGAGGTAATGGCAAGGAATTTTTTGGGAGCATGTGCATGGGAGGCCTTGGAGGTAACTTTCTAGCATCTATCAAATTATTCTTAGCTCTGACCGCATATTCATAAGCCTTTGGAAAAGTGTGTCCTTCAAGTGACTGAATCATAATAGATATATCTAAATTCAAAGCCTTAAGATAAAACACTATGGCCATACTTGGTAATGGTCTAGCTATAATATGGATTCTATCCCAAGTCTTTTGAAATATAGAATTAAAGTCAGTCATGGCTTTTTGTGGTCCCCTTTGAATGGTGATTAACTGCTATAATAAAGAAGACTTATCACCCTTATCTACAAATATTTCAAAGAAAAGATCTCCAAGCTAATCCCATGTAGAAATAGTATTTGGGGTCAAAGACTGATACCATTCTAAAGCTTTCCCTTTAAAAGAAGCTACTAATAATCTTATGGCCACATTTTGCTGTGTGACAACATGTATAGCGCAGACATCTGATACATCATGTAGATGCTCTTCAGGAGTTTTAGAGTCTTGCCCACTAAATTTAAGCAGAGCTTTTAGGGCATTCACTTGGATAGGGTCCCAAGTGTCTAGTGGTATTGGGAGAATTAAGGGACTACCAGTGTTCTAGTTTGCATAATTTCTTGGGGGTATAGGGGCTCCCATATTTGGTATTGGTATTGGTATTGGTACAAACTAGTTGGCTCTTCTTCTTGGACTTGTTACCAAAGGTGGAAAAAGAATACATGGATTTATAGCAGATTGTGATCTGGTTACAGGTCCAAAACTATGACTTCTCATAGCTCTTTGTTTTATATGATCTTGAAAGAGACTTCAAGATTGGTCCCACCGGGCATGCCAAAAATTGTTGATGATTTAAAATTGTGCTTGATTCTAATCAACAATAATGGGAAGTTTAAAGATGTGGGACTTGTGTCTTGAAACAACCTCCATATTTTAGAGAAGTTGGCTCTTCTTTAAATCAAGTAAACACTGGGAAAAGGGATAGGAATTTAAATTAGAAACACAATGCAAGAAATAAAATCTAATCTATGGTGATGCACCTGAATGTAATTCAACCTTAATCCTGAGCATAATGAGACTATATGTAGGATTCATTTACATTTAAGAGCAAACAAGTGCATGATCAATGTAAAAGATTGAAACAATAGAAATAGAGGCTCACAGCATAGACTTCTTTTGCTGAGATACTAAAAATGTCAACAAAGGCATAGGGTTCAATCTTCTTATTTGAATTTTCCAATCACATAAGAGGTATATAAAACACGTATAGTTATTTAAACCTTCCAACTCAATAAAACGAGACAAAAGCAAATGACATTTCTAATCTCAGCTCTAGAAAATCTACATTCTAGACTACTTTTTCAAATGACACAAGATAATATCAACAAAGGCATAGGGTTCAATCTTCTTATTTTAATCTTCTAGTCATACAAAAGGTTTAGAAACACATATAGTTATATAAACCTTTCAACTCAAGAAAATGAGACAAAAGCAAATGATATTACTTAACCACAGCTTTAAAAAGTCTAAACTTGTTACAATAATTCTCTCTCCAAATTTCTCTCTGATAATGGATGATGATTCCTCTTGGTGATCTCTACACCCTTATTTATAACCTTGAATTCACTCTGGATTGTCTACTTGTTCCCAATCTAATGGCCCAAATCAAATCTTCTCCTAACTGAAAGTATCTAATAGAAGATATCTTATATATTCTAAAATGCTTCATCTTCTAGTAGTTCATTGGTTGAAACATATTGTAGGATGTTCCCTTCTCTTGAATGCTAGGTGACACTTAGCCAATTTCTTCTTATTACTTTAGCAATCATTGGAGGTTGACACTTGTCATGTTCCACAATAGCCATTGAAGACATGCGGTGCTTTCCACATAAATTATACTCTTTTGTGTCTTTGCTTAGCCATGTTCCACCTTTGACACTTGTCACTATCCACTTTCTCAAAACTTCAATAGCTTAATATAAATAAGACGCACTGCATCTCTTACTCGATCAACTTTGAAAAGGGACATAGGGACAGGTGGCAATCTCTGCTTGCTTCAACTTAGGACATGTGGCAATCTTTGTTACTCTTTAGCTATACTGTGGAAACATTCAGGACATATGTTAGGCTCCTACGAATGGTGACACTTGGCAACTTCCATAGATTTTTAGAAATAAAACTTAGGACCCACCACAGTCTTTATTCAACAATGAAATATGAAGATTTTTTGGATGGTGACTTCCACTGCTTATGGGAAGATACGTGGCATCTTTCACTGCTTCTAGGAATGGAGTAGAAAGGGTTCGGTAGATGACACTTGGTAACTTCCACTTGAATGGTTTGGTTACACCTTAATGCCTTCTAAAAGGGCACTTGACCCTTTGGTTTTTTGGGATGCTCCTTTGAACTGCCTGATTGTACTAAGCCGTTAAACTGAATGATTGAACCAAAAATGGTTCAATGGTTCAACATTGTGCACCATTTACACATGAACCAAGGCATTGAACTAAAAATATTGAACCAAGGCTTTGAACCAAAAATTGAACCAAGGCATTGAACTGAACATAATTTAGATGCCGACATGTGGTGACTTCCACTCTCTTCAGCTGGGATGCATGGTAGCTTCTGCTACTCTTAGAAAAGCAACACTGAGTCCTTTCACTATTACCACTTGGCACTTTTTGCTTGATCTCGATACTTAGCTTTTTGAAACCTTCCACTGCAAAGAGATAAAATGTAGGTGCCGATATGTAACTATAGACAACAAGACTTAGCATGTTTCACTACTTTTTGGAAGATACATGGCACATTCTAACTAACTCATAGAAAGTATGAAAGGTGCCTCAGACAACGACACTTGGCATTTCCACTTGAGAAAGGATGCCTCAGTCGATGACACTTGTTGACTTCTGCTTGATTTCAACACTTAGTAAAAATGAATCAAAAGGAAAATAGAGCCTGTGCTCTGTATCATGACTTCGCCATCTCAGACCAATGAATGCAAGGACAAAATTTGGTAGTGCACAGTTGAAAAAAATAGAATGAAATGTACAGTAATTTATAACTCTACAGTTCCCATACTTTTAAGGACTAGGTAAGGCATCAAGGACCAAAATATGATACTCTCCTAATGAAATACATTGGAACATAGATTCTAAGGGGTCCAATATGGGGATCTACAAAGAACGGATAGATGAGCTAGTTTAAGCTTCATTGATGGTAGAGGTGGGGTCATTATTAGTTAGTGTTGAGGTGGATGAGTGAGGAAGAAGAATGTCATTAGGTCAATATGTCATGTTGTAAGATACAAAAGGACTAGGGTCATCTTGCATGGTTATGACTTGACCCTCATGTTCAATCTTGACACATCAATGTAAGGTGGATGAGATAGAAATCATAATGTGGATCCAAGAGTGTCCAAGTAAATTTTGTACTAGAACTCACCTTCTATGATGTAGAAAAGCTCTAGAAGTGTGTGAGGTACCAAGTGGATGTGGAGGATGACTATTTCCAAGGTTGTGGCCATAGTATAATTCAAGGAATGAAGGATCATTATGGTTTCTAACATGATATTCTTTGGCAACCAAATTTGGTCATAAGCATGAGAAGAGATAATATTAATACTCTCTTCCCCATCAATCATCACCCTTTTTATGGAGGTTTGATTGATGTATGTAGTGATGAAGAGGGGAGGATCAAGATATTTAGGATTAACAAAAGGTATTTATAAATCCTTAAATGTAACAGAGGAAAATCGAAGGGTTCTAATAAAGGATACAAGAGGTTGAAGGTCTTCAGGTTGGACCTCTATAGATTATAGGGCGTATATTAGTGTTTAGTGGTGATGGGGTGAGGTGTTGATTAGTTAGTATAGGCTAATCTTCATTAGTGTCTGGTGAAGTTGTTTTAGAACTACTCACTAGATATATTTATAAGGGTTGGAGGGAGAGGTACCTAGAATGGATATTTTGGGTTTTAGTGAAGGTGAAGGTGCTTGAGTTTAGTTATAAGGTTGAGGGGTGGAAGGATATGTCCATATAATGGACACTTTGGCTTTTCCCTTATCTTTTTATTGGGCCCACGATTGTGTGACCATATGGATAGTGTGGATGAGGGGAGGTGTTGGTCTAGATGGTTGCTTTGGTTCCTCCTCACTCTTGGATGAGAGTGTGGGAGTGGGTAAGTGTTAGATAGGTTTGTTTGGTGGTTGGGTTGATAATTCACTCAAGAAAGGTTCATTCAATAATATATCATCCTCATCCCATAAGTTATGGACAAGTCCTTGGAGAGCTTTGTAGTTCTATGCGTTGTGTTTAGGTTTCTTATGGTTGATGAGGCTAGGATATGCCTAATAAATGTATAATAAATGACCTCATCTTACTCTCTCTTTCTATTAAGTTTGATTGCATTTTATAACTTTTATTTTTATCTGAGATGAGTTAGGATGTGATTATCCATCTTTTGTTGATTATGATTCTAATATTTTAAAAGGCCTGTAATTCTTAACAAGTGTGTTGGAAAATTTTAGTTTTGTAGTAAAATAGGTCATCATCAGGCTAAAGAACAAATATGAAGTGGATTGCATGTTTTTGGAAGCATTGGACTCAATTTAGATTAGTTCTAAAACCTACAAAATCTATTCTAAAATCATCATACTTAGTTCTGAAACCTACATAATCTATTTCAGAACCATCATAGTTAGTTCTAGAACTCCACCATACTATTTCAAGTTGTAGTATTTTTAGACTTGGCTCCAAAACTCTATATTTAGCTCTGGTACTCCTATAGATAAGCTTTGAAACTTTTGTGACTAGATATGGAACTGATGAGGATCTATTCCAAATGGCTGATGATCTGTCAGATCAATGATCCCATTAAATTAGGAATAGATTCCTAATTTTTTGAACTTACAAAATCAAGACATTTATCACATAGTTGGACATCTAGCCACATCTTGATTCAGCATTTATTTTGGGCATGATTCAGTTCCATTGTATCTATGAAATAGTTACAGCCATCAAAGCATCTATATATACAGACCTAGGAATTTATTAGAATAGATATAGATATAGAATATAGAAGATAGAGAAAATCATTGAAGAATAGAGAGATAAAGGATAGATTAGTACATTTGTAATAGAGAACATTTTATCAATGAAATAGCCATTTTTGTTTTGAAAGTAATTTAAATTGTTCAAATCCTGTACTAGGCAGAGCAAGGGCCCACTCATCCAAAGAACCAAGATCTTCATTTTTATTGGTATTTATATTTCTATTCACAAAAGTAAATAGGTAACTTTTTTAAATTTATAAATGCTTCCAATTCCTTAAAGTTAATATTTTTTATAAATTTGTTCCTACAGGAGTTTTAGATTAAATTTTCATTTCTACGTGTGTTTGTTTCTAGCAATCTATTTCATTTCTGTAACGTGTGTTTGTTTCCAGCAATCTATTTCATTTTTACAATGTATATTTGTTTCTAGCAATCAATTTCATTTGTACAATGTGTGTTTATTTCTAGTAATCTATTTCATTTCTGCAACATGTGTTTATTTCTAGTAGATTTGCATAGTTTGATTCTAATAAGGTTTTAACCAAGAAATCCTTAAGACATTAAAAAAACCCCTAAAACAAAAAAATACAAATACCTCCATTCAATTACTAAATCACTATGATTCTTCTTGTTGCATATAGCTTTAGACACAACCCTAGTTAAATATGACATCAACAGAAAGTTGATTAAATGAAAGGGATGATGACACCCATCATTTTTGGTGCCATTGCTGGGGAACACTAGTTGGAATTTTCTAATTAGGTATCAACAAGAGAAACAATCATTCATTTAGTAATTAAATAAAATTTCCCTAATTTGTGAGTAGACCATGAGATTCCAAGGGTAGATATCTCCCCAAAATATTTGAACAAGAAATTCCATCATCCTCTAGTTTAAGAAAGGATGTTGAGAAAGAATTGGAGGCACCATTATCTCCTACAAGTTAAGAAGCAAAATTGCCATCTTTGGAATTTTTGGATTAGTCACCAGAACCAAGTAAAACCTTAGGGAGGAGGATTATTTCTCAAGATCCAATGAGGGAAATTTTTAATTCTCAATTGAGTAGTTAACCCCCTACTCCTGACTTTTCACCATCCCAAAAACAGACCACATACCACATTGATTGGGAGAAGGGATTAGAAAATACCAGAGAGATGGCACGAGAAGCTTAAAGATAACCTAAGAGAATATTTACCTGTCCCATTCAGATTGAGGATGATGAAACCACTATGAAAAACATTTCACCTGCACATTTTCCCACATTTAGAGGAATATCATCTAAGGATCCTGACCAATTTCTATTTGAGTTTAAAGTACTATGTCAAATTTATGATTACAATATAGATAATCAAAAATTGAAGTTGTTTCCATCTACCCTAAAGGATGTAGCAATGATGTGGTTTATGGGATTAACATCTAATTCTATTACCAATTGGGAACAAATGGAAACTATCTTCCTAGAAAAATATCAAGATTATTGTAGAGGAAGAAATTGAAAGGAAGAATTTTTCAAAATCAAACAGGAAGAAGATGAAAATATGGAAGATTATTTGGATAGATTCCTCTTTGTGAGTAAAAGATGTGGATTTGTACTTCAAAAATATTTAAATAAAACCATTTTTCTCAAAGGTCTAGATGATGAATCTAGGGAAACCCTTGATTTAATTGGCAGAGGAAACATTGCTCTATTAAGAATGGATCAAATCATAGAAATTTGTAGAAACTATTCAAAAATAAGGGTTGGACCTAAAAAAGGGAAAATGATTAAAAATTTAAATCCAGATATGAACAAATTAATGGATGAATTGGAAAAATTTAAAATAGACATATTAGTTCAATTAACCTCCACCATTGATGGATTGCAAGCTAAATCAAATGCCCAACTTGAACCATTAGCCATGTATTGTCCTAGATGCAAGAAGAAGCATGCAATAAGGGAATGTCCTTTGGATAAAATGGAAGTATGTCTTGTCTGTGAATCTAAAGAACATGATACTCATGCTTGTTCTCTTCTTCCACTCATAAAAAATTAGCTCAAACAAATCAATACATCATCCACCATAAAATAATTAAATTTTGTTTAGAGACAACCTAATCAAGGACAGTTTATGCCAAGACTAGCTCCTAATCCCTTGATGATGCCATGGGCAACTCAAATAGTACCACAAAGTTGGGGATAGCCACCTTGGGCCCCTTAACCCACATGGCATCCTCAGGATTGGGCTAGTCAATCTTTTTATACTCAAGGACATCAGCAACCTCGGACTGGTCAAGGAAATCCTTATGCTTGGCCATAACTTAGATGGAGCCCTAGCAATTATGTGCAAGGAAAAAAAAATCCAAATCAGAACCAACAAGCCATAATGGGACCTCCAACACAAAATCCATAGATTAAAAATATAGTCCAAACCCAAATGCCAGCACAACCAATAACAAACCCAAGAAACAAACAAACAACTCTTGTATATGAAACTAAACTAGAAAAATTAGTTGATTTAAATACAATAGATTGTAAAAAATTCAAACTAGATCTAGAAAAATAGTTAGCAGTCCACCTGTTATAATCACTGAGATGATAGAAGAAGCTAAAACCGCTAGCACATTTACACCTAAGGAAGATGACAAAGAAAAAGATAAGGAACCAGAAAGAAATTCTATTGAGATTCCATTTCTAGAAAGACTTAAAGAAACCATAGAACTTAAGAAATCCGAATTGGTGTAGGAACTAAGAAGATTGAATATTGAAATACCATTGTTACAAGTAATTAAGGATATTCCATAG
Source organism: Torreya grandis (assembly GCA_037957365.1). Lineage (NCBI taxonomy): Eukaryota > Viridiplantae > Streptophyta > Pinopsida > Cupressales > Taxaceae > Torreya > Torreya grandis. The sequence goes on along the minus strand of JARHVA010001835.1, from coordinate 2,653,199 downwards.
TTGAACAAGTTAATCAAATTGTTATGTTTTAAAAAACTTGGAATAAAGAAGCAGTATCCTAGGACTATTTAGGTAGATGGGAAACTTGTTGATTTATTAGTAGGAAAACTCTTACTACCTAAAAATGGAGATCTTGGAAGCCCTGTTATTTCTATTTTTGTAGGGAATAAGGATATACATAAAGTTTTGATTGATTTGGGTGCATCTATCAATGTAATGATAGTGGACACTTTGAAAACATTACCATTAATGGGCATATAACCTACTAATACCATATTCTAGATGGCAAATTAGTCTGTTGCAAAACTAGAAGGAGTTATTAAAGATGTGGTAGTAATGGTGGAATCATGGGAATATCCAGTTGACTTCCTTATATTTTAGCCAAAAGGTAAAACACTTGGTTATCCCATTATTTTGGGGAGACCATGGTTAGCTATAGTTGCTACCTTAATTGATTATAGGTTAGGTGATATGACTATTTCAAATGGTAAGAATTCTAAGCAAATTTCATTATATCCATTTGCATGACCTTTTATTGATAATTAAGTGAAATTATTAGTTGATAATCCTGATATTAATGAGAAAAATCTATCCTCTTTGGCTATGATAACATTATAGGATCATGTAAGAGAAATAGATGATATAGTTAATCCTTCATTAAATGAACACCAATTTTCATTGAAGCAGTTAGGATTAGTTCCAAAACCATCACAGTTAGTTCTGGAACCATCACAGTTAGTTTCAGAACCACACCAATTCTCTGCAAGTGAAGATAACTTCACTCTGAAGGAACATAATTTCTCTTGGGGAGAGAAAGGATCTGTAGCATCAGCTTTACAGATATCAAGAGATGGTGAAGAATTTTTTGATAACAGCAGTAACGAGAAATTTGACCTACAACAAGATAAGTATCATAACTCTTCCTTTTGTCATTTGTCTAGCATTCTGCCTCTAGAAACTTTTGAAGATGTTGCTACATATCATATATTCTTACCACATGATTTTCCACTAAACACCTTAATGGAACCCTTTAAACAAATTAGTTCATCATATCCTAGAACCAAACATGTTGAGATTCAACCAGAAAAAACTTTGAATATTAATAGCTGGTTAAATAATGATGAAGAAGTCAAACTATTTGATATTCTGAAGGATCATACTAAAGCATTTACTTGGGACTATAGAGATGTGAATGGAATTCATCCAAGTATCTACACCCATCACATTTATACTAAAAATATTAGACCGATTATGCAACCTCAGAGAAGGATTAATCCAGCCTTAAGGGATATAGTCAAACAAGAAATTGAAAAACTATTACAAGTAGGTTTTATCTACCCTACCTCAGATAGCCAGTGGGTGTCTCCTCTTGTAATTATACATAAAAATAATGGAAAATGGGGAATTTGTGTTGACTATAGGGAACTAAACAAAGCCACCCTGAGAGATTATTTTCACTTACCATTCATAGATCAAGTCTTAGACAACCTTTCAGGTAAACATTATTTTTCCTTCTTGGATGGATTTAGTGGATACAATCAAATCAAAATTATTGCTGAAGATGAGGACAAAACTACATTTAATTTTCCATGGGGTACCTTTGATTACAGCGTATTGCCATTTGGACTATGTAATGCTCTAGCAACCTTTCAAAGAGCTATATTAGTAATTTTTTTAGACCTAACAAATGACTATGTAGAGGTATACATGGATGACCTTACTGTGTATGGAGATATATTTGATGATGCCTTAAAAATTTTGGATAGAGTATTAACAAGATGTGAACAACATCACTTGTCTCTTAGTCATGAGAAATGTTTGATGATGGTTGATGAAGGGATCGTATTAGGGCACCATATTTCAAAAAGAGGAATTCAAGTTGACCAAAACAAAATCAAGATTATTTTAGACTTGCCTATTCCTCAAACTCCCATAGATATCAAATCATTCTTAGGACATGCTAGATACTATAGGTGTTTTATCAAGGATTTTAGTAAAATTGCTACCCCCATGTTTAAATTTCTTACCAAGGACTGTGAATTTATTTGGGATGAATAGTGTCAACATGCTTTTGAAGAAATTAAAGAGAAATTAGTAACTACCCCAATATTGCAAGGACCTAACTGGGAGAAACCTTTTCACATCCAAATTGATGTCTCAAATACCTCAATTGGTGCAGTTTTGGGACAGAGAGATGAAGAAGGAAGAATGTATGCTATTTACTATCTCAGTAAAAATCTTACTCCCATTGAAAAAAATTACACTGCTACTGAAAAAGAATTTTTGTCTGTGATCTATGCAATCAATAAATTTAGACATTACATTACAGGGTACAAAATATTTGTACATAAAAATCACTTAGCAATTAAATATTTAATGAACAAAGTAGTGGTTGGAGGTAGAATAATTAGATGGTCATTACTTCTACTAGAATTTGATATTACCATTGTGGACAATCCAAGCAAATCTAATGTGGTGGCTGATTTCTTATCAAGATTGACCAATATAGGGGAGCAAGATCCAGTCAAGGATAACTTTCTAGATGAACAATTATTTGTTATTTCAGCTAACATACCATGGTTTGTTGACATGGAAAATTATCTTGCAATAGGGAAGTTTCCTCTTTTCACTAAAAAATAAATAAAAAAATTAATCAAAACCAGTGCACAGTTCAAATGGTTAAATGGAATGTTATTTAAATCTGGTCCTGATTTAGTTTTACGTAGGTGTGTAAAAGAAGATGAAATATTTGACATCCTCCAGGCATGTCATGATGAACCAAGTGGAGGACACTATTTAGTGAAAATAACAGCTCACAAGATACTTGGCACTAGTTACTATTGAATATCTCTGTACAAAGATGTGAAGAGATATATCAGGTGGTGTGATCCTTGTTAAAGGATGGGATAGCCAACCATTACCAATGAAATGCCTCTACAACCACAAGTAGTGATTCAACCATTTGAGAGATGGGGATTGGATTTTTTTGGAACTTTTAATCCTCCTTCACAAGGAAAAGAGCATATTCTTGTGTGTACTGATCATGTAACAAAATGGGTAGAAGTGCAGGCTTTAACAAATGCCAATGAAGAAGCAGTTACTGATTTCCTTTGGCAAAAAATTATGGTAAAGTTTAGAGCACCAAAAAGCTTAGTTTCAGACCAGGGACTAAAATTTATGTCCAATATGATCTAGGATTTCACAATGTATTATTAGATCAATCATAGGAAGTCATCTCCCAATCACCTGTAAGCAAATGGACAAGTTGAAGTAACAAATAGAGAATTAGAAAACATCCTCACTAAAATAGTTGAAACTAAAAGAAGAGATTGGGTAAAAAGACTCCCTGAATTTGTTTGGGATTACAATATAACTTGGAAAACCGCAACAAGGTTTTCACCATATGAGTTAGTCTATGGGAAAAAGCCCTTGTTTCCTATTGAGTTTGAATTACAAACATTGAGGACAGCAGCTAAGGTGGGAATTGAATTGGATGTAGCTCAAAAGGAACAAATCCTTCAACTCAATGAATTAGATGAATTTATAATGGAAGCACTTCAACAAATAGAGATAATCCAAGGTTAAAGGAAGCAATGGCATGATTCACATATCAAGGAAAGACAATTCAAAGTAGGAGACTGGGCATTGCTATTTGATTCTAAGTACCAACAATTCAAAGGTAAATTAAGAACTAGATAGTTGGGACCTTATTAGATCAAGAAAATATTTGACAATGGTTCTATCCAGTTACTTCCCATTGATGGTAGTATAAGAATACTCTTGGTCAATAGACATAGGCTAAAAATTTATAAGAAGCCTCCTACTAAGGATGAATTCTTGATACAGATTAAAGCAAACAAAGAATTTGATCATATGGAAGAACCCAATTCTTTTAAAATGATCAAATAATTAGATGAAAAGATTTAGAATAAAGGGAAGAGAATGAAAACTAGTAAATGGCGTTCTCTTCTCCAAAAAAAAAGAAATCAGAGATCAATTGAAAATCAGTGATGGCAGTTGATCTTCTCAAATAAATGGCTAATTAAAATAAAACATTTTTGAATTCTAACTATTTTCTAACCATTTTTTAGGGATAGTGTCATCATGATGGAGGGATTACATCATCAAGGATGGTAATTATGTTTTTAACTTGTTAAAGGTTAAATAAAAAGTTTGCATGTGTGATTAGACTTGATTTAGAAAGATTAGTATGATGAGTCATCTATTATACATCATGGTTAAATGTGAAATATTATGAGAAGGATATTGATGATGGAATGAGTTGGTGGATAACCATAAAGAATCATTTTTATCGTTGAAGCAAAAAAATCCACTAGTTTTTTAGCTAAGTACATTATTTTTGCAGCTAAAATTGATAAGTTTTGTAGTTGAGTATAGTAATTCTACAACTGAATTCACCAAATCAGTAACTAAATCTGCTCGTTCCATAGCTAAAATCATCAGTTCCATTGATACAAGAAGCAATTTTTATCTAACCTATGAAAGATTCAAAGAATAATGAATTATGGGAATCAAAAAGAAGTCAAAACTAGACAATGACAGTTCACCTAGGCCTGAGCAAAAGGTGAACATCAGAAGAAGTTCTAAGAGGAGACCTATGTCTGCACATTTTGAGGCTCCTCAAGAAAGAAAACGTCATAAAAAGTATAAAGAAAGTTTATAAGAGTTGGAAGAACAAGAAAGGATAGAAATTGAAGCTACTGATATTTTGGGCAGCATGGCCATGACTCCTCTTAGACCAAGCAAGCAGAAAAGGAAAAAGAAGATGAAAGATTTGAGGAGCTAGTTTTCCAAGAAATGGGTGAGACTACAGCACCATCACATGCATAATATGAATAGGAATATTGGAGAAGGAAAGGGAAATCCCCTATGGTTGAAGAGGAATGCTTAACTCCTCGAGAACTTTTAGAAAAAGAACAAAACCAGTAGATTAAATAGGCTCTATTTTTTGTCTAGAGTAGAACTCATTATCTAGGAAAAGGATGAGGAATTGAACTTCCTCAAACTCAAGTTAGAATAGAAGGAAATGCTCCTTGAATAATTAACAAACTAATTCATAGCCAAGAATGAGGAATTAGTAGAAATTAAAAGGCAACTAATGGAGAATGAGGAAAAATGTACAATATAGACCTCTGTGTCAACAGTCTCTGCACAGACTAAATTGACTTATCTGCCACTCAAACAGTTATGGGATGACACATGCAGAGAACTCGATGAAATCAAAGCATCTAATACTGACTTGAAAGGAAAACTGGTGGAAGAAGAGAAAGCAAGGAAGGAATAGGAAGACAAATTCTACAAGGAGGAAAATGATAAGTATAAATGTCTTATGAAAATACAAATAGTTTGTATGATGAGTGAGAAGTTGCTTGTGTGTAGAATACCTTCTCCTATTTATAGCATGTTTTTAGAGGAAAAATTCATTCACTGGTAGTTGGCAAAGATAGGATGTTGCCTTCCACATAAAATAAAAGATGAAGTTGATTTCTTGGCCGCCTACTCCTTAGCTAATACAGAATAGAAACACCTTCTTTGTGAATTTTACCTCTATAATTTTATGCTAGAAAGAAATACAGGTTTTATAATCAATTTGTATGTAGGAGAAAGCTAGCTTAATGCATTTGTCTCTGTTCTTCAAAATCAGATTACATGGAAAGAAAGGGAGTCAGAGCATTGGTCAAAGGCTAGTTCATTGGGTCTCTATATGAGAATTCATTATGTTAATCCACTCACCTTTGCTACATATTTCCAATCCCATGTATTTAATGATAAATTCAAGGGACCTTATCTTTTCAATTTACAACAAAGCATGGATGTCTTCACCTATTATGAAAGGGCAAATTTTGATAATATCTATGATGCATGTTTAAAAAGATGGGAATTTCTCCCAGTGGCATTGAAAATAAGGGAAGTAATATCCCCTTTAAATTTGATCTAGAGTTTAGAAAGGGCAAAAGCTTTATGCACAATAATTCCCCAAATCAATGAAACTCCCCTGAGCATATGGATAGGAATGCGGACAAGGCCACCTCTACTTCTCACCCCCATATCTCCTTGGCAAAATAGAGAACCTTAACATCCAACTCAATTTAAGGAATGGAAAAGAAAAGTAGAAGCAAGATCAGGGTATAGTACTTTTGAATCAAAGCATTGGGATATTTAGTTCCAACCATTTGATCTAAGAAATCAAATGGAATGCAGGATATACAATCCCAAATTTGAAGAGTGAAGTTTGTAAATGGACTTACAAACAAGTATGGGGGAAGTGATGAGGCCAAGATATGCCCACTAAATTTATAATAAATGACCTCATCTTACTCTCTCTTTCTATTAAGTTTGATTGCATTTTGTAACTTTTATTTTTATCTAAGATGATTTAGGATGTGATTATCCATCTTTTGTTGATTGTGATTCTAACATTTTAAAAGACTTGTAATTCCTAACAAGTGTGTTAGAAAATTCTAGTTTTACAATAAAATAGGTCATCATCAGGCTAAAGAACAAATATGAAGTGGATTGCATGTTTTTGGAAGCATTGGAATCAATTCAAATTAGTCCTAGAACCTATAGAATCTATTCTAGAATCATCATAGTTAGTTTTGAAACCTATAGAATCTATTTTGGAACCATCATAGTTAGTTCTAAAACTCCACCATACTATTTCAAGTTGTCACATTTTTAGATTTAGATCTGAAAATTTATATTTAGCTCTGATACTCCTACAGATAAGCTCCAAAACTTTTATGGCTAGATATGGAATTGATGAGGATCTATTCCAAACAGTCTGCGATCTATCAGATCAATGATCCCATTAAATCAGGAAGAGATTCCCGATTTTCCAAACTTGTAGAATCAAGACATTTATCACACAGTTGGACATCCAGCCACATCTTGATTCAAGATCTATTTTGGGCATGATTCAGTTCTATCGTATCTATAAAATAGTTATAGCCATCAAAGCATCTATATATAGACCTGGGAATTGAGTAAAAGAGATAAATATATAGAGTATAGAAGATAGAGAAAATCATTGAAGAATAGAGAGATAAAGGATAGATTAGTACATTTGTAATACAGAACATTTTATCAATGAAATAGCCATTTCTATTTTGAAAGTAAATTAAATTGTTCTAATCCTATTCTAGGTGGAGCAAGGGCCGACTCCTCCAAAGAACCAAGATCTTCATTTTTGTCAGTATTTATATTTCTATTCACAAAATTAAATAGGTAACTCTGTTAAATTTATAAATGCTTCCAACTCCTTAAAGTTAAGATTTATTGTAAATTTGTTCCTGCAGGCGTTTTAGATTAAATTTTCATTTCTACAATGTGTGTTTGTTCCCAGCAATCTATTTCATTTTTGCAATGTGTGTTTGTTTCCAGTAATCTATTTCATTCCTGCAATGTGTGTTTATTTCTAGCAATCTATTTCATTTCTATACTGTGTGTTTGTTTCCAGCAATCAATTTCATTTCTGCAACGTGTGTTTATTTCTAGCAATCTATTTCATTTCTGCAATGTGTGTTTATTTCCAACAAATTTGCATAGTTTGATTCCAATAAGGTTTTAACCAAGAAATCCTTAAGACATTAAAAAAACCCCCAAAATAAAAAAAAATACAAATACCTCCATTTCATTACTAAATCGCTACGATTCTTCTTGTTGCATATAGCTTTAGACATAGCCCTGGTTAAATATGACATTAATAGAAAGTTGATTAAATGAAGGGGATGACGACACCCATCAATGGTATGAGAAGATTAAATTATCATTGAACCAATATGGTTTAGGAATTTAAGGGTCAAAGGTTTTGATAGGTGGTAGGTTTAAGTAGGAGGTTTGTAATAAAATTTGTAAAATGGTTGAATAATATTTGAGCAAAGGTGTTATGGATGATGGGCTCTTGGTTTTTTGGGTGGGAGCCTTCTTAGAAGTAGGCTTCACCATGGAAGATGTGGGTGGTATAATGGTTTTGGTAGGTGGGTTTGTTTGTTGTTATATGGTTTTGAGTTTGAAGGTTTAAAGGTAAAATATTTTGAGGTGGATGATTGAGATGATGAAGGTTTGGAGATAGGTGGGTAGGTAGAGGTAGATAGTTTGGATAAAAATGATGGGGAGGTTATTGATTTGGAGGGTTAGGTAAAGGTAGAATAAAATGAGGAATTTTAGTTTGGATGGCTTTGGGAGGGTTTCCCTTCTTCGTAGAAGGATGAGTTCCTAGGATGAAAGAAGGATGGGGTCCCAAGAAAGAAGGTAAGAGAGAAGGAGGTGGTATGGTTCTAGTTTTAGGTAGGATTTTGGGTGGCTCCACCTTCTTGGTTGGTTTTGTTAAGGTTTTCTTTGGTGGACTAGATGGGTTTAAGTCTAAATTCAAATACAGGTGGATAATTCTAGGAGTAGGAAGTATTCCTAGATTATTTATGAGTTTGGTTAAAGAGGTGTAAGGTGATTTGTTAATTTTTGATGGAGGTGGTTTGGATGGTTCTTCCATGGTATTGGAGGGAGAGGTATTTTATGAAGGGATTAAGGTGATGATAGGTTTAATGGTGGTTGAAATTAAGGTTGAAGATTCATGCTTGTTTTGATAGGGGAGCCCAAGATGGTGTCAAAAGGTGGCTCAATCCATATTGGGTTGAGAAGATAATTCAAGGTTTTGGACCAGTCTAGAGAAGGGTTTCTAGATGGGTTTGATTCTTAGGGCATTAGATTCAAATATTAGGCCCATAGTTGAGGTAAGGGAATGGTTCCTTCCCCCTTCTCCTTGATAAAATTTTTTAGGATGTGGGAGGATGTTTCCTCCATAGAAGGAGTAGATAAGGTGATATCTTCTTTTGAAATGGTTTCCAAAGAGAGAGTAGGTGATTCCATGGTGGGTAAGGAAGGTGTGATGACAATGGTTACCTCCTTTGGTAATTCTATCAAAAGAGAGGTGGGTAAGTTTGTTATATCATCAAGTAAAGGAAAGGAGGTGGTTACTTCCTTTGTTTGGGTATCTAAAGGAATGGAGGGTGATTCCACCACTTCAATAATTAGAGTGGAGGAAGAGGTAGTTGAGAGGTTTCCCCAATGATAGGTTCATTGATAATTACATTGATCATATGGACCTCACAAGCATGAGATAATTCTAGTTTGTTTTAATAATTATGGGTAGAAGGGGCATGATTAGGAAAAGGTTATCAAAATATGTCAAGTGACTAGTTCGAGGGTGCATTGGGGTTGTCCAATGCCAATTCTCCTTTATCAATCAATTTTTGGATAATGGTTTTGAAGGTGTTACACTTAATAATGGCATGTCCAATAACATGGTGGAAAGCACATAGATCATTCATGTTTTACCAACTAGGCATAGGGTGAGAAGCATAGAATTGTTGGGGAGGTTTGATAGGGGGAAGCCGTATAATGTTGTATTTGAAAAACTTGTCTAAAACTAAAGCATATGACTCCACTAATAGAGTGTATTGTTTTGGGTAGCCTAGTTTTGATTTTGACTTTATTGATTGGAGGAGTTAGAAGAGTTAGTTTGGTTAGGTTGGTTGAGAACTAAAGGTAGAGTGGTTTTAAAGATAACCATGTTTGTGGATGCATTTGGTTTAGTTTTAGGGTGGCTAAATTAGTTGGTGGTTTTGGATGGGGAAGGGTCATTGGATTTGAAGCTAGAGTTTTTATTTCTTAGTTTCAACTTCCCCTCATCGATTGATCTAATTTATAGTTTGTGTGTCATGGTGAAAGCTTCATCAAAGGTTCTGAAGGTTTGAACTTATAGAGTAGGGGCAATGTGTTTATCCCAAACCTAAGAGAAAAATTGAATTAACTTAGGTTAGATCAAAGAGAAAGAGATTTGGTTGATAAGACCTCTCCATTGTACTACAAAATCAGCAATTGATTAATCATCAAATTGCCTGATGGAGTAGAGGTCAGTGATGGATACCTTCTTAGATATATTGATTGAGAAGTGGTTTAAAAAGGTTTGGGCAAGTTGGGAAAAGGAAAATATGAAGTGCTTAGTGAGATTACTATACCAATATAATGATGGTATAGATAAAGACATAGGAAAGGTGCGAAGGAGAAGAGCATCATTGTAAGCAAGAAAGTGTAGACTTGGAATTTGACTCAAGAGAAGATGGTTAGTATCGTGTTAGTTCCAAAATGAAAACAAAATGAAAGAAACATACTGACTAGCATAACATCTCTAGGCCTAGTCACTAGGGGGGAGCTTAATGAGGAAAAACCATTTGAAAACACAACTAAAAAATGGACATAAATGATAGATATGAACACAAAACACAAATTTCTTACCAAATCCTTGATTGCTCCAAAAGGCTCCTTCTTTCGCTTGCTCAGCTTGTGCTTCAAGAGATCTTATTAAATGGAGTGTGGCTACCTTCATCTCCTCTTTGCACATTTGGTTTTGGCTTGGATTTTCAAAAAATTGGCATTATAGCACTAATTTCATGAGGCTTTGAAATGATTTTGCATAACTTTACACTATCCAAGATTAAAATTATGGTTGTGATCCCTCTTATTTATAGATTTTTCCAAAGGGATTGGATCAACCATGACCATCCATCTCAAGATGAATATGTGTGGACATTAATTAATCTAATTATACAAATAAAATACATAAATACCCTCATCATGATTTGGGAAGAAGGGGCATTTATGAGGCATGGGAGGGCTTAATCTTGATATTTTATGCATTTATGGCTTGTGGATGCCACCCCATAGAAATGATGTCATTTGATGATGTACTTATTCAATATCAATTTCTAAAAATAAATATTCAACAAATTTCATGGAAAATTAACTTAATCTCTTAATTCATACTGATTAACCTTAAACATGATTTAACAATTTTGGTGAAAATCTTGGCAATTGATACACAAATTAATCAAATTGGTCATAGTATCGTATTATTTGCTCAAATTTTGATTGAATTAGAATTGGAAGGTGATGTTATATGTTTTGGATCTATTATCCCATTTAGGATGTTTCTGAAAAAAAATAACAAAGGCACATGTCTCATGCAAGAAAATTGGTAGAAAAGAGTAATCTAGAGCACCCGAGTGCAAAAAATGTCATTTTAACTCAAAATGATCTAATCAAAGTTAGTTGCTTCATAAATTGCATTGCCTTTTTTAATGATACTCTATCCAAAATCGGCACTTAAATATGATAGGTTCACATCATTTATCATGTTTTAGTTTTTTAGGCCAAATTATGCATTTTTTATAAATCTTGGTCAAAAGCTTGGTTGGAGGTTATTGGTAGCCACTTTTAGGTGTCTACATCAAGTAGAAAGAATGTCAAAATGTTCTTAGGTTTTTTTGGGCATCCTCTTTACTTTGGAACTTAGAAAATTTGGGTAGCTTCCATTGAGGAGGGTAAGGTTGGATGGGGATGGATGGGTGAGTAGGTGCATTACATATTTATTCATAAGATAAGAGGTTATGAGCCCCAGAGATAGATGATTCTAAGTTGGTCATTTTGTCCATCAACATTTTAACCAAATCTACTTGGGGTTGGGGAGTTCTATAATTGTATGGTAAAAATTTTTGAGGTTGGGTGGATGAAATATATGGTTAACTTGTAGTAGGTTGAGAAGATGTCACATGTTGGTATGTGGTCATTAAATGTTTTGATGATGCCACATAAGGGTTAATGGGCACAAGAGGTTGGGTATAACATGGAGATATGTATCCTTGTGGATTAGGAACATATCATGGGTAGGGTGTCATGGGTATTTGTTGAGGAGTTTATGCAGGTTAATTTAGAGGTATGATTGGATTAGTAGATTGGGGAATTGATATGAATTGGGTTAGAGGTATGGATGGGTTAATTGGTTGGAGGTGATTGGTAACTCTAGTCTGATAGGTGAAAGGGTAGAAGGTATAGAGAGAACCACATTTTAAAATTTGGTGGAGATTAGTGTGTCATTAATGATAAGGGGAATATTGGTTACTTGGGTAGAAGGTATCCCCATGGTGGATGGAGTATGGGTAATAAAAGGTGAGGTTGTCCCTATGTTGGAGGTATTACTAGTTGGTGTAGGGGGTGTTTGGTTATTGGTTGGGTTATTTGATTGAGTTTGGGTAGAGTTAATAGATGGGTTATTGGTGAATAATCTATTTGAGTGATCAGGGGTTGGGTAGAAGTAGTGGAAACAAAGGTGTCTCCCATAAGATGGGGATGCATCCCATAAGGTGGATCCATAAGAGTAACTAAAGTAGGGGTGTGGTAAGACAAGGTGTTGAGGTAATGTTTTGGGTTCATATGGTTATTATCAAATAAGGTGGAAAAATCTACATCATCTTGAGAAATTATTTGAGGCATAGTAGGAGGTAGAAGGATCGGGATAACCCTCAACATATGAGGTATACTCCATGGAGGAAGAAGAAGAGGAAGGTGGCTCCTGCTTGGTTTGATTCCTTAACTATTTCTAAATAAAAACCATATGAGAAATAGAAAAGAATAAAGGAAAGCTCAATACTCAAACACAAAGTAAATAAAATAAATATATCTCAAGGTAATCAAAACATACACTAGAGTGCATTTAAAATCTTAGAGTACCTTTTATCTCACTTTTGGATTATGCCTTAGTTGGAAAGTGTGAATAAGAACTTGGTTTATAAAGCATGTACTAGAAAAGAAGTCTATGGTTGGTTTCAAGTGTTTAAGGCTCTCAAAAGGATTTGTATTATAAATTAATGTGTGGCTTGGTATTAGGGCCTAACCCCTCACTTCACACACTATAGTGATAAGGGTGTTGATTGCTTAGCCAATATATACCACTTTCTATAGTTTAGACTCAATCAAAGAGATGAGTTTTGGTTTCTCTTCTTGGTAATGACTTCCAAGTAAGATAGCCAAAGGGTGAAGGTGATATGTTAGGAAATGAAACCCTAGTTAAGCCTTATGTCAATTATTTTGATGTTTAATTGATTTAAGTGGTTTGGTATAGTGTGTGATAAATAAGAGAAGCTACGATTGATTACTTTGCTTTTATTTTAATTGAATGAGCTAAACATGCAAGCAATCAATGTATTAAGGTTTATTTTATACCCAAAATAAATTTTGATTTCTTTATATGAGCATAGAATAAGGAATAAAAGGGAATCTAAATGCTACTATGTCCTATGAGGCATGCCAGAATGTTTCTCTAAATTTTTATTTCTTTTCTAATTAAAAAAGTAAGAAACTAAATGCAGGTATGGTAGAAGAACCTATTTGTTTGTGCACAAATGATCCAAATGATCATGAAGAGATCCTCTTTATCTTGGGAAGAATGACACGTAGATAAGAAAGTACTCGTGTAAAGGGGTTTATAGATGGATATCAAGTTGGATTGCCTATAATGATCTAGATCCAAGAAGCATGAGCTTATTAAGAGGATGCCAATCCACTCTCTTAAAATAATTAAGTTGAAAGAAATAAATATAAAATAATTGCATAAAATGATACAAAAGACTAAAAGGAAATGCAAGAAGAAAAAAATGTTTGATAAAGGAGTTGACTAATTATATCAATAAGTGGGTCAATACTAATGTTAAATAGGTCAAGTTTGGTTTAGAAAATAGGTGAGGCCTTTGTGAGTAGGCAAAAGTGCAAAAAGTGAAAATTGGTTGGGGGTAAGTTGGTAGAAATAGCTTGTTATTATTTTCTACCATAGTAACCATCTACAATTGGGATGATCCTCAATGGTTAAGGTGACTATTAGTGGTTAGGTGACCATTGGTGGTTAAAGGTGATCATCGATGGTCAAGGTGACCATTGGTGGTTGAAGGTGATTGATGGTGGTTAGGGTGACCATCGACATTTATTGTATATTCTAAAGGTATTTCAAAAAAAGAGTTTGGTTCAGGTTGAAAATGTGGTATGTACGTGATTGGAGGTCTAGTTAAGGTTAAGGGGTTAGAGGATATAATGTAGAGGGATATGGGTCAGAAACCAAATAAACAAAGCCTAAAAACTAGAGATATACTTAACTGGTTACTTGATGGCTAGTAGCTGATCTTGGAGTAATTTTGGTAGAGTAATGGTACTTTGTCTAAATAATAATTTTGATAGAGGTTCAGGTCTCTATTATAACAACTATCTTGCTAAAGATAAGAGTTACAAATAAGTTCTTGATGTTGGTTGATAGCTTGATTGCCAATGGATGATCGATGAGTGGATCTTATTTTCACCTCCTACTCTTCTCTTTTATAGGCAAAAGAGATGGAGATATAGGTTCTATAAGGGGTAAAACTCATTAAAAAAATTTAATTCTTGATACATTAACTCACTAATTGAATTAAATTTTGATGTGTTTCTATTCACATACAGGCTAAGATTGAGTGCTCAAGTGGTGGGGATCTGACCATCAGTGGTCAAGGTGACCATCCATGGTCACAATGATCATCAATGATCAAGTGTCAAAGGTCAAGTGGGGTGAAAAGGGTAGTCTAGTGAGTTGGTTTAGCTAGTTTAGCTAGCTTGACTCAGGTTCATGGTCTGAGGTTGGGTTATGGTTTAAACTAGGGGTGTTTCGACATCTAAAACCATCATGTGTAATTTTCTATTTTCTACACTGTCCTTGATGGGATCATACCTGGGTTTCATAATTTTAATGATTTTATCTCAATTTGACCTTTTAATAGCCTTTGGTCTATTAAAAGTAGTTGAATCCATGTTCAAGCTTCCTAAAACCCTCATTTAGAAACCTTAGCATATGATTCTCTTAGACAAAATTCAAAAAATGGCGGGAACAATTTATATTGGAACACTTTAAATAATATATAGACTTAATCCTAATTTTTATAAGGCTTGGTCATGTTTTTCAACATGACCAAACCTTAGCCTAAAAATTATAATCTTGGTCCCCTTTATGTCTTGAGCTCCTTTGTCCCCTTTTATTTTAACATGGTCCAAAATTAATCTTTATAGGATCCTTTTAATTCCTAACATGGTCTAACTTTAATTTGCATGGTCCATATTATTTCAATCTTAGACTAATGTCTTAATCCTAAGGCCCCATTCATGTTTTTAAAATTGAACAAGACATTAGTATTAAGGCTTTATCCTAATTCCCTTCATGTCTATGGGCCCTAACTTAAATATCATGGTATGATGCAGGATCAATGGTATATGCATAAGTGGAGATATAAGATTGGATGGGGTGAGATAAGCCCAATAGATCCAAGGTATTACCCCACATACCAATCCTACGCAATCATTCAGATCATGATCAATAGACTATGTTTGAGTGGAGGTTGAAGATCAGATAATATAGGACGAAGACCAAAGACTAAAGGGGGTTCCTTATTATTTTTAATGATATCTTATCCTAAGTTTTACCTTAAGGTTTTAGTTGTATTTATTAATAAAATGAAACCTTAGGATAAAACCTATATTAAGACTATAATTAATTAAAGGGTCTTTTTATCATAATTTAAGACTTAGGACTTATGATATGCTAGCTAACTTGATCTATTTATAATTATAAGAACCAATCATATTCGATTACTTGGATCATGATCAATGGTTCACGCTTTCTTGGATGGACGAGGCCATCATTGACATCCATGAGGTTATCAAATTTAATCCTTGATGATACATTTCTAGAGTTTAATTTTTATGTTTGCACAAATGTCGTAGATATTCACGAGGCCATCATTGACATTTTTAAGGCCATCAAAATTCAAGTTCATAAGCCAACCCCACTTAGATAAATGAACATATCCCTACCTTTACAGGATCAATGAGGTTTCATTTGGAAAATAATCATGTAATTCAATGTTAAAATTAGTCTTTTACCTTAGATTCATTAAAGGCCATGATTTAACTTAAGGGCCTTTCTAACTAGGTTTAGATTTGCATAAGATTGATTATAAATGCCATGGACTTAGCCTAAATTATTATCTTAAGGTTCAGTTATGTTTTTCAACATGACCAAACCTTAACATAATAACATTAGACTCGGTCCCTTTATGTCTTAAGACCCCCCACCTTTTTGGACTCATTTCACTTATCATGGTCTAAATGCTTATAGATATAGACTTAACCTAAGTGTTTATCCTAAGGTTTTGATTATATTCATTAATACAATAGAAGCTTAGGCTAAAGACTTATGGTTATATCTTTTATCATTCGATGGGGTCCCTTTTATTTTGATCTAAACTTAGCCTAAATACTTTATCCTTGGGATTATTTCATGTTTATTAACATGAAATAAAACCTTAGACTAAAATTATTTAACCTAAGTTCTTTACATGGTCCCATGCTAGCTTAAATTTCATGCACCTTTTCAAGATTGATGGCTCGCATCTAATCAAAGAAACATGATCAAACAAAGTGAGATCACTATGGACTATTCAACAAAACCTCCAAGAAATCATGGAGACACCATGTGGCACAAATGCATTCACTACGAGACTAGAAGAGATGTAGAGTTCAGAAGGGCCATAGGATTTCCAAGTGGCATAATCATGGGGTTCAATACAAAGGACAACTAATGGTGTACAAATCATGGGTTTGAGATCAATGACTCATGTTTATCTAAATAAGATGATCTGATAGAGTGAGATCAAAGACAAATTTTAAAAGGCAACAGTTAAGTTTTAAAGCATTTATGAACAAAATACCATGAAAAATATAATTAGATGCCACATAACTACCACATAGATGCCACTTAAGAAAAAAATACAAACCCAAAGATTTTGTGGGCTCAAAAAAAGAAAAGGTATAAAGGCAAAAATCCAAATCAAATCCAATGC
The DNA here is from genome assembly GCA_037957365.1 of Torreya grandis. Lineage (NCBI taxonomy): Eukaryota > Viridiplantae > Streptophyta > Pinopsida > Cupressales > Taxaceae > Torreya > Torreya grandis. Next base: position 2,636,427 of record JARHVA010001835.1, on the reverse strand, counting down.
ACCAAATTAGCCTAAGTGAAAATAGCTGCTATCATTAAGTCTCAAAAAGACCTACAAAAATCCTTAGGATCTAGAGAAGCCCTAATTTGATCATAGTTAAACTAGAGAGAACTCAATTATCATTTGAACAAGTATAAATAGATCTAGAATCAATTTTTAGAACACTAGTGAGTAGTTTATAAATCTCACAATCATGGAAGCATGAAAATAATAAAATAATGAGGATACAGAGTTGTATTTGACTTCAGATGTAGAAAGAAGAGTCTTCAAAGACATTAAATTTGATGTGGTAGAATTGTACACCAAGGATAATAATTGGTCCAAGATTTTTTGGGAAATTAAAGATTTGCAAACAATCACCAAAGAAGATGAAAAAAATGCCATAGTCTACCAGAGATATTATGACCATTTTTCACTATGTAGCCACGGAACTAGAGGTATTACATTGCATTGATGTTATTGCCCCTATTTTTAAGGACTATAAAATTGACCAAAATATGATAGTCCATTAACATAGTTTTAGAGGATAGTTCCTTACTTTTCCCCCATAGAATTTGAAAATTATTACAAGCTATGTAAGCCCCAGGTAGATTTACCCATAATTAGGGAATGGTCCAATAAAAATGACTTGAAAACTGTCCTTGCCTCATGGTTGTATTCAGGAACCCATGTGATCCAAAACCCCATTAGAAAGATCCCAATCAACTAATTTAGGGTAGGAATTATAATGATTATGACTTTGTTAAATATATTATATGGTGCCCCTTCCACCAACTATGTTAACAAAATATGGGTCCCTTGTATATATTTCATGGTTGAAAAGGGCTTACTCCTCCTATTGGAGAAATGATCAATACTTTCTTGAAGAAAAAATTCTTTTCCATAAAGATAAAGACTAGAAATCACTTCTATATGATGTCTTATCTTTTGGATGCCCTACTGGCCACTACCAAAATCCCTAACATCGAAAATTGGTCACCTAATGGAAGGTAGATAGTCTCCCATTACTATTCCAAATTGTATATATTCAAGTAAAGGGACCACATATAATTCATTTATGACTATGTATACCCATCCCTAGTGGAATCCATTATAGGAATCCCCATGATGAGGGTTAGTCCCTTGATCAAGAATTATATGGAACTTGTTGGGGACATTTGGTTATATCTTGATTGCACTATAATCAGGATAGAGGGAACCTTATGTCAACCACTTAAACTACCAGTCTAAGTACCCACCAAGTTGGTTAAATAGGACATACCATACCAATTATTCCATGGTATTGATGGTGTATGTAAAATCAAAATGAAGGGGATACTCCATAATTTTATTTGAATATTAATAGAACTGTGTTACAGAATTGGGACAATGTAGACACTATTTCTAAGCACAAAGACTCATTCAATTTATAACTTGATGAATTGAGAAATTGGGATCCCCAAGATAATGTTATGAAACATTTAAAATCCAAATATATTAACATGACATATGAACATCAACTCAGTGTCCACAATTCAATGTATATCTGAGCATCTTCATTTTTAGAAGTATTGGTCAAAGTAAAGAATCACAACATCAAACTTGAGGCCAAATTTATTAGAGATGAGAATCCAGATGGTGAAATATGGTATATGGATCCTCTACAGTACCATTTTATATTAGGACCATCTTCTAGGCATCATCTATAATATCCAGACTCACAAGTTACACAAGGGTTAGGAAAAGAGAGCCTTAAAAAAAACCTGGTGAAGGGGCATCATCTTCTGCCCAACCTAAAAATATAGAGTTACCTATTGAGTTCATTGACATGATTACATTAGATCTTGGGGAACATTAGATGATGCTTTGGAGGCACTAGATAGTATTTATAGATTAGATGACGAAGAGGTGTAGGAATAGGATCCTCAAACTCAAGATGATGAAATAAAAAAAGTAAAAGAGAAAGGTATTGCTTTGGACTTACTCCTAGTGGTTCCCCCACAAAAGAGAAAGGATGAGTTATCCTTGGTTCTAGTAGGAACCAAGAGGCCCAAATTAACCCTTACTCACCCTTTGAGTGAGGTTAATTTTTTTAGTGATGAGAATCTTATTCATGAACCAACCATTTTGGAGTGCTTCATATATGGAAAATTGTAAAAGATCCCAACTCTATACCATCAATGAGTAATTACAAAGTATATTAACATCTATGTTCATGAGGAGCTCAAACCATGGATTGTGGAGTTGTAGAAGGAATATAAGGAAAGGAAAGTAAATTAGATGCCCTTAGATCTTCAAGTGGCTCAAAAATTGAGACCCTAGAGCCTCCAAAGATTACACACTCTTCATTTGGTGTCAAATTTGACCCAATCATAGTTAGCTTGCAAAGATTTTCTAAAAAGAGCTATGATTACAAGGGAGGAGTTCATTTTTTAGAAAGTGGAACCCTTCATTAGATTGACTCAAGTGGAAGTTCATAAACTAGTTGAGCTCCCCTTTTTTGAATAGGATATACTTGAATTTTCCTAGGCTCAAAGTGCCCAGCTATAAACCAATATCAAAGGCATGAAATAGCAAATAAAGAACCTACAATGGTAAAAGAAGAATCTGGAGAAACAAGTTGTTTATTTTATTCCTAATCTAATGATTAAAATGTTTGAGTGATAATTTCATGACATGTTTGACTCTATGAAGTCAATAAGGGAAAGACAAAGTGCACTAAACCAATAGTATGCAGTACCTAAGGGCTTAATCACCTAATGGAAAAGTTCCAAGTATAAGATGAAGGATTTTATTGGCATATTGATAGGGGATAAAATCCTTGGTTTCAATACCATCAGTATTTCTCATATAAACACCGTCATAGGGTTGATTATATATAAATTCAATAGTTTGAGCACATGGTCTAAGTTCTTAGAGAGACTCATCAACGATGATAAAGAGTTGCTAGATAGAATTGAATTATTATTGGGGACCATGATTGCAAAACCTAAAAAACATAGCTCCATGGGCATCATTGAAAATGATGATTTAAAACATAGTACTAATTTGGTCATGCAGGAGGTGAGGAACAAGAGTCAAGGTAAGTCTGGGACTGATAATAGCAGGGTCGTGGATATGATGTTGATAGTAGAAGAGAAGATTATCAAGGTGAGGAGAATCAAATAAGCCTTAGTGAGAAATGATAGGGACCTTAGAGATTTGGTGGATCAAGAGGATGAGATCCTCCTAGAACTTGTAGTCAATTTGAGACTTATTGATGAGTAACATCAAAAGGCAATGAGGTTACTTTAGTATGATCAAAGGACTTTATCAGCATAGGGTCCACTAGTTAGTTAGGAAATTTCCCTTTTTTAAAAGCATTGTAAATTTTTAAAATGGAATATTCTTTTGTAAAGGCATGTGCAGCTTGCTAGCACATTTGCCTGAAGGTCAGTCTATTTTAGAAAGTCTAATGTATTTTAGAAACATTGTATAAAGGAAAGTTGTCTTTTACATTTTGTATACTTGTAATTTGATATAACTGACTGACAGGCTTCTTTGAAGTCTATAAAAGGAACATTGTCATTTGAAAATAAAGAGGGAGTTTTGAGCCAAAACTTGTATACTTTTGAGCTATTAATGAAATTAAGGAATTCTAAAAAGATTGTCTGAATTTGTTTGTATCATTTGCTATATGGTTTATCTCTCAATTATTTATTCTAAATCTTATATTTGAATAGTTCTTTTGAATTCTTGGCATGTACCTTTTGAATTAAAAAAATTTTAAATTATGAATATGCTAGGTTAATTGGAATTTCTCTATTTTACTTCATTTTATTTTCTCTACATTTTTATATTTGCATCAGCTATCTACATAAAGGGGTAAAACTTTAAATTAAACTTAGTTCTTATTTGTATTATTTTTTATCTTCCTTAGAAGTTTGCCTAATATATGTTTTGATTCAATATTAATCTATCTTATTTCATATATTGGTTTTAAGTGAATTCCTAGGAAAGTCTTTAACTTTGTCATGATGTTTGAGATGAAGATCAACAACACCTTTCTTCTCTACCTTACCCTGTCTTTTTACTTCCTTTTTTAACTAGATCACTTTAGTTTAAATATCATTGTAAATATTCACATAGATAAGTATTTAGACTTAGGTTTGAACATAATTAATCTTACTATAATATATTATTTAACTTTGAAAATATTGGACCAAGGTGGCTCCCAACCACCAAATTTTATAAATATTGTGGAATAGTTTGCTTGCTCTACCGCTATTTCATCATAGTTAACTAGATTACCATAACTTACTACTCATGCTCTAAATTATTTGAATTATAAAATGAGAAGTTTTATTTAAACACTAATAGCACCTATGATACATTTATAGGAATAAACACTCTATAACATCATCTAATAGATATATCATTGGTTCTAGTGTCAACTATTGGTCTTGCAGACCAATTTTCCAACCTTTTCTTTCATAGTTCTTGCTTAGATGGATAAGAAATTTTGGATTCCATATTAAAACTTATTAAATTAACTCTCATCCTTAAATCAATAATGGATAAGTCTTTTAGGTCATAAAAAACAACATAATATTCATTAGATGCATCATCTAAATGCAGAGATCCTCCAACCCATCACTCTCACATACTCAAAATTATCATCTGCCTTGTGAACCAATCATGGTGAACATGCATTCCAACACCTATATATACACAATAAATAGGAATTAATGCATTATTATTATCCTTATACATATTTATAACATCTCCAAACATAAATATATAGAGGTAAAATGGTAAATATGAATTATATAGACCAATATCTGAACCTTATACCTTCATTATCACCTCTTCACTAGATAGGTCATCTTATTAACAACATTTAAAACATTTTAAATGACCTCCAAGACATATAACCAATATGAAGATGTGTTATATGTCTTTTAAAACAACCTCAATAAATTGTATCCATTCCTAATCCACTTTAGCATATCCCTAAACTCATTCTCACTCTTGCCTAGTTTTCTCATTGTCTTCCTCACTAGGCCTTTTTAGCAATAGGCTAAATTCCATGATCAGTTTAGCATATTTTACTTATGTAACCTACTCATAAATAATCATTTGTATGATACATAATTCTAAGCTTCAACCTCCATCCATGCATATGCTTTGACATGGTCAACCCTACCTATTATACCAATTTTTTGAGAAATAAGGGTCTTCCTTTAGCTTCCACTCACTCATTTGAACACTCAATGACACCTATAGGTACCTAGAAGAGTCCTATACATGATCCAATCATCAAAATATCCTTAATAATTCAATCTAGGTACTCAAAAAAAAATCTTCACCATCAGGTCACTATAAGGGTTTTATGAGGGTTTTTTATTGGTTTTCATTATTAACATTTATTCATAAAACTCTACCCCTAAAACCAATTATTAATGCTTGGAAAATTTATTAATATCCTTTTCCATCTCTTCCTAAGATCTCACCTTCCTATGCAATGGTCACATGTGCCAATAAGCATCAAAAATTCCTTCTTGGGTCTATAACTCTTCATTATAGCACTTGAGAGACCTAAAGATCCACTTTTTATGATTTCTTCATCAACTCAAGATCCAAAAATTCATGATAAATTTTTAAAAAACCTATCAAACCTTAAAACATGTTCACATGATCTCACAAGCCTCCAAACTTGAACATGACACCTCATTCTACCATCTAGGGTCTTAAGACTAGGTCTATGAGAAGACCACTAAAGAAGAGCATACCTATTTGGCTCACTCTGAGAGTCATGTGAATAACTAAACAGCTTTCTCACATTCTCTAAAATTTTATTTCGCACCTTCAAGTCCATAAACATCCATATCATCATCATCATACCTCTACAAGTCATATTCATGTTTAATCATTAGTCCATACAAACAGACTTACTAAGCACCATACCATTTTGAGATCTTCCTACCACTATATATTCACTCTAAAACAAATTATCTTGACACAAAACCTCATTCCATTCTTAAATAATACCACATATCTTCACACAATCTTTAGCTCACTTACTCCACCAAGTTTCACTATTCATACCTTTACTAAGACAAGACTAGGTTTCACAAAACACCATGTATCTTCACAAGATCACTTCTGGGACATCAATAACACTCAATTAAATTTTACATCAATTAAAACATTGATTCCTTAATATAAATATACCTAAAAAATATTCCCTTTTATCATTGATGGTTAACACTAACATAATAGATCATTCTCATTTTTCTAGGTTGGATCTCTCTCAAACTAATCTTTCTCCCAATCTAGGCTTTTTCCCCCTTTGACATTAATTAAAAATTGTCATACATAGTCTCATAAGGTCATAAATACCTTTAATGAAGATTAATTCACTCACTCATGTGTTTCCAATGATGACCAACACATTTTATGTAACAACTGTCCCTCTAGGTCCCACTTGGCCTTCTCCAAAGATTATCAACCCTTCTCACATGAAGCTAACAACCATTAATAAATTTTGAAGTAAAAACAAGATCCTATGAATTATCCAATCCATATTTAAATATGCTCATAATTTCTCACATGTCTTGACAACACTTCTTAATAGTTCTTTAGAACAATCTAGGGCAAACCTCCAACTAAACATAAAGAACTACCTTTCAATGATCTGAATAGCAAGAACACACTCAATACAACTTGTCTCACTCTTATTGATTTATATATAGTAACACTTGAATAAATAACTCCCTTTTTTTTTTAAAATCATCTTCTAATAACCATATTTAATTAGATCTTATAGAGACCTACACACATTAGACTTATCTACAAATAATAGTATTATTCCAAAGAACAATCTTAGTCATCTATACACAAACATATCCATTATCCATATGTCATATCAAATTATTATTCATAAAATATTCTATCCCCTTTATGTTTAACAAGCCATGATGGCTCAAACCAGCTCAAAATAACTTTCACATAGTAAACTACCAGTTAGATCTATGAGACCTCAATCTTTGTGTCATAACTCTGTCAAATAACCATCAAACTCTATTAAGATTGTTATGGCATATCAGACCTTTGAGTAAGATTACACTGATAAATTTTATACTGCACACACTTTATCAAGGTCCTTATACACTTTCCACATGCATTACATGATCCTAATGTCACTTTGACATTCATCAAGATCACTCAACTCCACATGGTTCATTTCATATGATGTTCATTGAACTTCACTAGTCTTTACAAGTTTATTCACTTCATGAAAGATCTTATAGGTTATGGATTCATAAAACCTTCATTATATTCCAATCATGTCATATGATTAAAATACTTACATCATCACCCAAATTTACCTTATACATTGTTGATCATGTCCATAAGGTACAAACATATTCTTAGGTCTTTATACACTCAGATACATCTTCATAATTTATGAATACCAAATTAAACAAAGTGAACATATATCAAGCTCCCCCTTTATTATTATACTTTATACCCTCATAAGATCACTTATAAAAATTCAACCCAAACACACTATGCATATAGGAAACTTCACAATCTTGCACAGTCAACCACCTTCTTTTCTTAGGCCTAGTAAAGACCTAAAGCATTCAGTCATCTTCTCATCTCTATTATCTACCCTTCCTTATCTATGTATCATCTTATCATGGCCTCATAAACATACTTAGGCCTATAGCATACCTCTCCTCATTTATGATAGCTTCATAAACTCAACTCAACTCCTCTAGTTTGATGATCAACTTTAATCTTCACTTGTAGACCTCTACCTTTATAGATAATTATGACTTACTTGTAGATCTCTTTGTGATGTTTCATCATTGATACATGTCACATGATCATATGTCATGGCTTAGGTCACTTCATATCATCTTCATGGAAATACAAGGTCAAACATACTCTTTAGATCATCTATAGTCCTTCAATCTTATGGGCAATACCTCTACCAAGAATGGCATTGGTCTTATAAACCAATCAATAATTCTCATGAGCCTCTGCTTACTTACTTTATTAAGATACATGTAAATACCTTATTAAAAGGCCTAAAATAAGGTTATGTAAGACACCTTGATGCCTTGATCTTATTCATCCATGTTATGACCTCAACATAACATTAATCAAGCATATTTGGACCTCTACCTTTCTTTCAACATGTCTTAAAAAGTCCTTAGGTTTTATTTTTGACTTGGATTCAATATAATCCTTTTTATTCTTAGTTAATATTACTTGTACCATCATGTAATCCTCAACCATGAATTTCACAAGCTTATCCATCTTGTGATTATAGGAGCACCTTCAAGCTATCAAGATTCCTCTAAATAACCTACTCTTATACCAATTTTTGAAAGCATAACCACTCAGAGTGGGGGTGAATTAGTGTCTTAAAACAATCATTGCTTTCCACTTAACATGATTAACCTTTCAAACCAATATAGTGATCAAGTAAAGCATATATAATTAATTGCATAAAACATGAAGTAATATATCAATATATGAACACAAGAGATATGTGGGAAACCCTCATGGGGGATAAAACCCACTAAAACACTAATTGGACTATAGTCCTTTAAGTAATGAATCAAGATTTAGTGAAGCACCAACCCCACAAGGATCACCAACCCCTCACTAGTTAAGCACCAAATCAACAATACCTTTAGAAAAATATAAATTTCAAGGAGTCACCCACCCCCTAAGTGACTTAACACCAACTCAACCACTTCAAGGACACTTCTGAAATCTCTAATTTGCAAGGTAGCTCCCACTCCCTCTTGACTAATTTTCAACTTAGTCAAGATAACTTGATCACCTAAAGACACTTTATTTCTCAAAAAACATATTATGACCTCTTCTTTAGCTCTCTATCTACTCTATCCACTATCATACATCAGGAACACATCTCTAATTCAACTTTGATGGTGTCTCAATCAACACAAGATCACTCCTTCAACACTCTCAAACTACCTCTTCAAACAAGCAAATATGCACTTCTTATAATTTGCTAAAATATCCCTCATATGGATTGATTATTTCATATGACCTTTCTCATCACACTCATAACTTATATAGGATATTCATGACTGATCCTCTACTCCCCTTTGATGGTTTACATGACCTACTTCTAATCCTCAAAGATCTCTTTTCTTTGTTTGCTCTCTCACACCTCTTACTTTCACAAATATGCCTATTATGCCTTGTACTTATACCAATAATTATAATACTCACACTATTGGTTGAAAAATACAATAATTTATTAGTATTAGAACAAAAAAATGTCTTAAGACATGTTACACACAATACTTAATCAGATTAAGATCACTATTAGGTCAGCCAAACTCATTTAAACCTCAATCTTCTCCACAAATCAACTTGAACCACTATGTCCTAGATGGACCTCACCAAAGTCATCAATCCTTTAAAAAAATTAAATTAAAACATAAAATAACCACTTCCATTCTCAATAAGTCATAAATCATTGACTTACCTCATGAAAGCTCCATTAGGCCTAACTACCCCAAAAACACTATCTACAAAGATAAAGCTCAAAAAAATTATAAAAACACTTTCAAGGAATAATAAACATATTTATTTAAACTTCATAACCTCAAGGTCATCATCAAATCCATTAAAAATCTTCTATCAGGCTCCAAACACTCAAAATTACTTATACAAAAGACTCACTTTGTTCTGACATAAAGCTCCAAAACACAGTCAAGAACCTGTGACCACCAACATCTACATATGAATTTTAAAACACTTTAGATGAAATTATAATATATTATGTAACCTATAATACATAACCACAGTATGTTTATACTTAAAAACTCATCAAAATGACATAGGAACATCAAACTCACTAACACATAGAAAACTGTCTATAGCTCCAAAAACATAGTCATGAAGAATATTATCTTTGGATCTTATAAGAAGACTTTCAAGACATATAATTAAAATTAATAGTTCCTATATGACATATATAAAATCATAAAATGGATATATCATTGGTTATAGTGTTAATTGTTGGTCTTGTAGACCAATTTGTCAACCTTCTCTTTCACAGTTCTTGCTCAACTAGATAAGCCATTTTTGCTTCAATATTACAACCCCTTAAAGCGAATCTCAAAATTACATCAGGAATTTATAATTATTTTATGTCCTAAAAAACAACATCATATTAATTATATGTATCATCTAAGTGCAAAGATCCTCTAACTCATCACTCTCACTTAGAACTCTCATTCTACCTTGTGAACTAGTCATGGTGAACATGCATTCCAAAACCTATGTATAAATAATAAAGAGGTATTGATTCATTATTTTTATCATTATAGATATTTATAACATATAAAAATAAAAATATATAGAGTTCAAATGGATAATATGAATTATATACACCAATCTTTGAACCTTACACCTTCATTGTCACCTCTTCACTAGACAGGTCATCTTGTGAACAACATTTTAAATGACATCCAATAAATATAAAAAATATATAAATGTTTTATATATATTTAAAAATAACCTAAATCAATTGTATCTATTCCTAATCCACTATAACATATCCCTAAACTCATTCTAATTACTACTTGGCTTTCTCACTATCTTCCTCACTAGGCCTTTTTAGCAATAGGCCAACTTCCATGACTAGTTTAGAATATTTTACTTACGTAACCTGATAAAAAATAATCATTTTCATGATAAATAAGTCTCAAGATTCAACCTCCATCCATTTTTATGCTTTGACTTGGTTAACACTGCCTGTTATACCAATTTTTTGAGAAATAAGGGTTTTCATTTAGCTTCCACTCACTCATTTGAACACTCAATGCCACCTAAAAGTACTTATAATAGTCCTATACATTCTCAAATAATAAAAATATCATTACTAAATCATTTTGGGAACTCAAAAACAAAATCTTCACCATCGGGTCACTATAAGGGTTTTATGAGGGTTTTAGACCGGTTTCCATTCTTATCATTTATTCATAAAATTTTACCCTTAAAACAAAATAATAATGATTTTAAAACATTTTTATGTCCCTTTACCATATCTCCCTAATATCTCATCTTCCCATGAAATAGTCACACATGCCAACAAGCATCAAAATTTCCTTTTCAAGGCTGCAACTCTTCATTTTAGCACTTAAGAGACCTACAAATCCACTTTTCATGATTTCTTCTCCAAATAAAGATATAAAAATTCATGATCACTCTTTAAAAAACATATCATAAATAAAAACATGCTCACATTATCTCAAAATCCTCCAAACCTAATCATGACACCTCATTCTTCCATATAGGGTCTTAAGACTAGGTCTATGAGATGACCACCAAAGAAGAGCATACCTCTTCAGCTCACTCTAAGAGTCATGTGACTGACTCAACACCTTTCTCACATGATATAAAAATATATTTCACACCTTTAATTCCATATACATCTATATCAACATCATCATCATACCTCTACAATCCATATGAATGCTTAAGCACTATTCCATTCAAACAAACCTACTAGGTACCATACCATTTTAAGATCTTCTTGCCACTATAGATTCACTCTAAGACACATTATCATGACAAAAAAAATCATACCATTCTCAAATATATCCACATATATTCTCACAATCCTCATCTCACTTACTCCATCAAGCTTAACTATTCATGCCTTTACCAAGACAAGACTAGGTTTCATAAAACACCATATATCTTCAGAAGATCACTTTCGAGACATCAATAACACTCAATTGCCTTTGAAATTAATGATAAAATTAATTCCTCAATAGTAACATACCTTAACATTTTTGACCTTGATCACTAAACATTTCACAATATTTTTGATGATGAGTTGGTCTTTGTTAAAATATCCTTATAACCTTCTAGGTCTAAAGATAGTCTAGTCTTTGATGCATCCTAGTATAACAAAAAAAATCATACTTAGTAATTTTATTGTGATAACTATGTTTTTCATATAATTAGACTCATTTTGATTTTAAAATGTGTCAATCTCATGAAGTCTTACTTGGTGTTTCATCAAGCTTAGACAATAGGTAGATGAGCTTTTGATTAATTATGTGGTCTTTCTTCAATTTGGTCATTTTTCATAAAATATCATAAGAGAGCATCATAAATGAAGAAACATCAAATGTAAATTTTTAGATGTGTCAATCTCGTAGACCTATTATAACTATCATATCTTAAGAGAGCATGATGAATAAAGAAATTCCATGTAAAACCTATCAAACATATCAGTATCCTAGACCTATCAAAGGTGTCAGATCTTGAGAGAGCCTAAAAAATGAATAAAATATACGTATAACTTGTCAAATGCATCAATATCTTAGACCTATCAAAGGTTTCAAATTTTTAGTGATCCCAATAAATGAATAAATGCCATGTGGAACCTGTTGATGTACTAGTCTCCCAAACCTATCAAAGGTGTCAAATCTTGGGAGAGCCTAATGAATTAAGAAATTCCATGTGGAACTTATTAAATTTGTTAGTCTCCTAGACCTATCAAAGGTTTAATATCCTAGGATAGCCTAATAAATGAATAAATATCACATGGAACCTGTTAGATGTCTTAATCTCCCAAACTTATCATAGGTGCCATATCCTAAGACAGATTCATGAATGAGAAAACACCATATGGCATAGTTGTACATATCATAGAGAAGACTTAAGGCTTATCTGATGTACTCAAAATAAAGTAAATTATAATCAAAATCCAATTATATTTGCCACATGCCACTTCACTACTCTAAGTGGCTAGTTTTGGCTCTCAAATAGGTAAAAGTGCATCACCTAATTGTGCTTAGGTAGCATTCATTCTAAATAAGACTAATTGATGACTAACACATTGCACATTTTAAAGGCACTTGGGATTCCATAGAGGCAAGATATTCATGTGCCTACCATTATTTCATTAATTAAATGTGAAATTTGGTCTTGATTGGATAATTTAAAACATCCCATCATAGTTGCCAAATTTGAGTGGGGAATTTATTTTTTTAAATATTTGAATTAATGCCAAAATATATAAATCCTTGAGTAGATGATGCCAACAACTCAATTATGAATTCACATAATGTGAGAAATAAATTCCATTAGTGTAATATATATTTTGGATCCATATAAGTTCTTAAAGGTGAACTGATTTACCATTATTTCTCATAATTTCCCATAGTTCATCTCCTCATTTTTATCTCATTCATGTGCCCCTCATGCCCTCCTTATTCATATTTCATTATTGTTCATATTAACCTTTTTGCCATGGTTTCTTCATATTCCAACCATATTATTGAGCTTAAGTATAGGGATACCACATTCCCTATAGCCTTGACCCACTTTAAGAACTATAATGAGATCTTTTGATTAATTGAATATGTGCCTAGATCTACCTCCAGTGTTGATGAAGATGAAGCCAAGTTATTGGATGCTCTCAAGGCATATTAAAGGTGTAGGTTGCATAATTTTATATATAACCCAAGGGTCTTACCATGTTTTGACCTCTTTAGTAGTATTTTTTTCACTTCCAAAAGAGTGCAAGATGTTTCCTTATATGTAATGTACTAAATAGGGTCTAAATATATGATTATGAGAATTTTTAGGGTTTCATTCAAAACATATGAAAAAACTATTGGATTAAATGGTTTATTATGACAAGAAAACCATAGATACATGGGCCAATAACTAAAAGCTATATGATGTTTTATAAGACTAGGTGGCCAACCCTAATGTTGAGTGGGTCAATAGGGAAGATATTAAATATTACACTATTTGGCACCTTCTTAGAATAGGCTCATATTATGATGATATTATTGAATCACTTATTTAGGGTAAGTGACTATGTGTAAATAAATATTCTCTATGTGCCCTTACTCAGAATCATCCTCAAAGGAGAGGAGGTCCCAGACCTTAGGGGCATTATCAACTTTCAACTAGTTTACCATGTCAAGGAAGCTTAGGATGCTGGTAACTTCTACATAATGAGTTACCTAGTGGATGCCATTTATGACACCTTTGTGTTCAAACTTTATATGTTTCCACCATGAACCCTTAGGGGTGTTGTGGTGTATATATATTTCTTTGAGATATATGGCCACCACTATAGAAATCACATATGGGAGATATGTGAGTCATTCTACCTAGTGGTCTACATGGCCATTAATGAGATGGTCATGCCTTAGCTCTCTAATGAGATCAAATAATCCCTTTCCACATTGGTGATTACTTGTATTACTCTAATGACACCATCCTCTAAGTTGAAGGCATTTTTAAGGTCCCCCTCCTCCTACCCTATCAGGTCCTATACTAATTGGTCAATCAAGAAATATCCTATCAATTAGTGGAAGACATTTTTAGCCACTCCCTTAACCACTAGCCAAAGACTTTCCTTACCTTCCCCATCATCATCCATAAACATGTTTACAAGAATCTACCTCCATATTGAAAGATGGTAATGGGTAGGTATTCTTATGCCTTGGGAAAATTAGAAAACTAAAAATGAGAGCCTCATGGTATTATCAAATCCCATGTGGTAAAGTACCAATCTCACCTCAACATCAACTATAGTTATATACCCCATGATTACGATGAGATTCACCTCAACCCTACTAATTAAAAGGAGGTGTTGACTATGATCAAGGTGAAGAAGAAAGGAAATAAGGTCCAACCTGATTTATCCACTCAAATTATCCTTTTTCCACCTATTCCAACTTAGGCTAGGAGAGGTATTCAAATGAATTCAACTTGATTTTTAATGAGGACAATCTATGGGGTCCCATCTCTTTCTCCTCCATGATTTTTACGTCCCCTAGTCTCTACTCTAGCTCTACCACCTCTCATGACATAAGATACTCAACCAATGATTACACAAGTATTATAATTCAACATCAATAGTAGCCTCAATTCAATTTTTTAGAATGAAATATAGTAGGCACCCATAGGGATTCTTTACCCCACTAACTCCATCCCTCAATCACCTAGTGGGGCACCCCTAATTTCCCTATTCCCACTTGAATCACTTATATTATGACTCCTCTATTCCCTATTACACCCCCTCCATAATTCACTCAAGTACCTCTAACTTTGGCTATGTATAACATCCCCACATCCTAATTTCCCTCCACTCAACCCATCCCATCCATAAGAATCCTTATGGCTCACTCTAGGATCTTATGTTTCCTAGTCCCCACCACCCCTAATGTTCAGTACGTAATAGGTGATTACTACAACACTTATACCAACTCAAATATCAATAGATCCAAGCTTTATAGCACTAATAATAATAGTTTCTCCTATAGTGTCACCTCTTTTGATCCCTTCTCATGTTCAACTACCTCTATGCACTATCACTTAAATGGTATCAATGATAACCCCATCAATAAATGCACTAGTGTGTGTAGTTTAGTTAGCTCTATTCACCTCAATATCACCTATAGTTACTTTACAAACTCCCTAATCAACTCTTGCCATCATCACCACCATAGCCCCTTATACTATTGTGGCATAAGTTGATCTTGGTAAAATTCCAAGAAGAATCATAAGATAACTCCCTTTTCACCTTCTAATCATGCCCCAATTAATCTTTTTGTCCCTCTCAAGTCTTCCTTTTTCATCATCTTGAATGCCCAAGGATTTGGCTTTAACCAGCCAATTTCTTTGTTCATATTGAATACCCCTCTCCCTTGTACCATAAACCCATAGGTTAATTTAACCCAAAATCAATGTCATACCTATATGTTCTTATGGGATTCCATGTTTTTCCTTCCCCATTTTTCCCCCATGCCTCCTCCTCCTCCATTACTCTCTCCTTTCCTTCTACTTCATCCATTTCTCCTCCCCTAGGGCCCCCAACTTGGGATCTATCCTAAGACCAAGTTAGGGTAGATAACTATCGCCCTTAGGATCATAGGGATTAGATATAATCCTACAAGGTGACATGAAGGATAGGAATTTTAGGAACATGAGGAGGATTCTTATGAAAAAATTCACTCAAGAGGGAGAATTAATCGTATGAAAAACTAACACAGCCTCTTCTCCCTCACCAAAGTGAGTACGTCCAACAAGGAAGAGAAGGTGGTCAAGGACCTGATTCCCATTCTTTTATTTACTCATGATATGTCTTAAAAAATCATGGAGGACATGAAGGAGAAATTTTGAGTACTTGAATCATAGGTAAAGAGCTCATTCCCTATGGGTCTAATAAAAAAGGTGGTTGATGCTTTGACACAGTTGTTTGAAGCTATTAGGAATGTCATATAGGCATTTTACATAGGTAGACATCACCTACAGCACACTTAGTATTATGTGGACTGAATAGTTTAAATGGATAGCAAGTGTAGGAAGCTCATAATACAAGTAACCAGAAACAAGTTCTTGGAATTAGAACTAATGCCTTTGGTAGACTTGGGCCTCTACCAAAATTACACTAGTAACATGAGAACATATCTAGAGGAGTTTTTGGAATGAACTTACATGGTAATCAATTCCTTGGAAAAGAGTAAAGAACTGATAGGACCAAAACTCCCCAAAGCTCTGACACAACTTGTCAAATTTAAGAGCACACATGATTACCATTGTATAAGCAATTAAACATGCAAAATAACCAGAAGAACAAATAACTATCAATGAGAAAACACATAGAATATGAGAGGCAACACACAATTGTATTCAACTCATTACAAAGGAAATTACAATGAAGAGATCACACTCTTCTTCCACCTCTGTGAGGCTTCCTCCTCAAGGGCTCTAAGTAATCTTCCCACCTGAGTAATCTTCTCTCATAGGTCACAACACACAGCTAACACAAGTTGTTGTTCACCTCATTGCACATCTGTACAATCGAGTACACAACCGTACTCCAAGTAGATCTCTCCATGATCCTACTAATGTATTGTTGTCACCTTGGATCTAGCTCCCCCACCAATCTCCTTTCTGACCCTCGCATACACACATCCCTACATATCAAACCTGATCTTACTTATACATACATGGGGAATCCTACTTGATTCCACCATGGGAAGAACTCTCCAAGCTTCACATAGCTCTTCTCCAAATTCTCCACTTAACAATACAGCCCATGAGTCTGTTATATAGATCTCATGCATACACAAATTAGACTTGCCACTCAAGGCTTCGAACAAGCCTTTAACATGCAAACTCCACATTCACTTAACTGACTGTTCATCAACAGTAGTTTAGATCACCACAGGTGACCGACGTTGATCCCTACCCTCCTAGAGGTGACCGACGCTGGCCGATCTTCTGCTGATGCCGATTTCCCTTCTGCGTCCCCTGACCGACGTCAGTGTGACCTGCCGATGCCAGCGACTGCATACGCTAGAAACCCTCTTGTTTGCCTTAAGGTGTAACTTTTAGCTCCACACCCTAACAATCTCCCACTTGGAGATAAAGAGCTGCACCTATACCCAAAACCAGTACTCTATCTAATCTGCATCCTGGCTTGTATTCCTCTTCAAGCTCCCACTTGAAGACAACCCACCACACTCCTTGTGGTGTTAAACCTATGCCTGATTTTCTCCATTCTTCTACCTTGCTATACTCCCACTCAAATAGCAACCCCTGTGAGTAACCTGTAATCAACAAACACTTAATAGATCTGGGCCATCTATTAGTCAAACTCGCTCTGAGAACGTCCAACCTCGCTCTGATACCAATTGATAGGACCAAAACTCCCCAAAGCTCTGACACAACTTGTCAGATTTTAGAGCACACATGATTACCATTGTATAAGCAATTAAACATGTGGAATAACCAGAAGAACAAATAACTATCAATGAGAAAACACACAGATTATGAGAGGCAACACACAATTGTATTCAACTCATTACAAAGGAAATTACAATGAAGAGATCACACTCTTCTTCCACCTCTGTGAGGCTTCCTCCTCAAGGGCTCTAAGTAATCTTCCCACCTGAGTAATCTTCTCTCATAGGTCACAACACATAGCTAACACAAGATTTTGTTCACCTCATTCCACATTTGTACAATCGAGTACACAACCATACTCCAAGTAGATCTCTCCATGATCCTGCTGATGTATTGCTGTCACCTTGGATCTAGCTCCCCCACCGATCTCCTTTTTGACCCTTGCATACACACATCCCTGCATATCAAACCTGATCTTACTTATACATACATGGGGAATCCTACTTGATTCCACCATGGGAAGAACTCTCCAAACTTCACATAGCTCTTCTCCAAATTCTTCACTTAACAATACAGCCCATGAGTCTATTATATAGATCTCATGCATACATAAATTAGACTTGCCGCTCAAGGCTTTGAACAAGCCTTTAACATGCAAACTCCACATTCACTTAACTGATTGTTCATCAATAGCAATTCAGACCACCACAAGCGACCGACGTCGGTCCCTGCCCTCTTGGATGTGATCAACACCGGCCGATCTTCTGTCGATGCCGGTTTCCCTTCTGCGTCCCCTGACCGACGTCGGTGTGGCCTGCCGACGCCGGTGACTGCATACGCTAGAAACCCTCCTGTTTGCCTTAAGGTGTAGCTTTTAGCTCCATACCCTAACAAGAACATAGGTTTGTCTACTTCTAAGAGTCAACATCATGGTGTTTTTCCACCTAGATGGTACCCTTCTTGACAAGGAGGAATTTAGTGTCCATTTGGCTCAATTTGATTGATTCATACATATAAGGGTGGCTAAGTATAACAAGGTTGGGGTAGAATTAGTTCTAGAGTTATACATTTAGTCCATATCTAGCATCAGCTAGGTGTCTAAGGTGAAGGTCTCCTTGAAGGCCCCACTCAAGGCTCACAAGTGGTTGTTATCATAGTTTGATGTGATCTTTTCAGATCCCCCTATGAACTTAAAGAAGTTATAATATGATTTTTAATTGGTGTTATTTATGTTTATATTTAAGGAGGTGAAACCTATACAATTGGGTGGTGGTTCTTCTCTTAATGCTTAACATATCACTCGAGTGGGCCTTGGGGCATTTTTTTAGGAGTGGGGAATATTTTTTTTGAATCATTACAATTTTAACAACCTTGGATGGCCATCATGGCTAAGGATGGGAATCTGTGATACTTGGGGAAAATCGCCATCTTTATATATATTTTAGACTCTTTTCCCTTTGTAAGGTCAAAAATTTTATAGAAATAAACTATGTTGAAATGAATTCTAATTTCCTACTTTATGTCAACTAGTTTTTTTATCTATGAATGTGGTTCATTGTCTTCTAAATTTTAAATGAATGTTTGTGTTAAAAAAATTCATAATATGATTTATTAATGATAATGAATGTACTAATTAAAATTTTCTTTGTTATTCTAATTCATTTATGAATTCTTCTTATTTTTTTACAAAACTCATTAATTTTTGTGCTCAAAGATACATATCATTTGTGAAAGTCTTGTGTGTAATTTACTATAGGCCTTTTTGTGTGTTTGTATTTAATGAAGAGATTACAAATTAAGCATTTCCTTTTATTTTTTCCTTAGACTCTTACCCTATGTGATGATGAGTTTGAGCCCTTGTAAATCTTGACACATAATGATGTAACTATGGTTGGGCACACAGCTTGGTGCTTGAAGCATTAACATCCTCTAAAGCCTAGAAACACCCTTAAGATTGGGATTGGTTGAACTAGGTGAAAGATGGAGCCTATTTATTAGGATGAGTATTGGATCTTTAGGGGTAGTATTTCACCTCTTAGAGACTCATTTCAATATGGATATATCATGGAGCCCAATACCTACAACTTGTGCCCTAGGTTTCTCTCAAAGCAAGCTTAAAATGGGAGGACTAAAGTCCCTTATTATCCCAAATTTTGTTTTGAACGCTTAGTCTCCTAAGTGTTTGAAGGGGTGGGATATTGGACCAAACAACATGTCACTTAGGTTTTTTATAAATCCCGAATTTGATAAAACATTCAGAAACACATTTATGGTATAATTATTTACATTGATACCATTGTTATACTCAGATTTCAACATGAGACATATATAAGGTACATATGTTTTTTAAAGGGCACCTAAATTACAAAATCAAAAACATTATTTAGATTTCAAATACTTCTATAGACTTTAAGCATACCAAGATAGACTTTTATAGACTATTATTGAGCCAATATACTACATAAGTTCATTCACTTTTGGTGGTTAAGGTGATTACATCACTCAATCTTACCAATCTTATACATTGGAATTAATTATATAATCTAGATTCACCATATTGATAGTGTGATTTGACCTAGATCACTCATGTTTACCAGGTTGTAAGTATGATTGTGTTGCATGGTTGAGTTATTCTTGATTGTTAGGTGGTAACTCACCTTTTCACCAAGGTTAGGGTAAATTCTCCAATATCTATATACATATGCACTTCTAAATTTACATATGTTTTAATCTCATATCCTAAGATTAATAATGATACATATTTTCAAATCAAGTTCCTAAAAGGCAAAATAGTTACATCAATATATGGGTGTACTACTAACGTTGCTCTCTTTATTTTAAAATATTTTAATGCTTTAAATTTTACATTATATAAATTAATTATATATTGTAGCATGTTCTTATTTGTAGTTCAGTCACCAAAAAAACACTCAAGTTAGGCTCACTTAAAGGCAAGGTATGTTGTACACACCCAAGTATGCATTTTTTCCCTTTAAACTAGCCATTTCATTACTAGATCAAAGTGGGGGAAAATGTAGATACTAAATATGAATTATATAGAACCTCAATCTTGTATACTTGTAAATTACCTCTCATGATTTTACCCTTTAATTCTTAAGACCTTCCCATTGTATAAAGTCTTGCATCCCCTATCTTTATGTTTATTGCTTATATATTAGTTTGACCATATATTATTATAATGACCTAGGCCTCATATCATTCTCAAAATGCTATAAACTTGTTTATTATCTATCTTATAATTTTTGAACTTGTACCTATTTTCAAGCTTCCCAGATACTTGTGTCCTAGTTAGATTACTATGTTGTTGCAAGTGTCCTTTTTTTTTAAAGTGCCTAGTTCCCTAAATTCATCAAATTTTGAATTGTATTGTGTCCCTATGATTGCCCTAAGTGCCTTATTATGAGATATTTTACAATAATATTGGTATAAATAAAAGATCAACCCTCATTCATTACTCACATAGCAATTACCTATAAATCACTTATAAAGCTACCAAAGAACCATCTATTGAGCAATCAAGTGAGAAAACATTACATATTCTCTCCTATTTTAATATTAGTCATATGGACAACCCATCTACAAGTATAATATACTAAAATAGAAACTCATGGGTTATATTTTCTAAGTTACAAGCTAGGTAATTATATGTACTTTATTTTCCACATATTTAACCCTTGTGCACATATAATCCAACACATTAGGGGAGAATTGCACCTATTTGAGGCCCTCTTCAGATTAGTGGCTATGCAGGCAACACCCATTGATAGAGGGTTTTTTGGGGTTAGCTCGACATTGTGATCCCATTAACCTATTTTTCCCATAATCATTATAAAGATGAAGAATTGGGGTTTTTTTATTTGGCAAGGAGCAACAACCCATGATCAAGATCTAAGCACACCAGAGTAAAGGTGACATAAAACCTATAATATCCCAGGTGATGGCATCTAGATTTAGTGGGTATTTTATATTGAAGACCTATGTCCAATTAATAAATCTACATCGATGCAACCATCCTAGATCAACACAAGCATCTGAGGCTATAGGGTAAAACTTTCCAAAATATCATAATTGATATAGGGAACTAATCCAATCCATTTCCAATGTGTTCCACATCATATCTGATGTGCATAGTTGACTATTTAAGGACTATTGTTTTCATTTAATTACTATATCAATCAATAGTTATACTTACCATTTTTAGCATATCTTGGTATTTAAATTTAGAATATTATTTATCTAAGTTTTCAATTAATTAGCATGGTATAGATCTTTTTATCATCCTTATGCATATTAATTTTTATATTCTTAAGCCTATACTATATTGATCCATCTCAATTTAGGTTTAACACTTGGGTCATCTCCATATGTGGTTTAGGAAGGAGGTAATATTGTGTAAGCCTCAAGCTCTTGATGAAGCAAGCTTGCAATCTTGATACATCAAGGAAGAAAAGAAATAATGAGAGGGTGAATCCTTAAAATAAAACCAATAAATAAAAATCAATTCAAGAAAGATAAAAACTAACCTTATAGTACCTTCAAAAAATGTAAATGGAAAGGTAATTTGAATGCCACAACTTTTCATAGTTGTAAGGATCCTAAGAACCACTTTAATCATTGTGTTATATATGTTTATTTTGATACCAAGTTTTATAAGTTACATATAAAATCACATCCAATTGTGACTCTAAGAAGTCCATGACATCTTTAAGAAAACTAGAGGTAGAAATTGAGAAAAAATCTTATGCAAATGAAAAGTTGAGAGACACCACAACCAACACAAACAAAAGGGAACAAGAAGAGATGAGTAAGCTAATCAAAATTAGAAAAATCAACAAATCAAGAAGACAAAGGTAAATGCTTTTATTGATAATGTATTTCAATCTAATTTAAGTTTAAATGAAGTAGTAAAGAATTTTGGTTTATATGTATATTATGATGTACATCCATATCCTTTGGGTTAGGTAAATAAGGGTGTTGAAATTCAAGTTACAAAAAGATACAAATTAAAATTTGGGATTAACCCATAATATATTGATGAGCTAGAAGAAATTGTAATTCCTCTTGATTCATTTGATTTGGTGTTTGTAAGATCTTATTTGTACCTTAGGGATTAAATATTTATGAGAATGGATAGTAGGTACCAATGGTTTAATGATGGAATCAATTATAATTTTAAGGTAGATCAAAACAAGCCCAAACTTTCAATGGTAAGTGCTAAGCAAGAAAAGAGACTCATTCAAGCCAATAGTTAGATTTATTTACTTATTTTAGAGGATAAGAGAGAATATTATATTTAAGTATGAAAAATGAATCGTGATAACAAGTTATTGAATGGATTATATGAAGTGCCACAATATTTCATAATGTGTTCCAAACTCTAGATAGTTTTCCTCCAAAAAGGGAAGTAGAACATAAG
Source organism: Torreya grandis (assembly GCA_037957365.1). Classification (NCBI taxonomy): domain Eukaryota; kingdom Viridiplantae; phylum Streptophyta; class Pinopsida; order Cupressales; family Taxaceae; genus Torreya; species Torreya grandis. Next base: position 2,613,308 of record JARHVA010001835.1, on the reverse strand, counting down.
ATTTAATTATTGTCTAAATATCCTCTACCTAACACTAGTTTATATAGGCACTCACTTTTGGAGAGGAATGAGGTTAAGAAGTTTATAAAATAAGGCATCATATGCCCAAGCACTTCACCATGTGGGTCACCCATTGTGATGATACAAAATCACAAAGTTGGATCGTAAACCAAGCTATCATTAAGTTCTAAGAAAGGAGGATGTATGGAAGATAACCTTCAAAATAAAATAAGTTTTGTATGGATGGTTGTTAATTCATTTTATTTAACCCTAAATTTTTATAAAAGGGGTTATCAATGGTTAATAATATATAAATGAATAAGCACAAGGGTGATAAATAGATCTATAGTAGGTCATTTAATTTATAAACTTAGATAAACAATATTCTAAATTTAAATAATGAGATTTACTAAAAATAGAAAGTACATCTATTGATTGATATTGTAATGAATTGAAAAAAATAATACTTAACTAGTTTACTATGCACATGCAGATTTGGGTTGAAATATGCTAGAATTGGATTGGATCATGATCTTAGAATAGTTATAATATTATAGAATTTTGAACTTTGTAGCCTCAAACACTTGCATTATATTTAGATAATTGCATTGATGTTGGTTTAAATAGATGCAGGTGTCTTGTATGAAATAATGAATGGATTTATATGTAACCAACTAGAGATTTCTATGTTTTCTATCACCTTTCTTATGATGTATAAAGATAACATGCATAGGTTGTCACTCTTTGTTAAATTATTAAACCTTAACTTCCTCACCCTTGGAGTGATTGTGGTAAAAATGGGTTAGTGGGCACATGGTGTTGAGCTAGCCCAATGACCCCTCTATCAATGGGCACTACTTAAAAATCCAATATTCTGGTGAGGACCTTAGAATTATGTAGATCTACCGTACATGTTGTCTTGTTTGTGCATAAGGATATAATGTGTTATAATCAAGTATATATAGTGACCTAGCTTGTAACTTATAACATATAGCTCACGGGATGTTCAATAAGTACTTTAGGCCTACAAGGATATTGATCCTATGACCAATATGGAAATAGGGATGAATAGGGTAGGTTTTCTCACTTGAATTCTTGATTGAGTGCTTCTTGGTAAGTTACCTTGTGAATTCTCAGCCTTTACTAGGTGAGGTATTAATGAGGGTTAATCTTATATATATATATATATATATATATATATATATATATATATATATGTCAATCTATATTGAAAATATCACACTAAAACACTTAGGCTAACCATAAAGATACATTTAATTTGTAAATTGGATGACTTTTGGGTACTAAACACTTAGTTTTAAAAGGGACATTTGCATTGACATAGTTGTCTAGTTGGAATGCAAGTGTATGGGAAGATAGAAAATAGGTACAGGACCAAAACTAGTAGAGAAGGATGATTATTAGGTTTAGATCATTTTCCATAGTACATAAGGTTTGGTTATCACAATAATAGTGTTTAGACTAAGATATAAGTAATTTAGCACATAGAGATAGTGAACATGAGCCTTTCAGTAGTTGGAAGGTCGTAGAATTGGAAGGTACAACCATGATAGGTATTTTCTAAATGTATAAGACTGAGGAGATATGTAATTTAGACTTAGTGTCTACATTCCCTCCTTAAATCTAGAAATGAAATGACTAGTTTAAAGGAAAAAATGCATATGTAGGTGTGTATAACACAAATTTATTTGTGTGAGCCCAACTTGAGTGATTTATTTGTGACTAGCCTATAACCAAGAGCATGTTACAATATATAATCAATGTATGAAATCTAAAATTGAAAGAATTTTAAATGCTTAAAATAAAGATACAAATGTTAGGAGTACACCTATGTATTGATGAAACCATCTTGATTGTTTAGAAATTTGATTTAAAGAGAAGTTTTTTTTATGAATCCTTAGAGCTGAGATTAGGAAAATTTGGAAATTTTCAAGTGCATAAATATAGAGAGAGATATTGGAGTAAAAAATGCCCCCAACCTTGGAAAAAAAGTGAGTTACCACATGTCCTTTGAGATTAGCTCAATCATGCAACCCAATCGTATTTATAACTTGGTGAGTGTGAATGATCCAATAAAATCACACTATATATCTAGTGAGGGTGGCTAATTTAATAACTCCAACTTATAAATATATGGAAGTTAGATGATTTAATCAAGTCTAACTTATAAAGTTGGTAATATTGAGTGATTTAATCACATTAACCTTGCCAAAATGTGAGCTAACTATTACAGTAGATTAGCTCAATAAAAGCTTATAAAATTCTGTCCTAGGTATGATAACAGTCCATAGATGTATTTGAAATCCATAAATTGATTTGATTTTGAAAATTTAGGTGCCCTTTACATGGAATGTGCACCTCATATATTTCTCAAGCTGAAACCTAGGTATAACAATAGTACCAATGTATAGAATGTTTCCACTAATGTGTATCTAACTTATATAATTATGAAATTAGGCTAAATTTGAAATTTTTGAAAGTGTGGAGGACATGTTCTCATGACATTCCCCCACTGAGTCTATACAATCTGATAATTGGTGTAACTATGGAGAACATGTGTCCATAACATGCCCCCACTATAATTTGAAATTGTGAAAAATGTGGAAGCTATGCCTCTATGACATGCCCCCACTACTATGCCCCCCCCCCATTTTGAGGTGATGGAAAGTAGAAACTAGTAGTTATCCTACCTCAAAAGGATAAGATAATTGTATTATATATATATATATATATATATATATATATATATATATATATATATATATATATATATATATATATATATATATATATATATATATATATATATATATATATATATATATATATATATCATGTAACATATAGGATTAGAATGTCTAAGTATATATAGAAATGAGGTAGACAATATGTGATCACATCAAGTCCTAAGATGCATGATGTAGATCATGGAAACATCTAGATAGTAATAATACAATCTTAATAAGTAATCAAGCATACATACAAGAGCACTCAAAATCAAAAAAAAGGTAATGGTCTAAGGAAACCTCATACAAGGGGCATGTTTAAATGCCACATAATCAAAGGGACATGACTTAGTCAAATTTCCACAAAGAAAATAATGACATGTTCAAATGTCATAATAGTCAAATAAAGGCATGGGGGCCACAATGAATGGAGCATATTTAAATGCTCAAATAATCAATACAAGACAAGACAATAGCAAGCAAAGCAAGACACTCAAGTGTAAAAATGAAAGCATGGGATCATAAGAAACTAGCATAAGCATATCATACTAGTCCCTATATATATGTGCTATTAAAAAATGTTAAGTACATAGCATATCAAGTATAATACAAAATATATAATCATGGATAAAGGCATGTATAAGTATATAAACTCAAACCTAATAATATAAAGTGATCATATAATAATATAATCTGGGTGTATCATGATCAATGAGTAGATGCCCCTAATATACTGATGATGTGAGAAGAGGGAAGGTCTAACATCTGTATGTGCATATATCATGTGATTGGGTATGCATGTGTCACATTCAAAAGATACGTGAAACATATTTGTGTTTATAAAAATAAATGATATGATATCTACCAACATCATAGATGCCAAGTAAAATAAGAAAGTGCTGAATATTTTTGGATTTTTGTATGTTTTATTTTTTTTCTATTTTTAGAATATTTTAAAATAAAATACTATCTTATTATCTCATCCAAGGTATGTTCATAGGTATCTCACCACTCGTAACCTAGTGTAATAAATTGATAGTACTACCAAGGAGCATGTATAGGTGTAATATATGGCACTATAGGATTTGTGATGATATATGTATATATAATAAGACTATGTGGTTGTGAGGAAAAAATAGAGGGAGTGGGGGTTCATATAACCCATCATTTAATGCTTTGTGGTTTCTTTGGAATAGAAAAAATAGGAACATGTTTGGTTTCTCTAGGTAACTAAATATGTTTTGTAGTAGTAGATAAGGATTTTATGGAAGCTAATATGTATCTATAATACAATGTTATCTCACCTACTGGCCACCTAGGAAAGGGGATTTCCTATTGGTTACCCTTTTATAGAGGATTAACCTCAGTAGTTTTTATAATTAACTACCTGGGTATAAACTTTTCTTATTCAAGTGGATGTTCATATGGAATTCTAGAAATTATAATCACCCTATTGGCATAAATGTATTTAACACACCCATGCATTGTATAAGTTACTACACATAGTGTATGTATCCAAGGTTCTCTTAATAACATATCAAAGAGACTCATGTATGATATAACTAAGAATTTAGTGACCACATGTGTTGGGCTAATCTATAAAGGTAAGTCAATATCACCAAGAACCTATTGTGAGGTTCTATCGAATGCTATGACCACTTTGGTTGTAGGGTGTAAATCATCATGTGTATATCCCAAATGTATAATTAATTTCATGGTAAAAACATTCTCATTAATACCATTGTCAATCATAACATTATGTATAGGCTATGTTGATGCATGTATTATGCTCCCTATGTCAATAGAGAACAAGGGGAAAGTAAGAAACTTAATTTTGTGCCTTAGAAGACTTGAGGCTTGAGTTGTTAAAACAATTACTACTAGAAATAACATAGATATCAAAGATTTGGTCACCACTTATAAAGTTTTCAATCAGACACTATTGTAGGGATAATAGATGTTATGCAATGATACTACTTATTTCTAATCTTTGTGGAAATGTTTCAGTCTTTGGCAATTATAGCCCAAAATATAAACAAACAATGGATATTTACACATAAACTAAGCTAAAGTGATTCACGGGTGGATCTAAGATTAATTAGGGTAAGGAAGAAAAGAGAATGTGCTTAAGATGATCAAAGATACCAATTTTTCTAACTTTTAAGGCAAAAACACATGAAACTATCAACTACCAACTCTAATGTAATTATTAAAGATAAATAAATGTATTTAAATATTTAGAGGAAAATAAATGCATATGTCTAATATCATAATTTTCATAAGATTGCTCACTCATAGTAAATTACATAACACATTCAGTTGTAAATGAGAAGAAAATAGAGTAAGCATACTACAAATTTATCAGCCTAGCATTAAGCTCAAACTAAAAAATGCATATATGAAATATAATTGCCAAATTAACTTGAAAAAAAGAAAATATCAGTCATCTAAAATCATGAGGAACAAAAAATATATAATTAAACAATTAAACACTTCATACAAACTTGAAAACTCTTTTGCTCTCTTGTATTAATTCTTGCAACAACTATTTATAATTACAAATGAGGGGGAAACCCCTATTTATAGGCTTCAAAATGTCTAATAAGAGTTTAAGTGGGACCTCAAAAGGCACACAAATATAGGAAAGTGGATAAAAGTTACATATAGAGGAATATTCTACATTTGAATTTGCAAAATTAAACAAAATATTCTCTAAGGCCCTTTAGGTGGCTACTATAATGCTTGTTGTTGTTGTTGTTGGTGTTGTCTCTACTTCTTCTCTACTTCCTCCTTGGTCCATACCTTTACACAAGCTAGGTATTCCTAATATATTTGATTGATGTCTAGGATCATAGGTCACAACAAGTCCATAATCTCCTGGATGAACCTACCATGCTCTATGAGTATTAGCCTTAATACTTCTTCAATGGCATCTACCTTTTCTAGCCTTTGATTGTAAAATGCTATAATATTTATCACATAAATAAAATTATTTTCATTGGCCATGTCCTAATGAAATTTTATGACAAAAACCTTTATCTGTGCTCTAAACTATTGATCATCCATGAAGGAGCTAGTAGGCCTAGTCACCATAGTGACCATGGCATCCTCTGGTAACAAGGTAATCTTGAATTCAACTTTCTCCAAGGATGAATTTTCATCCTTGACTTGATATAGCCATATCTTTAATATTTTTATTTTATTCATTAGGATGGTCTATGTAGATATACTCAAGTGGTAGAACCTTAGGTCAAGGAACTTAGTACTTCTTTGCACTCTAGCCAAGTTTGCCAACATGGCATCATAGAGTGTAAAGTTTTGGTCAAGTTTCATGACCACCTTAGATTGTTTTATGCCATCTTCCTATCTATTATTCATCACTTTATATAGGTTGAATACATTGATCATAGCATTTATTATTGAAATTATAGTGCTATCTATAATTATTTGCAATGTTTGCTCCTTTAGCCTTTTCAATTCCTATTGCATCCCCTTCATCAAGGCAATAGTAGATTCTTCTTGGGCTTAAACCAAGGATATTGGGTCCTCTACATAATTTTACATCTCTCTAGGGATGGCCTTCATTATTTTTTCAAGGTGAAGATGGGATCTTCACTCTCATGAACCACAGTTGAACTTGATTATGGTTGTTCCACTTGTCTTCGAAGTACCTTCTTAATAGTGCTAATGGTAGGGTCAAACACCAGCCTAATTTGAGGTGTAAAGAATACCATATAAGGCCTCTCCTACCTTTCTACCTATATGATATCCCTAACATAGTTTGGGATAGTATTAAATGTTGGCTATGTGGGAGGTAGCTGAAATGGAGGTGCTTAGGTTGATGAAGAAGCCAAGGCTGTGGCAAGGATGAACAAATTTGTTGGGTCAAATTTCCTAAGTGAGTCAAACACAGATTTTTCAAGACCCATGTTGATAATTAATGAAGGTAATTTAGAGGTCATACTCACTTATCATTTATAGTAATGTTGAGTGGTCTTTATCAGGGGAATGGATTTTAAATAGGTTTTAATGGCTTAGTAGAGGCAAAGGAGCCAAGGTCAAGTGATGCACTTGTTTTGGTAACCTGAAAAGGAGTAGAACCCATAGCTTGGCTAGTACTAGTGCTCTAAAAGCTCGATGGAGGTGGAATGTTAGTAGTGGCATAAGAAATGAAATAAAGAATGGTGAAGCCAAAAGAGGCACTAGCTTGGCTCATGCTAGTGTACATTAAGAACTAGGCATAGGTAGTTACACCAGTGGAAGATAATGGATCCAATGGGGAAGTAAATGTGGGTGGAGAAAGCATGGAAGTGGGAGAAAAATTAAATATACCAACAAATAGAAAAAGAGGCAATGGTGAAGTACTTACAGTGGTAGTTTGGGGAGCTAATGGAGGAGGTACTACCCCTCTTATAATAGTCTTGGAAGACTTATTCCTCTTGAAAACCTTCTATATATTTCTCCCTAATAGTTATTACAACTCTTCCATTGAAAGTTAAATACCTTGTTGTAGTTCCTCAAGATTGATGACATCATGATTATGCTAACTCAAGCTTTATGTGGTAGCTCCCATAGTAGATGTAGATACAAATGTATGCCCTCGGGAGAGGTTTTATTGGCTACTAGCTTCTCCTTTCTTGAAGCTTAGAGACATGCCTTGTCCACTTAGAGTATGAAGAAGTGTAGGTTTGTAGGGCCTATTTCTAAAAAGAGGAACATTTTCCTCTTCTTACCTTTCCTCATAGTTTGCATCAAACATGCTCCCATGAGTCAATGGGAGCTAAGGATTTACTATGTCCTCCTTATTCTCTCTATCAAGCCTAATTTCAATATCTATGTTTTTCCTTAAAGAATTCCTAAGGACTACCTCATCATTCATTGCATCCATGTATATCCATTTATGCACCTCTTCTTGGTGCTTATATTCCATAGTTATGTCCTTCTTGAATTTGATTAAATGTTTATCAATTACTCCATTTGGATCCCATGGCTTGAAGTCATCATTGGGAAATAGGTGTGAGTCCCTATGCCTTGCAACCATAATGACATCATTCCATTTTATAATTTTAGTCCTTCACAGCTTATATGGGAGCTCGTGGGGGATTGTCTTCTTTTTATTCATGAATATGCCATCAACTCCATGCAAGAGTTAATAAGCCATCTCCTCCTCTAAAAAATTTATTAATATATATCTTGGTAACCTTAGGGGATCCACCATTACTCCATCCACTTGGATGACCATGTAATTAGGGTAGATTCATAAGCTACCCATTTCTCTTAATGTATGTCTGACTTCTGGGGGAACTATTGGCATGTCACACTCAATGATTAATTTATACACAATGAGATAGAAATATTTAGTAATCACCTTTATATTACACTTGAATTGGAGTATGTGTAATGTAGAGAATAATTGGGCATGACCTCTTTCCACTCAAGATACTATGAGTTAGGTCCAAGTTGGGTAGTTTCACAGATAGTGCCCAATAGGTAGCTCATCATGTATAAAGGGGAACCATTTTTTCAGGTATCATTCATTACATATACCATATTATTATTGATAATATCCTTGAGTGGGGGAGTCAACTAGTCCTTTAAGATAATTTGTAGTAATGGGAGGGTCTTTATGTTTACATGGCCTATGTGTGCATTGCCATATATTTTATTGAGGAGAGTGAGGCCAATCTTGACTCCCTTATTAAATTGATGAATAGGCACATTCCCTTGGTCATCTATGAAAACAACCCTAATTAGGTCAGTCACCCATGAAGCCAAGACTATCTCTGGCTTGTGTACCTCATACCATTTATCAATGATGCTTTGGTTATATTCTACTTATGGAAAAGGTAGGTCATAATATTTTTCAAAACTAGGTTCTACTATGAAGGTGATTGGGAGCCCTTGGTTCATGGATTTAAGAAACCCATATTCACATTTTGACCTCTTGAAAAGACCACATACTAGGTCAGCACATGGCATGACCTCTATCTTTTTTGTATCCTTATGGATATCAGTAGCTTGGATTATAAGAATGTCTAAAACTAGTTGAATAATATGGGGCATGGTCTTGGCCTCGTCAAGATCCCTAGCTCCTTCAACATTGTGATAGGCACTATTGTAATGCATGTCCTCCAATTTTATGTCCTTGAGGATAAATTCTATGTCTTTGACCATGACTAAATTTTCATACTAAAATAGAAAGTCATCATTCTCAGATGTAATGCTCCTAACTAGAGTGGAGGGTCCTACTTGTGCCATCTATGTAATGTCTTATTATCAATTAGCATCCTCTTATATTCCTCTACAACTTTAGATCTCTAAGAATGGTAGTCTTAGTGTAATTCATGAGAATCTCAATATTTATTGTACTAAGGATGTACATAGTAGGGAGGGAAAATGTTGAGAGCTTCAAATGCAAATGTAAGTAGCATTAGTCACATTGAGTAGCATTTTGAAGATTACTTCGATTAATCCAAGGTTTGATGTCAATTCTAGTTTATGCCATATTAATTTTATATTTAAAGCTAAATATTGCCACCTTTTGACACATAGCATGATACCTCATATCCATCTAGGTATTCATAGGTTTTGAAGATGACTAAGCTACTCAGTTGGCTTAAATCAAGACATGTGGCACCTTCTGATTATTCATGGGATCTTAAAATGTAGCTTAGCATGATGACTTGTTTATACCCTATCATGTGGCATTTTTTGATTTATTATGATCTCTCTACGATTCCGTTTAGTTTTTATTGGTTGGGGGAGTGACACATATCACTTTCATGGGGTATCAAAACTTTTCTCTTGTCAGGTGGATTTTTTGGATGGTACTCATGGCTTTACCTTGATAGGTGTCACCTTTAGAAGGCTTTTAGCTAATTTTCAGTAATTTGACATTAATCATGTGGCTTATATGGAGGCACATGTCTTTATTTAAGGTGATCTCATGTATATTTAGATAGAAGTGGCATAGGAATGACATGTTGTGTCATTATGCAGGTCTAAAGGGACACATGTCTTTTTCATGAGCTATCTTCATTTTTATGCCAGTTGTCATTCTCAGGAGAAGCTTTGGATAGTTGTATGTAATTGAGTCTTGATAAAATGGCTTGGGTAATACCATATGTCTTGATTAAGGGATCTTATGAGATTTAAATGGATGCAATGCAGAGTGGACATGCATCAATCTCAAATGAATCCTCAAGGAACATGTATCACTTTGGAAGGTTGTTTAGGTTTGGATAGTCATATTTGAGACATGTAACATCATCTTATAGTCTTATATATTTTATTAGGATGTATGGAATCTCAAATCAATTTGGATTTACTTGTGGGGGATAAGATCTTGACACGTAGTCTTAGATTTGAATTCTAATGGCTAGTCTTCTCACAAGCTCTCTAAATGGTGCCACGTGGCTCATGAACTTAGTATATTTACTCCAAGTGTCATGTGTGGGGTAAGATAAATACCTATCCTATTGAGTCATATTCTTTAATTTAACAATCTGTGAGGCATCACAAACCACTACTTTAACTTTGATGTCTTGTAAGGCCAAGTGAGAAGTTAAGTTAGACTTCCAAAAATGTTAAATGCCCATCTTAAGAAAAATAAAACAAGTTTAAAGTAAAAATTTAAAATTAAATGCTTTATATTAAATATAAGGTTAGTCTAGGTGAGTCTTATTAATTTCATGTCAATTAGAAAACCAAGTAGAACATCCTTGGTGAAGGCTTGTCTTCATATTTTGAATCATTGATGGTTAATAATTTATTATTGAATGAAAGTGTTGACCATTTTGACCACAAGTCAAAATAGGTCAACCCCCTATAGTCTAAGACTTGATATATGGGTCTAGTATAATGTAATAGGGTGCATCATAGATCATTTGATGTGATTTAATATGTTTCTAGCCTTGGTCATGATCTTGTTAAATCCTTGTGTCATTTTGTGTCATTTAGGGGTCATTTTAGAGCATTAAATTCAAGTGGTATAGTTTTAAAATAAATACAAGTGTTCTAAAATCCTCCTAAATGTCTAATATGTCAGTTCCTATCAGACATGTCAATTTCTAATTAAAAACTTGTAGGTGATAACTAAAAATCAAGAAAGTGGAAAAGGAGTTTCAAAGGTTGTATGGCCTATGAAAGAGAGTAACACATGGGAAATGCTTTTTTTTAGTGTATATCTAACTTATTTGGACTCATTTCCATACTTGACATGATTTGGAATACTCAAAAATAGTCAAAAACCATTTTGCTCCTTTATCACCCTTCTAGACATGTAGAACTAATTAGCAAGTTTCTCCTTAGTATAGCTAATAGAAGAAGTTATAAGTCAAATGAATTTTTGGGGTGATAGTAAACTCATTTAGCTTAAAATTAATTTTTGGATTTCAAGGATTGGCTTCCTATACTTTATTAACCATCCTTACTAGTTGACTATTTTTTTTGCATGTTGTTTCCCACACCTTGTGGGTTTTTCTCTAATTTGAGAAAGTTAGTACAACTCAGATGATGAATTTCCATATAGATGATTTTTAATCTCTCATATCATGTTTCTAATGCTTTTTTATGTTTGTAAATGATTTCATGGGCCAAACAGTCTAAATTATATGAAGGTTGTAGTCAGGTTTCACTACTTGAAAAAAAAATCTTTCTCTACAATGGACTCATGTGAGTGATATATGTGGTGTTTCATGTTTTTAATGTCTTCTTGATTCTCTTTCCTTCCAATTTTAATCTCCAAAACTAGTATTATATAAGTTATAGTCAAGGATAATGATCACAGTCAACTCCTTACATGATTATTGTACATAGTCATATAAACAAAGTGTTTTGATTTTTTATCATGTTCATGGAGGAGCAATGAAGTTTCTAAAGAGGTTTAACATATTATTGGTATATGATAAATAAATTTATACCCTTTAAATGGCACACAAGGGACTATGATAATCAATACATTTTATACACATAGTCATATACATTGAGATGTACCTACAGGTGCCTATAAAAAGATACACATTGGAATGGATATTGAAGCTTGTTTGAAGTATGTCAGGTTCATGAGTATTCATGTAAACACCTTTGATAAGGTTTTTGACCAATTTAAATCCAATACACTATAAAAATTAGTTACCTCAACCTCACTACCTGTATACAATTGAATCAACATCTACAAGAGGCTAAGGACATTGAAATAGGAGTATTGAAGCTTGTTTCAAAGTCATTAAGGTTTTAATAATTAATTTGAACAACTTGGAAAATTATAGGACTGATTTGAAGAACCACACATCATGCATATAGTTCATGACCATACCCATTACCTATATACTATAAATGACCACCTATAAATGGCCTACACAAGGATTTGGGAGTGTGATCTATAGGTGTATGACATGTATTGAGATCCCCATGAGGGTTGTAGAGGTTAGAGATACCTTGATAGTCATGAAAGAGGAATTATATGGGTAGGTAGAGTTAGGATATCATCTTCAAATTTGAATGACTATGTTTACAGACAAAATCCCTAAAAGTCCCAAAATAGAGGCCTACCTTATTTTGATGATATCAAATAGCAATGTTACATGATGCCTAGGTGGGTTTAAATTCACTTATGTTGTAGCCTCAAAATAGGGGTATTAATTTGAAAAATAAATAGGGTGTGTGATTATATGATCATGGTGTTTTAAGGCTTCCAAATCATGAAATTGTTCATTGTGTTCATTCAGTGTTGTCTATAGGTTTTGAACCTCAAAATAACTTCACAACCCAAAGTTGTAATGCAAGAACATGTATATGTATTTAAAGTGGCCATATAAGGTTAAATATGACATAAATTATTTTAAAGTCATAAATAATTTTGTAATTGTATGGTTTTAACCCCATCAACATCTACAGGTGTACTTTGCCTAAGATATTGACCTATAGTTGACTATGGAGTCCTACAAGTCCATAGTATGAACTTAAGCATCAAAACCTACAAAAATAAACATTTGAAAGTTCATAAATGATTAAAAAATATATATAAGGATCCAAATGATGGTGGCACATGTTCCAAGGTAGATATCCACCTACATGACCCTTGTTTTACTCCAAGATAGTCCACTGTAATTGATTGTAGTTAATAGTGAGGAAGAATTTGGTGTTATGGGTATTGATAAAACATGGGAATAATGTGAATAAGTCCAAATGGTTTTAAAAATTCATTATAAATATTAAGGTGATATTGATACAATATAATAAGGCTTCAACCATGCATATGCAACTACAAGTGCCTCTTTCAAGCAAGAAACATAGTCATCAGTTAGGCCCAGTGAAATAAGGACATGGTTTAAGGGTGAAAACATGCATGATAGGAAGTGTGTGATCATGGAAAAAACCTCCATAATTATGATAGACTTATCAAATGAATCTTATAACATGGATAAAATCTATAGGATGAGGGACTCCAATAGTGCAACCTACAATCATATGTCAAAACCCTACACACAATAAGCTTCCCTATGAGTTTGTCTTGGTTTTTGATGAATTTGGATGGTCTAATGAGGTGATAAAGAGTTAAAAATTTATACATATCACCACTAATACTTAGATAATCTCCTCAAATAATAATTTTTGATGAGAAAATAGGGTAAGTACCCTCTATTTTGTCTCAAATAAAGGGTACTCCCCTAGGATGGAAAACTTGTAGGCTTTGAAGAAAGGTGATAAGAAGGAAGGTTGAGGGTTGATAGAACATTGAAATAATATGTATAAGGTTTATCTAGACATGGACCTACATAGTTAAACCCTCAAATATGTTATAAACATTCCAGAATGGCTTAGGCTCATAAAGATGTAGGCATACCTACTTAGTCTTGTTTAGGTCTAAAGCCCCAAGAAGGGGTCAATTCCATCTCCATTGTTAGATGAAAATTATAATGAGTTTGAGAATGTTTTTAAGGAGTAATAAGGTGTGTTTTAATATTTTTTGTGCAAGTGAAGTCACAAAAAATCCATGTTTGGATCCAAACTAATTCAAGCCTATAGAGAATGCAAGAAGAAGCTCAAGAGACTCATTTAAAATGATCACATATTCTTTGAGGTTATGCATGGGAGTATAAGGAGTGGATATATGTTGAAGGTCTTAGAGAATACATTTATGGAATTTTTCTGCAAATACAACATCAAACCTTTATAAATAAAGGCTAAGGGTGAAAATGGCCTAAAAGCCTCCAAAACACTAAATAAGGACTTGATTGATAATATGAAGATGGAGAGTTTTATATATATATATATATATATATATATATATATATATATATATATATATATATATATATATATATATATATAAGATAAAATGACCATGAAAGTTATTGGACCTTGAATACAACTCTCCATAGATCCTTCCCACTAATTTGAGGTGTTCCCTACTTATATAGATAGGGTAAAAAAGGGATTTTCTTGATTATTTTTCATGTTGTGTAGGTATGGAAAGGTTTCAAGAGGTTAAATAAACTTTGGGAGACATATTTTGAATTTATATAACCCTTAATGTAAATTTATTTAAGAATAGTATCTCCTAAGTGCTTTTGAAAGTGTTCCCACTTTAGCCAGTCAAAACTACCATAGTGAACAAGCTAGTGAGAGAGTGAAAACTTCAAGTGGGAGGATTTTTAAGGAATTCCTAAGGAATATAAGGCCATGAGGGTACCTAAAAATTTTCATTCACCCCTTTATATGGATAATATTTTTAAATTTAAGGCAACCTTGGTTCCAATTTTTCAAGGTGAGTGAAAGAGGAGTTATTTTGACTATAGGCAATAGTAACTCATATGCAGAAGAATCCTAATGATTAGTAATGAAACTAATGTGTGGTGGATCATTTTTAAAACCCCTCCCCCTTAGTTTAATTACCACATCTATCCATAATTATTTTTTTATGTTCTAAATTGCAATCATTACATTTATCCCTAGTTAGTTGTGGGATGTTTCAAAAAGGCCAAATGATGAAGGCAGTTTTTTGAGTAAGCAAAAAGAGTCCTACACCACATTTTAGGAGTTTCATGACTTTGAGGATAATTTTTATTTTGATAAATTTCATGGTATATTTCCTAATTCATTATCCTACATGTGTAAATCCTTTTCTCAATTTCACAAGTTTTCTTTTCTGACTTTTAGACTTCTCTCTTCTCACTTCTCTCTCCAATTCTATAAGTAATAGCCATTTTGGCTCTTGTAAACTAATACCACACCATGTATGGTGAAGGAATAATAGAATGACATTTTATTTTTCCTTTGAAAAATTAATTCAAGTTTATTTTTAAGTTCATGATATTTGTTTAAGTGTGCAAAGTGACGTATGGTGAAGTTAGTGATAATATTATATCCTTACTTGCCTTATCCTTTCATGTCTATGAAAGATTTCATAATAGGTTACATATAGTGTATTTAAAGTGTGTCAAGATCCTTCAAAGTTCATAATTATCCTTAGAGTGTGAAATATATCCTCTTTTTCACTTGCCTTGTGTTGTCTCATGTATATCACCTCTATGTTGAAACACTTATGTTAGAACCTTCTAGGACTTAGAAGCTAGTTTATATGTCTTGTTTCTTAGTGAAATAAGTATGATGGTCATGTGTAAATAATATTTTTGTATCTCCCTCTTATATTATTTTAATTTCATGTAAATTTATAACTCTTTTCCTCACAAATAACTATTTAGTTAGGTGATAAGCATTTAAAGATATATTCAGGAAGCTAGCCCTTAAACCTAGATGTTTAGTTCTATCTATAGGTAAACCCACATACCTATAAGTATTTCCATGTTGCCAAAATTTGGAAAAGGCTTGAACACCCTCTTATAGGGTGAAATATTTGGTGACAAAAAAAACCTTGAAGAAAACTTATAGTAGTTTGAATATTTATAAGTTTCAATCATTACTACAAAATGAATAATTAACCCAAAAATTGATAGGAAGTATTAAATCAATTTTCTATGTAGTTAAATGAGTTAAAAATCTTGGCATCTTAGGTATTTTGGAAAATTTTAAAAAGGAGGGTCCCCATTCTAGGAATAGGGGTAGTTTAGTATCAACAAATGGTGACCTCTATGGGGAAACATTTTAAAATGTTAGAATCCAGATATTCTATTCAAAGATGAACCAAAAACTAGTTATCACATTATGATTTTTATTCAATATCAAAACTAATTTTAGAAATAATGAATCTCACAATCTAGAAATATATTTTAAACTTTGTAGATAGTCCTACTATGTGTGTGCTTTGGGGTTCATTAGCCATTGCCATTGGACTTAGAAATGATAAATTTCAAGCTTTAAGACATTATACATGAAATGACTCAAGCATTCTTTAGGTTTTTTATAATAATGCTTTACTTAGTTAGGGGATACTTGGCATTGTTCTGCTACTAGCCAAGCCTCCATAACACTAATAGAGATACCTTTGACTCCATTTTGGGCCTTGCTCTACTACTAGCTAGGCATCCATAACCCTGGTAGAGAATGCCTAAATCATCATTCATGGAATATGAAGTAGTTTATGACTTCACTTCATTGGTGTATGATATTTTTTATTTTTTGCTTTTTTTTACCTACATTCATAAACTAGAATGGTTGGGAACTAGAATTATCCAGGTGTAGGGATTTTTTCAAGGCATAGTTTGGATGTTATTTTATCTCAAATAGCAAGTTCTATCTAGGCAATTTATTTAGTAAATTTAAGTGATAGTATGATGATCCACATGGATTCAAACTCTTGTTCGAGTAAATGATCAGTCATCTAAACTATATTATAGCCTAAAAATGACTTAGAATTTTCATAAGAAAACTAATTTTTAATTAACCCTACCTAGATTTTCTAAATTAGAACACTTCTAGAGGTTTCTAAAATTTGGATGACCAATGTTTAAGACCAACAATCCCTTCTTCCCATTTTAAGATCAAATTTAACATAAATTTGAGCCAATGAATTCTTGTCTAAAGGACTTATAACTAAACTAAAACACATAATAGGAAAATAAATAGCAATTAGAAAGCAAAGCAAGAAAGGAAACAATAGGAAATCAAAACAAGAAAGCAAAGTAAAAGCGAGAATGAACATAACTAGAAAGCAAAATAGGAAAGCAAACTAACCTACTCCTACCTACTCTAACTCTAAATAAGTTTACTATCATTCTAGAATTTGTGATAGAGTAGTAGAGAAGTAGTGTTTCAGGTATTTTCCATTGACTAGTAAGGCTAAGTCAATCCTTTGCAGGTCTTTCAACCTGAATGCATTTTCACCCAAAATTTATGTTACTTGATACAATCTAATCTAGAGGGGAGTGAACTTGACATGTTGTCCTTTATTTTTTTGGGCATTTTCCTATAGTAGGACTAATTTTTATATTTAGATTGCTTTAAATTTGGCTCACTTGTCAAACCATATCTTCATAACATCCTGATACTTGTTGAAGTTATTTAATACTTCATCTCTAGCATCCTCCATCTAGATGAAGTTTAGTATCTTAGAGTTCAATCTTTCATCATCTTCCATGTACTTATACATGAACTCATAGGTAAGTAGCTTCAACATGATGGGAAATATAGGTTGTTACCCATAGGTTGGTAGGAATGAGTATGTTTTGAGTGCTTGTTTATATCTGGTCCTATCTATCCATAAAGCATATTTTAATAAGGACTATTATTCTATGGGTTTATTTTTTGTAGACTTCTTGATGACATTCATCAAGTTTTTTTTAGTGGATTTAGCCACTCTATTACCTTGAGGGTAGTAGTTTGAAGTAGACTTGATAACTATCTGATTGTCATATGCCCATTCAATGAACTGAGTTGATGTAAATGTTGGGCCATTTTCACATACCAAAGATAAGGGTGTCCCAAACTAAGTAATGACATTATCTTCAAATAAATTGATGACATCAATTGATTTACTATTCTTGGTGTCTACTGCTTAAATCCACCCAATACAATAGTTTTTGGTAGTGAGCATGAATTTATGTCCTATCAAGGAGTTAGGATTGATAACTCTTATGAAGTTGAGGCCCTATTATACAAATGGTTTTTCTTTGATTACTGGTTGTAAAGGCATGGTTGCCTTTATCTCTCACCGATCAAATACTTGACATTGATGGCATGTTCACACATAGGCATGGGCATATTTAAATATAATTAGCCAATAATAGATAACTCTCAATATCTTATGTGTAATAGTATTCCCTAAATAATGGCCACTTCCCATCTTGTCATGTAAATTGCTCATGATTTTGGTGGCTTGAGATCTAGAAACACACCTTAGATATATTCTTTCATAGTTCTTCCTATAGAGGACCCCTCTTTTGATCATAAAGTGAGATGATCTTAGCCTAAGGGCCCTTTTCTACTCTCTCTTAAGGTGTGGAGGACATGTTCTATACAACAAGTAGTGGATAATATCTTTGTACTAGTCTCCTCTAGGTACTTAAATCACTTCTACCTATAAAAAATCAATGTGAGGATCAATGTTTTCAATGAGCTGGATAAGACCTTAACCTCTAACTAGCTTAGCAAATTTTATTTATAAGTCATATTCCTAGAGTTTGGTCATCCACTTCCCTCTTTGTTCTCCAAGTTTATTCTTTCCCAACATTAGCTTGACAGTAAGATCAAACACTATGGCATATATTTTATTTCTTAGGATGTAGTGTCTAAATTTCTTAATAGACTTCACTAGTGCATAGGCTTGCTTATCCAAAATAGGATAGTTCAACTCTATGTTCTTTAAATTAGTGCTCATAAAGTCTATAGGGTGCTCTTTATCCTCTTCCTTCTATGTTAAGATAGAAACAATAGTATGATCAAAAGCAAAAGAGTATAGATATAAAACTCTACTAAAGTCAAGACTTATAAGGATAGGAGCTTGAATAATATCATCCTTAATATCCTAAAAGGCCTTCTTTACTTCAACAGTCTATTCTATCTTTGCATCCTTATTTTGCACGGTGTTGAGCAGTCTCACAATCTCTACAAAACTAGAGATAAACTTTCTCACAAAGTTGATTTTGCCAAAGAAATATTTTAACTCTTTTTTACTATTGGGAACTTCTAATTTTTAAATTGCATCAATCTTATCAAGTTTAATGTTCATACCTTCTTGAGTGATTACACGTCCTAAAATTTTACCTTCAATTACACAAAATATGTTCTTCTTCGGGTTTAAGGAAATGCCATACCTCCTGTACATTTCCAACACTTGTTCCAAATGCATCATGTGATCTCCCCTATTTTTAGAAATAAATATTATATCATCCATGTATATAATGATGTACTTAACAATTAATTCATGGAATGCATGGTCCATCATTCAATGGAAATTTGTTCCTAAGTTGATCAATCCAATTGGCATTCATTTGTAGGAAAACATTCCCCACTTGGTTTTGAAGATAGTCTTCATTTGGTCATTATTATTCACTAGGACTTGGTTCTAGCCTAAAAAGTTATCAAGGAATGACATCATTCTAGACTCACTCACCAATTCAATGACTTCATCTAGGGATGTCAAGGGATAATTATATTTCTCTGAGGATCTATTTAAGTTCTAAAAATCAACACAAATTTAGATTTCTCCATTCTTTTTTCAAATAAGCAAAAGGTTTATAACCCATGTTGAGTGTCATATAAGAAATATTATCCTTGCATCAAGTAATTTCTTTACTTCTTTGTAAATTAGGTGTTCCATCACTAGGTTGATTGGCCTCTATCTTTGCCTAAAAGGCTTGCAAGCTTTTTTTAATGTGATATTATGAGTAATCACACTGGTGTCAAATATATTGAGGTCATCATATGACCATGTAATGATGTCCTTAAAATTGGCTAACAAGGAAGTGGATTCCCTTATCTCTTTATTGGTGAAAACTAAACCAATGTTTACATTTTTTTCATTCCCAAGATTCCCTAGGTTAACTTGTTTGTAATCCTTCCCACTCACTTTGTGTTATCTTTAGTTCTTTTCTTATCTGGATCAAACATTCTTTCCAAAGAGATCATTCCCTTGGGGATCTAGTTATATTTGAGTTGAATAACTCCATCTTCATTATCCTTTCAACTTTCCATATAAATCTCATCTTGTTCATCCATGATAGAGGATTTAAACTCACCAGTATTACATAAGAAGTCAATTATTTACTTGTCATCATCAAAAACTTGGAAATTATTGATGTTATATAACATAGAGGGACATGAAATTATCTTCATGGTAAACTCTTACAAGTTCAAAGCTTATGGGGGCAATAATTTTGTTGCTACTGAAGCTAGAGCATCCACCAAGTGGTTTTGTTCCATGGGCAAGGAAATAATATTGAATGAGTCAAATTATTCAATTAAATCCCAAGCTCTAAATTTATAATTTCTTAAGCAAGAAAGCTTACATTTATATCTACTTCCAATATAATTAATAACTAACTCTAAATCACCATAAACTAATAGTTCTTTAACCTTATGTTTGATTAAAAACTAAAATCCTAAAATAAGGGCTTCATATTCTGTTAAATTGTTAGTGCAAGAGAATTATAATTTATAGGAGGTTATATATTGTTTTCCTTTAGGATTTTTTAGAACAATCCCAACACTAGAACCTTGTTTAGCTCATGTGCCATCAAAGTGTAATGTCCATGGCCCTTTTCTTTATTCTTCCATCGTGTCACCTACAATAATACCAATGGTTTTTATAGTATAAAAACCTAAGTTAGAGGATTGGTAGTTTACCTTTTCATTCTTGGAATTGTACTCAGTAATTATGTATTTAATTTTGGGCTCTCGATCAATCCTAATCTAATTGGGAATCTCACATCAAGGTATCCAAATGTGTGAAAAATCTATGGACATATATCCATTTAAGTATTTAGCCTAATTGTGACTCAATAATAATCCATAAGCTTTAGGTATGTTAATGACTTCAATGTTGATGAAATGTTAGATTCAAAGTTCATGAACTAGTTACATATGGATATTCAACAATTCACCTACCACCTTTACTCTTAACTTATCCAACTATACTACCACCTTCTCATATTTGACTGGGTTTAACCCTATTTTTTCACATAGTCTTATAAGCATTATTTTAGCTAAAGCACCATAATCAAGTAAAAAGTTATGAATATTTTTACCAAAAATTATAAGTTAATAGAAACAAAGGAAATTTATGCTTACTCTTATATATTACTACATTTTCATGGGCTTATTTAGCCTTGTTGGGGCTAGGATTTTCATTCAATGATTTCAACCACAAATTATGTTATTCAATGATTTGTGTGAGCTCGTGAAATTTTATGTTTTCCTTCATCTTCTTCATGTCTTCCACTATATTATATCCACCTTTTAATGATATACAGGGATCCTCTATTGTTGGATGACTCTCCTTACCTTTGGGGTGTGGAGGATTATTATATGTCTTGCTATCAGGAGATGTATCTAGTTTATTAGGTAGATTAGAAGTTATTATTGGTGGGTTTTGACATTTGATTCTCAAGGCATAGTTACTCCTCTGGTACTATTAGAAAGCTTGCACCTCTTCAACATTGTCTTCAGGTTCACTCTCATCTTGGTTGGGAAAGTCATAAGTCTCAACCATGAGGATTTTTTCTAAATATATAGAGGCATCATTGGTATTATCAAATCTTTTATCATTATTATTATCAGTGGGGTTCATCTTCAATCCCTCCATCTAGCTATGGATGGCTTCAAATGCATGGCAGAACTCAACATAGTCAAGCTCTCCATGTCTAGTTGTATTTTACACTCTACACCAATTGGGCAAGGCCATCTCACAAATGTTGATCTTAGATAGTTTGCTCAAAAGGGTAATGTTATTATTGTTAGTAATATTTAAAGATCTATTGTATCTTTATAAATTTTAAGTTCTATTGGAACCCTCACCATCATTACCCATCTATTTCTTGAGATCTAAGAAATCACTAGTGAGTTTATATATGGTTCTTTGTATTAGGTCTAACTCTCCCTTTGGGGGTTTTAGCCTCTTGTTCTAGGTTACATTCTAAACATTGGTGATATTTACATGCACCATTATCTGTCTAAAATTATTTTGGGTATGGGGCCCAACATTTGTTTGGTTAAATAAACCTAGTTATTGATTAGGTAAAGCATGGCTTAAAGGCAATTGGTTCCTCATTGGCAGTTGGTTTAGTGTAGGGTGATTTTGATTCATGTTATGGATGATATTTAGATCATGCATTATTACATTAGAGTTTGGTATAATAAAGGTAAGATGCCCTTGAGAGTGCATTTGCTCAACAATATGAATGGACTTAGCATAAGCTAAATGTAATGTGTCAATGTTCAAATCTCTTCTCAAGAAGATAGTCATCATTAGATCCAAGGAATTTTTGCATATTTCCAATTCCAAATCATATATTGGATTGTAAGGTGGAGATGTTAAGGTGTACATATTTTATAACTTAGCATTAAAGGTTCTAATCAGTTCATTTGGGTCCCTTTTGAGGGTGGTAAATTGTTGGTACATAACTCCCAAGCTAACTACCCTACCAAATTGGGCAATAAAGGTGTCATTAAACTAATTCCATCCCATGATGGAATATTTGGGTATTCTAAAGAACCAATCATATGTACTATCTTAAAATGTAAAAGGGAAGATATGACAATCCATGTCCTCATGGATTACATTAATAAGTCTCAAACATGCCTTAAAGGACTTGATGTGCTCTTTAGTAATCACTCTATCTATGGGGGTAAAGAAAGGTACATAATTTTATGGATTTATTGGTAAGTCATGCATAGGTCCAAGGACATTGATGGATAAACCAACTAACCATGTCATGATTGGCAAAAGGGGCTACAAATTCTAGTTAGATGGGGAATTTGGTTGGGTCCTAGATTTCCTGCATCTATGTTTGTTTGTTATAGCCTTTACATGGTCTCTAAGGATGCTAAAGGAGTCTTAGGTTTAGATTGAGACCTGGTCCTAATCTTAGGAAACTCAAAGATTTAGAATGGGTACTAAGAGCAAAAGAGCTTCAAAGATAGTCTCATGAACATTGAATATAGCAAAGATTAGTCAATATTTATATAAAAATTGTAGATCAAGTATTTTTACCTTGATTTTTGAGGATATAAGCCTTAAAACCTTAAAATATTTGATACCTACACAAATATTGTTAGTATTTCATGTTAACCTACAACTATTAATGTTAAACCAATAACTTAGAGTGTTTCTATGCCTTATTTAATGATCTAAAAGCATTTAAACACTTTAAAATAACTTTAAGCACAAATTTATGTAAAGGTTCACTTAATCCCAAATGAAATAGAGAAAATATGATTTAAAACATTTATATCTAGTACAAGCAAGGTCCCAACAGTCGATCTTTGCAAAAATTCTTACCAATATTTAGATTCTTTACCAAATTTATGTGAATATTTGCAAAGATGATCAAAATAACTCTTAATATGCCTGAAGAATAGGGTATTTCACTTATCTTTGCACAAATTTGAACAAATATCTAGATTATCTTACAAATTTTCAAACTAAACACTAATCTTGATGAAATTTTTTAAAGGATGTCAAGATTCATCTCAAGAATGCAAAGATTCATGTAAATAATGCATATCCTTAGTGTTCTTTAACAATATTTACATATTTTAAAATAATAATGTAAATAAGGCCCTAAAAGTGGCTATTTTAATGTTTGTTGTTATTGTCTCTATTTATTCTTCATTTCATCCTTGGTCCATACCTTTGCACAGTCCAGGTAGTCCTGATCTATTTGAGTGAAGTTTAGGATCATAGGTTGAAATAAGTATAAAATCTCTTAGATGATCCTACCATAATTTGTGAGTATTAGCCTTAATATTTCCTCAATGACATATACCTTTTCCAGACTCTAATTAGTAAATGCCAAACTATTTATCACCTCAGTAGTAGTCTTTGCACTAGTTACATCCTACTAGAATTTGGTAACAAAAACCTTCATCTATTCATTAAACTCTTGATCATCCATAAAGGAGCCATTAGGCCTAGACACCCTAGTGACCATGGCATCCTTTATTAGCAAGGAAATATTGAATTCAACTCTCTCCAAGGATGTATTTGCATATTTGACTTGATCCATCCATCTCTTTAATACTCTTCTTCTATTCATTAGGATGGTCTACACAGGAATGATATCCTCAAGCAGTAGAACCTTGAGGTTAGGTAACTTATTACTTCTTTCCACTCTAGCCAATTTTTCCAACTTGGCATCATAGAGTATAAGCTTTTGGTCAAGTTTATGACCACTTTAGATTGCTTGACCCCATCTTCTTGCCTCTTCTTCATCACTTTATATAGGTTGAAGACATTGATCATAACATTTATTATTGAAATTATAGTGTTATTTGGCACTATTGGAAATGTTTGTTCCTTTAGCCTTTTCAATTCCTACTGCATCCCCTTCATCAAGGAAATAATAGATTCTAAATAGGTTTGAACCAAGGATTTTGGGTCATCTACATATTATTTTACCTCTTTGTGGTTAGCCTTTATTTTTCTTGTCAA
Organism: Torreya grandis; assembly: GCA_037957365.1. Classification (NCBI taxonomy): domain Eukaryota; kingdom Viridiplantae; phylum Streptophyta; class Pinopsida; order Cupressales; family Taxaceae; genus Torreya; species Torreya grandis. Next base: position 2,589,011 of record JARHVA010001835.1, on the reverse strand, counting down.
GGTTAAGATGGGCTCTTCACTCTCATGAACCATAACTAAGCTTGATTGTGGCTAATATACTTGTCTTCAAACTACCCTCTTCATATTGTTGGTGGTAGGGTCAAACCTCATCCCAATTTGAGGTGTTGAGGAGACTATCTAAGGCATTTCCTACCTTACTACATGTATGATATCCTTAACCTAGTTTAGGGTAGTAGTAGATGTTGGTTGTATGCGAGGTAGTTGAAATAGAGGTGCCTGGGTTGATGAAGAAGCCAAGGCTATGGCAAGGATGAATAAATTTATTGGGTTAAGCTTCCCAAGTGAGTTGAACAAATATTTAGTAGGGCCAATGTTGAGAATGAATGAAGGTAATTTAGAGGGCATACTCACTTTAGCAGATGTAGTAATGTTGAGTAGAATTTTCCAAGTAAATGGCTTTGAAATGGGTTTTAATGGCTTAATGGAGGTAAGTAATCCAAGGTCAAGTGATGCACTTGTTGTGGTAACCTAAGGAGTAAAACCCACATCTTGGTTAGAACTAGTGCTCTAAGATCTTGATGGAGGTGGAATGTTAATAGTGGCATGGAAGATGAAGTGGGGAATGGTGAAGCTAAAGAAGGCACTAGCTTGGCTCATGCTAGTGTCCATTGAGAATTAGGAAAAGGTGGTTGTAGTAGTGGAAGAAAATGGAACCAATGGGGAATCAACCATGGGTGGAGAAAACATGGAAGTGGGAGTACAAGAAAATGTACTAAAAATTGGGTAAAGAAGAAATGGTGTAGTACTTATAGTGGGATTTTGGGTAGCTAATGAAGGAGGTATTACCCCTCTCATAGTAGTCTTGGGATACTTCCTCCTCTTGTAAAAATTTTATATATTTCTCCCTGACAATGATTTCAACTCTTTCATTAAAAGATCAATACCTTGTTGTAGTTCCTCAAGATCAATGACATCAAGATTACGTTGACTCAAACTCTCTATGGTAGCTCCCATAGAAGATGTAGATACAAATGTATGCCATTAACAGAGGTCCTATTAGCTACTAGCTTTTCTTTACCCAAATCTTGAAGGCATGGCTTGTCCACTTGTAGTGGGAATAATTGTAGGTTTACAAGGCCTATTTCTAATGAGAGGAACATTTTCCTCTTCTTCCTCTTCCTATCTTTCATCATAGTCTACCTCAAACATGCTCCCATAAGTTAGTGGGACTAAGGCTTTACTATGTCCTCCTTATTTTTCTCCCTATCAAACCTCATTTCAAGCTCTATATTTTTCTTCATAGCATTCTTGAGGCCTACCTCATCATTCATTTCATCCAGGTATATCCATTCAAGCACTTGTTCTTGGTGTTTACATTCCATAGTTATTTCCTTGAATTTGAGCAAGTGTTTATAAATGATGTCATTTAGATCCCATGACCTAAATTTATCCTTGGGAAATAGGTATGATTCCTTATGCCTTATAGCCACAATGACATCATGACATTTTATAATTTTGGTCTTCCTCAGGTTATATGGGACCTTGTGGGGATTGTCTTCTTTTTATTATTTAAGACACCATCAAATCCATGTAGGAGTTGATAGGTCATATCCTCCACCACTAAATTTATTTTTACATATCTTGGAAACCTTAGGGGAGCCACCATTACTACCTCCACTTGGATGATCGTGCAATCAAGGTAGAGCTAAAATCTACCCATTTCTTTGAATGTCTATCTAACTTTTGGGGGAAGTCTTGGCATGTCACACTTGGTGATTGATTTTTACATAACTGGATAAAAATATTTATTAATCACCTTTATATTTCACCTAAAATAATGGATGTGTAATGTAGAGAATAATTGGGGCATAACCTCTTACCACTCAGAATACCATGAGTTAGGGCCAAGTTGGGTAATTACATAGATGGCATCCAATAGGTAGTTCATCATGTATAAAGGGGCATTATTTTATTAGGTATCATTCATTTCATATACCAAATTATTACTGATAATATCCCTAAGTGGGAGAATAAGTTAGTCCTCTAAGATGATTTATAGTAATGGGAGGGTCCTTATATCCATATGGCTTATGTGCACATTTTCATATATTTTATTGAAGAGAGTGAGGCCAATCCTGACTCCCTTCCTGAATTGATGAATATGAACATTCCCTTGGTCATCTATGAAAACAACCTAGGTTGGGTCAGTCACCCATGAAGCCAAGACTATCTCTTATGTACTTCATACCATTTATCAATGATGTTCTAGTTTTATTGAATTTGTGGCAAAGGTAGGTCATAATATTTTTCAAAACTAGGTCTTACTATGAAGGTGATTGGGAGCCCTTAGTTCATAGATTTAACCAGCCCATCTTCACATTTTGACTTCTCGAAGAGACCATATACTAGGTCAGTGCATGGCATGACCTTTGGCTTTGTTGTGGCCTTGTGGAGACTAATAACTTCAATTATAAGGATGTCTAAATCTTGTTAAATAATATGGGGCAAGGTCTCAGCTTCATCAAGATCCTTAGCTCCATAAACATTTTAATAGACATTGTTTTAATGTATGTCCCCCAATTTTATCACTTTCAAGATGAATTATGTGTTTTTGAACATGACTTAATTGTCATATTTAAATAGAAAGTCATCATTCCCAAATGAAATGCTCTTACCAAAAGTGAGGTGTCCTACCTATGCCATCTCTATAGTGTCTTGGTATTAATTTACATCCTCTTATATTCCTCTACAACTTTAGAGCTCCAAAAATGGTGGTTTGGGTGAAATTCATGAGTAGCTCAAGATTTGTCATAATGAGGATGCAGATAGCAGGGAAGGCAAATGCTTAGATCTTCAAATGTAAATGTAAGTAGCAATAGTTGATTTGAGTATCCTTTCAAATATTGTTTTGATTAATGTAAATTTTTATGGTGATTCTAGTTTATGTTTTATTAATGGTGAGCTTGTGACCTTTCCATATTTTTGAAATATTGCTTTTGGCTTTTATTTGCATTAGAATTCAAATTTATCACTCATTTGCTTTTGATTTTCCATCAATTTTAGCTTTAAATCTAAATATTTCCACCTTCTGATACATGGCATGCTACCTAAGATCTAGTTAGGCACTCATGGGGCCTGAAGATGACTAGGCTACTCAATTGGCTTAAATTTTGACACATAGCACTTTTTGATTTCTCATAGGCTTTCAAAATTTAGCTTAGTGTGATGACTTGTTTATACCCTACCACGAGGCATTTTTCAATTTATGATGAGCTCACTGTGGTACCTTTTAGTTTTTATTGGTTACAAGAGTTCCATGCATCACTTTCATGGGCTATCAAGGCTTTTCTCTTTCCAAGTGGCTTTCTTAAAGGGTACTTGTAGCTTTGCCTTGATAGGTGTTGCCTTTAGAAGGATTTTGGCTAACTATCATCAACTTGGCATTAATTGTGTGGCATAGATGAATGCATGCATATCTCTAAAAGGTGATTTCATGGATCTTTAGATAGAAGCAGCATGGGAATGACATTTGGTTTCATTACATAGGTCCAAAGGGGACACGTGTCATTTTTATGGGCTCTCTTCATCTTATGCCACTTATCATTATTGGGAGGAGCTTTAAATAGTTGTATGTAATCAAACCTTGATCAAAGGGCTTGGGTGTTGTTAGATGTCTTGCTTGAGGGCTCTTGTGAGCTTTATATGGATATAATATGTCATGGACACATGTTGGTCTTGGATGAATCCTCAGGGGAAACATGTCACTTTGGAAGGCTACTTGGGTTTATATGGTCACATTTGAAACACATGATGGTATCTCATGGGTTTCTAGATTATAGTGGGATGTATGGTATCTCAGATCGATTGGGATTTACTCATGGGGGCTAATATCTTAACACGTAGTCTTATATTTGAATTCCAATGATTAGTCTTCTTGTGAGCTCTCTAGATGGTGCCATGTGGCTCACAAACTTGATAGATTTACTCCAAGTGTCCTACATAGGGTGAGATAAATCTCTAAGGAATTATGAATCTTGGTGAGTTAGACACCTATATTCTTGAGTTGTGCTCTTTAATTTAAAATTTCATAAGGCATCACAAACCACTACTTTAAATTTGACATCCTATGAGGCCAAGCAGGAAGTTAAGTTAGACTTTCAAAAAAATTAAATGCCTATCTTAAACAAAATAAAATAATTTTAAAGTAAATCTTTGTAATTAAATGCTTTAAATGAAATATAAGATTTGTCAAGGTGAGGCTTGTTGATTTCATGTCGATTAGAAAAGGAGGTAGAACATCCTTGGTGAGGCCTGTTTGGATATTTTGAATCATTAATGGTTAATAATTCATTATTAAATGAAACCTTGAATAAAACTTACAATAATTTGAATATTTATAAGTTTCAATCATTATTTCAAAATGAATAATTAACCCAAAAATTACTAGGAAGTATTAAAAAAATATATATGTAGTTAAATGAGTTAACAACCTTGGCATCTTAGGTATTTTAAAAATATATATAAATGAGGGTCCCCATTCCAAGAATAAGGGGTAGTTGAGTATCAATAGTTTGGTGATGAATCTATGTTCAAATGAATAATGAATGAATATATGAGTCATCATCTACAATCTCATTATCATCAAAATAAATAGAGGGTCTTTGAACCATAGGAGTTGTATGTCATGTATAAGTACCAATAATCCCATTTAATTGGTGCCTATAATGTGATGGAGGAGGATGTGCATTATATGCCATTTGTACTTTTGGATCCTTCTTAGAATGATCTTGCATAAGGTTGTTAAATATTTTCTAATTATGGTGATCACTAGGTTGTGAACTTGATTCCTTTGGAGGATCATCAAATTTATTTTTTTAGTCATTGAGGAGGTCTTAGATCTTATGCTTCAAGGTAAAAAATCAATTTGTAGAATGCCTAGGGCCTTAGTGATAGTCACAATAAGCATTTGCATCATATCCTTTGGGTATATGTTGACTCATATAAAATTATATAGGAGGAGGGAGAGATATGAAGTGAAACTCCACAAACTTTAGAAGTAACAAAGTTAGATACTTGGGTAAGCATGAAAGTTGTCTCCTTGGTGCATTAGATAAGAAGAGCTAATTATGTTTTTGTGACACCATATTAACCATAGTTGTTGTTTTTTTAGGTTTTGTAGGTTTCACCTTATAACTTGGTTTAATAGTAAACATGGTATTATATGTAGTTTATGTGTTTGCTATATACTTAAGTTTTTCAATGAGATAAGTTTCATTTTATGATAATCAAAAAATATGACACAAATTGTCAAAATATTTAAACTTTTTGAAAATAATGGACTCATATAATGGGGAAAGTAAACTTTTCTTGAAAATGTCTTTAAGCTCTTTATTTTTGATTGGTCATTTTAGCCAACATTTTCTTGTACCTCAAGACATATTCATTGATACATTCATTAGTTCCTTGTTTGATTTTTACAATTTACGCATAAGAAACCTTTTTAGTAATGTTGATAGAGAAGTGTAACAAAAAATGATCCACAAGAGGTTTGAATGGTTTTACCAATTGGATTAATAATTTCATAGAACCACATTATAACATAGTGATTTAGTCTTTTTAGAAATATTTTAGTCAAAATTTTATCATTGGAGGCATAATCAAGTCATACCACATAAAAAGATCTAATATGTCATTTAGGATCACCCTTGACATCTCAAAATGTGAACTTAAGTGCAATAAACCTGGTTATAAATGGGTGGAAACATATTTTAGGTGTAATATGGTTATGTAAAACCTATTGTGAATCAATAGTATAAGGTTATTTCATATAATTTTGTTCAATATTTGTAACCTTAGCTTGTAAAAAATTTTAAGTGTGGACAAGATCTTGCACGTTTTGATCACTAACATTTGAAGTTTGAGAAGTCACCAAAGGAGGTGTACCCATAATTTGAGTTGATATGGCAATTAAAATTAGTAATTGGGTATAACCTAAGGATTCACCACCACTAGGTGAAGAATCCTTAGCCTTAACATGCTTAATAATTAGATCTCTTGTAACATACAAAAATGTATCCCTTAAGCCCTTATTTTTATTAAGATGAGTAACTAATGATTCTTTATCTTCTATTTGAATATGATTTTTGTTATTAACATTTTCCATTTCTTATAAATAAAAAACTCATAAATTAAAACAAATTATAGAAACTAGAAAAATAAGAAACCCTAGGTCAATGATAGGGTCTTGAGATCAAAGGTCGAGTTCACTGAATGTTTAACCTTAAATTTTAATAACCTGAATTATCAAGGGTTAAGCATATATAAATGAATAATCAAAAGAGTGATAAATATATATATAATAGGTTAATTAATTTGTAAACTTAGATAAATAATATTCTTAACTTAAATACTAAGATATGCCTAAAATAGAAAGTACAACTATTGATTGATATTATAATTAATTAAAAATAAGAGTACTTAGCTAGTTTACTATGTGCATGTAGATCTGGGTTAAAACATGCTTGAAGTGGAGTAGATTAGGTCCTAAAATAGTCATTATATTCTATAATTTTACACTTGGCCTCAGATACTTGCATTAAATTTGGATAGTTGTCTTGATGCTAGTGTCTGAACTAGATGCATATGTCTTGTACATAATACTAACTAGATCTAGATGTGGTCAACTAAAACCTTCTAGGTTTTATTTCACCTTTATTTTTATGTATATATATCATGTACATAGTTTGTCACTCTTTTTCAAATGATCAGACCCTACATTTCTCACCCTTTGAGTGACTATGAGAAAAATGGGTTAGTTGGCACACAACATTGAGCTACCCCAAAGACCCCCTATAAATGGGCACTACCTACATAACCAAGACTACAAAGAGGGCCTCAAAATTATGTATTTATCCCCTATGTGTTGGATTTTGTGTGTAGAAGGATGCAATGTGTTACAACCAAGTACATATAGTGACCTAGCTTGTAACTTGGAAAAAATGGATCATGGGATGCTCCTTCATTACATCAAACCTAAGGGGTATTTTTTATTCTTTAGGAGATTTATAATATAATTCCATATCAAATAAATTTATTTTAAAGGAATGAAAATATTTATATTTACACTAAAATATAGTCAATAATACAAATTTGTCTAATCTAGCATGTGTAATAGATATAATAAGTATAAAGCAACTAAAGGACAAAGAGAATGTAACTTATTTAATGTTTTGTTCTAGATCATGGAAATCATCAAGAGTCATCACAGCATTATGTTGAAGATATATATTTCATTCATTCTATGTTTTGACTATTTTTAACCTTCAAATAGTTGTATTGATCTGGGATAATAATGTTGATGCTTATGTTCATATCTGATGCTAGTATACAATGATAAATATACACATGAGTGACCTTAAATTCATATCTAACCTACATTTCCCCCTATGTAATATTTATGTCTCTAAACTTAAGCTTTCCTATGTGCTAGATACATATAATAAGTCAATCCTAGTTATTTTGCATTGTACCTCTTATAACCTAGTAAAAAGGGGTTGTTAACATGATTCAAGCTATCCCTAAAAACCATGTTGTTTATAAGTGTTGCCTACATAGATAATACTCCTAAGAGGGCCTTAGACTCACATGTAGTTCTCCCTCCAATGCATATGTATCAAATTATAATAGTAAGACTATATGCTCTTTTTCCTAGTATCCCTTGGTACAAGAAATGCAATATTATATTTGACCTTTTGAATGCTTCAGATATTTAAAATAGTGTTGTAGTGCAATTTAATAGCTTGAAATAGATAGTAATTTCTCATTTTAAAGTTTACTTATCAAATTAGAAGGTATGTTAACTAGACCATAGTCTTTATATATATAAGAACCTTTTAATTTTGAATTAGAACCTAAAGACACACAAAAATATAACCATAAGATGGGTGAAGAGGGCTAACAAAATGGTCACAATGTGAAAGATACACAAAAGATAAAAAGATAAGAGTAGACAATTGCATCAAGCCTAGATACTAACATCGATGCTAGTGTCCAAGACAAATACAATTATACAGGGGCCAAAAGCATTCATAAAATAAGCACCATAGGTAGGGGTCTTTGGTATACCCTAAATTAGGATAAACAAACATAGCACATAAGCCCAAGGGGTAGTTAAATCAAGTGAAATAAGATGGAACTAAAGAGGTCCATGAAATACCATGTCACTAGATATCTAATTCTTAGTCAAGAGGTATATACATACAAGAAGATGAGTAATATGTGTAATTATACCAAATTAGTTGTCTATATTTTCCCCCATTTAATATAGTAATGCAATAAAAATAAAAATTACTACTTTAAAGGAAAATAAAATGTATACCATCGTGTGGATAACACACCTTATCTTTTCTCGATTTGTGCCCTCAATATTTTATCCATTAAACATTACTTACAACCAAGCATATGCCAAAAAATATAAATTAATGTATACAATTTGTAAACAACACTAAAAAATAGCATAAATACAGAGCATAGATATATTACACATGTATATGTGTGACATAGTAAATGGGTCTGGAGCACTAGAAATTGGAGTGCTAGAAACTGAAGAAGTAGACAAAGGAACTTGTAACCTCATCCATCTTCTATCTAGTAAGATGAGTGAGTCTATAAGTGATAAAAGTGTGTTTCACCATAGTGATTTTGTACTAGAGTAAGGAGAGTTGGGAGGGGATCATGCCCCCAACCTAGAATAAGAAGAGTGGTGCTTCAGCCATCAGGATTATCATTTCTTGATGATCACAACTTGAGTGTAAAAGATATGTATATGTATATCCCAATATAGGGTGAGTGATGTAATAAAGCTTGCCCAAAAACTTGATGATATTAGATGATTTAATCCCTCCATTCATACCAAAAATAATAATGAACCACTACAAATGAGTAAGGCTTAATAAAGTCCATAAATGGTAAATCAAGGTATCAATACATTGAGGTATAAGTATATAAAAGTTTTGGAATTTTGAAGTTGATTTATATTTTTTAAATATTAGCCACATGTTGCATACCATATGCACCTTAGATATGTCTCATGTTGAAATTATGTATAATAAATGGTACCAAAGTATAATATTTTACCATAACTATGAATCTAGATCATAATCTATGTATGTTTTTCAAATTTGGATATTTGTGTAAGTGTGGAGAACAAGCTTCCAAAGCATGACCCCATTATGTATAAAGGAATCTAAAACTAGAATAAATACCAATGTGGAGAGATCATAATCTATGTGTGTTTTTCTAATTTGGATATTTGTGTAAGTGTGGAGAACATGCTTCCAAAGCATGACCCCATTATGTATAAAGGAATCTAAAACTAGAATAAATACCAATGTGGAGGACATGTTTTTCAAAATATGCCCCCAGTGAAAACTGGAGATGCTAAATACTAAATAATTATGGATACATGCTTTCCCAAGTATGCCACCACTATAATTTGGAAACTATGAATGTGTGGAATCCATGTCCATATGACATGCCCCCACTAACTTTGGAAGTTGATATAAGTACCACATATTGAATAAATATGAAGAAAAATCTTTCAAAGTTTACCCTCATTATATCTGAGAACTATGCCAAGTGTGTTTTAATTATGTATAATATGTTTGTAAACATGCCCCTACTAATATTCCCACTCTTTTGGGATGAGAGATAATAGTGCCTATTGGTGGTCTCCTCATAAAAGGAATAATAAAGAATTTGTTTGATAACTTTTGACTTGGTAATATGTGGGTAATGTTGTATCCAAGAATTTATAACATTATTTTTGATAATATCTAGAATGTTGTAGGATATATGTTTAGTGTAATTTTAAGTGATTTTTGACAATACATGAAAATTTACAAATTTGGTATAAAATGGAAGGGCTCATTATCTATATCCTAACATAACTTTTGGTTTCAAATTTGGATAATCGAGGCTAAAGATATGGTCATTTGAAGTTATGTCAAACTGATATATTAGGTGGGTTGGCATAGAATTTTGAAATCATTTTCATTTTAAACCTTGTGAATTTTAAGCTCTAAGCCTAGAGATAAATAATTCCACATGATATAAATCTTCATCCTTTGTGATTTGATATACTCTAGAGTGCCTTAACCTGCCAAGACTTTTTGAGCTAGTAAAAATTTGTTTGGTATTTTTTGATAATTTTAATTTTTTTTAATTTGTATTTTGTGCTTAGTTTATTGATATTTATAAATTTTTATAAATAAAAAAAGGTGATCGTTGATGATTTTTTATTGTTGTTTTCTTGGTTTCAAAAGGATGTGCATATTTAAGAGTTATGGCATGGTCATTCGACTTTAGTGGAGCTAGGTTTAGATGTGGTTGATTGGGTTTTCATTGATCAGGCAAGATTACGGCATGTGTCCTTCTTGGGATAGATTCAATATGAAATATACCTCATTATCACTCTAATTGAGAGGTGGAACCCAAATACCTATACATTTTAGATCTTTATGGGTGAGATGATCATCATCCTAGAGGATGTATATTAGATCTTTTGGTTACTAGTTAGGGGTTAAAGGGTATAGGTTATCGATGATGGTAATCATGGCTATATTCAATGATTGAATGTATATTTTATTGGTCATGTGTTTCATGGGTCAGATTTGATTAGTATGATTTGGCTTGGTAACATTATCATTGGTGATGTCCTATGACTATAGAATTTTATTTATGTATTACTAGTGTCATTTGTAGCTATGAAGGGTGGGCTAGTTGGGCTTTATTATCGTATGTACTAAGTAGTTTATCATACTAAGTTTGATATGAATAGATACTCTTGGGCTCAAATTATATTATCCCACTTGTATATATATCTATATAGGTTTACACTAAATATCCATGATTGTAGGATCAATGCGGTGACTATATTACACATCTAGGCATATGAGCATATTATAGTAAAGTATCCAATTGGTGGTCCCCTTCCTAGATGGGCCCACCCATAGGTGTTTATTGAGATATGAGTATTCCCTCATGGTATAATTTATACCATAATGGAATATCAAACTATGTTTGATAGGGTTACTCCTAATCAGATTGTGTGGTGTCCTTATAGGACTCTTGTTGGGTGGCCTAAGGATGGTAATGAGTTACAAAGAGCTCGGATTAGCATATAGTTGATTGATAGATTTCCTAAAGTGTATGAGTTATTTTAGTATGATTAAGTGAAATGATAATTTTGGATCAATCAGGGTATGCCCTCAAAACCATATCTATGGCATTACATAGTACAAAGTAAGCATAGGCCAAAAGATAGGTTGACACCCACTATTGTAGATTTAACCTTGTATTTAGGTGATGAGTGAGACATTATGGTTCCCCTAGTAGTAGGAGATGATGTAGGTTGTATTAAGGGGTATTTTTAGTGGTGCATTAGGGCTCAATGGCCTTTATTATTCCCTATTGTAGTTGCATCTCTAGGTGTCATTATTGTAGCACATAGTGGTGGTGGAGAGATAGGTGGTGATGGAGGAGGCAATGCTCCAATAAGACCAGCACTAGTTGATGAGGCATCCATTATAGCCACATGTGAGTATCTTATTTTTGATTTTTTGTATTTGAGTTTGCTCTAAAATTATTAGATTTTATATGTGTCTCTAACTAGTATATTATCTCAAATGTGTGTAGGTAACCAAAAGTGGTTGAGCATGATAGATTGGGTGATTTAGGCCCTTATAGTGTGATGATGAACATAGTTGAAGACAAATTTATATAAAGAGTTACTGATATTGTTGGTGCACACTCACTATTATTTGATCTGGTTACGATAATTATGGAGGCCTAACATATAGAGGCCAGAAAGCTATTAGAACAATTAATGGTTAAGTGGTGTTAATTATGTACCCTTAATACATTAAACTACATTGGCTAAATAATAATATATTTTATTATTTATCATGAGTTTATCCTCATGTAAATAAATAATAAAATATATTAAATGACCTTTGGATAGGTTGGACCCATTAATATGGTGTTTGGAAAAGATTAATTATAATGGCAGATAACCTTGCTATATAATAAAGAGTTTATATTATAAGATGAAATAAAAAAATGAGAAGAGAAAGCTTGTATTGGGTACATTTTATTTCTTAAATAATGAATAATCTTGGTGGGTTTTTTTACCTCTCCATGAGGTTTTTCCATGGTATATTTGTGTTATGGTGTGTTCAACTTTGCTCTCAATGTTTCATAATGAATGTCTTTACTATTGGTATCACATCTAGATCTGGTGTTCGTATGTAATCATATTGCTTATTCTATCATAGTATTAAATTTAGTTGATGCATGATCAAGAGGCAAGATCATAGATAAAATCTTTGGCTTGTGTTCAAGCCTAATTCCATCCATTTCCAAGCCATGGTATGTACATAAGGATTTGTTAAGCTTCTCCTTTAGTAGAAGTAAATTATTTTTTTTTTCCTCTCTTAGAGCCTAGATATATCAAATCTGTGCATTTTTTTATATTTTAAGCCTATGTTCATGTCATAGATCTAACTGAGAGTCTTAAAATGAGCTAAAAATGCTTCTTTAAGCATTAAAAATTTTAAGATTTTCTTGTTTTTTGGACTAATAATCTATATGAAGGTGGTTGAATATCTCTAGTTGTAGATATAGCATTTACAAGTAGTTGAAAACATCATTAGAGCCAAAAAGTGAGTAAATCAGCCCATAAGTGTATTTGTACAGCATATGTGTGGCCTTGGCAAGTAAAAAATTCAAGGAAAAATTAGATTTGCAGTTATTTTGCTAATCTAATATTTGAAAGGTGAATTATTCACTATTTTAGACTACAAATCACATTCTAAGAGCCTACCTAAAGCTTTATTTTGTTTTTTTGAAGAGCCCAACTCTAAAATATATCTATGTACAGCCTTTTTATGCCTTGCATTTTAAATATTTCCTAGTTTTTAAGGTGGATTTATCAGAATTTAACCCTTTAAAACTCTTTCCAAACCCTACAAGTTGTTCCTTGAGCTTAGTTCATTTTTACAAACCTCTAATGGCATCCCTGTTTAGATTTGTATGGCCTCTGTGAAATAAATTTCATTTAAAAATTTAGATTTGTCTTTTTGTAGCCTATTTCTCTCATTACAAGGTAGATTCAATAATATTTAAGCATGTTTATACCACTTGTAGACCCTAAGGAGAAATAAAAAAGAGTGTTCTAATTTTCCCAGTTCCCTTGGGCACCATAGCTATAACAAAAAATTTCAATCTGTAAAACCCAGATCTGGGTCTGCCATTAACTTTGGAAGGATATTTGCATGTGTTTTCAAGCTTTATTTTGTATAAAAAGGTTACTTGTGGCTCCTTTTATGCATCCATTTCCTCCTCCAATATCATTCCTATGTTTTGAACATGTTACAGAAAATATCAATGGGTATGTCTATAGTTTTATGAAAGTATTTAAAAATAAAACTTTTATTTAATACTTGTTTTTCCACATAGGTAGTGGCCCCCACCTGTGCCTTTTTTAAATCCATTTTATTCAAATTCAAATTTTATTTGTAGATAATTATTTTTAAAAATAATTAATTTTGTTTTAATTTTATTTATTTTTAAAAAATTAGATCAGAAAAAGGTTAAATATAATCTAGTATATTTATTGTGTTAACATGTTTAGTGGGTGAGTTGGCTAGCTTAATCTTGCTAGTACACTTGTATGATGTAAATCTTGTGTTGAAATACCTTAAAAATAAATTTTTTATCAAATTTAATTTGATATTTTTTATTTTATTTTTTTTAACTTTTTTAATTTGTGTGATCATTCATATGGGAACAGGTGCATTGTTTGACAATTTATTCAACATTTGATCCCATCAACTGCCTGTCGACCATAGTTATCCAACCAGTTAATTTGTAGTTTTTGATATATTTTGGATACATTAGGAAGTTATTTAATTTGCTTTTAAACATCCTACTATTTATTTTATAACAATTGGGTCAAACAGTGCAATTTGTGACACAATTTATGACACTTATGACCACTTTTGTGACACTTGCAACTTTCACCCTTGTAATTATTTGTGTTTTTAAATTGTTTTGAAATAAATTAAAGTTTATAGTGTTATTTAATCACTAAAATATGTGTTTTTTATTTCAAAATCAAGTATAAAACACGTTAAAAATTTTTATTTCTAAACCTTTTTTCGGTTTAGTATAAAACGTAAACTTGTAGTGTTGACTTTAAAAGGAAAAAAAATATTCATGAATCAAATTATAATATGAATTATTATTAATAAGATATTTAATGTTTGGTTAACTTAGTATCAAATTATTAGTGAATTTATTATATGTGCATCATATAACCTGCTTGTTAAATTTAACATGCTTAATTGCAAGCTTATATTGAAGGTTGTGTTAAACCTTGATCCATAAACTATGTGCAATAAATACAACCCCTATTTAAAAATAACTTTTTGGTAGTTTGATTTATCTAACCATTACTAAGATATATATTTCATAAGATGTGGGTGTTGCTTTTAGATTCATGTAAGATCCATACTAGGATCATTAAAATTTAGCAAAGTGAATACTTTGGTATATAAAAAGAACTATAAACTTTAGTTTATATTATTTTTTCTTTGATTATGATAATTTATTTAGTTATTGTGATGCTAACCATACTATGATGAGCCTACTTCTAGATATTTATTTATGTTTGGTGTAGGTGCTATCACTTGGAGTACTTCATGTGGAAGTTCCTAAAGAAGTCTTGTGGTTATGAAGGATGATAGAATAACTTCATGTGGAATTTCCTTAGTATACCAACCTTCTTGGTGATAGTCAAATTTATATAGTTTTGGTGAAAAATTCAATGCAGTGCCAACAAAATAAAGCCTATTGAATTTCATTCAATGTTGGGCTTATCGAAGTTTTCATTAAGGGGGAGTGTGTATGACAATGTTACTTCTTAAAAGTTTTGTGGGTCATGTGTTTCCTTCTATCTCTCTATTTTTATTCTCATTTTAAAGCATTTTAATATATCACTTTATTTTATTTTGGTAAAATTCATATGGAAGTCTACATTGTACCCAACACATAGTAGTATGGAGGTCTTTATGTTATAAAATCCTCCAATATGTTTGGTTGATTAGTCATGAGAAATTGTGGAATGTATTTTCACTGTGAGATGTAGTCTCATGATCATGTTATCCTAAATTCACTCTAAGTGGTTTAGGATAACATAGTATAATTACTTTAAATGTTCCTATGGTGGCAAAGTGAAAAAAAATTAGGTATATATGGGTGTATAGTGTAATTCCTTTATAGGTGATTATGGTTACATAGTGTAATACCTTTGGGTATCTATAGTTATATAGTGTAATTCCTTTAAAGGTGACTACTTGATTTCAATTATATAAAGTAATAAATTTGGGTGTCTATATTTAAATAGTGTAATACCTTTGGGTGATCATGTTTACATAGCATAATTCCTTTAAAGGTGACTATGGCATGATGAAGGATGTTTCCTTCAATTATTACCTCCTAAAACTCATCATGTGGATGGTTCATGGAGTGTAATTTCATTATGTTTTTACCTTTTAAAAATCACCACCTATCCCCACTTAACATTAAGGGGGAGTATTGTAATAATTAATGGTTAAGTGATGTTATTTATGTACCTTTAATACATTAAATTACATTGGTTAAATAATATTATATTTTATTATTTATCATGAGTTTATCCTCGTGTAAATAAATAATAAAATATATAAAATGACCTTTGGAGAGGATGGACCCATTAATTTCGTGGTTAGAAAATGTCATTTATAATGGGTAGATTACCTTGCCTATATAATAAAGAGTTTATATTTTAAGATGTAATGAAAAAAAGTGAGAAGAGAAAGCTTATATTGGGTACATTTTATTTATCAAATAATGAATAATATTGGTGGGTTTTTTACCTCTTCATGAGGTTTTCCCATGGTATATATGTGTTATGGTGTGTTAAAATTTTATCTCATTATTTTATGGTGAATGTCTTTGATATTGGTCTCACATCTAGATCTAGTGTTCATAAGCAATCATATTGCTTATTCTATCAAGAGTGTGAGCAGTTACTCACAAAGCTAGATAGAATGGACATTCTAGAGAATATTTCCACTTAAATCATGCAAAAACTTATTTATCACTAAAATTATTTGATATGAGAGCATGAGGAGACAATGTGGCAGCTAGGTGCTTTTGAGGAGAGAGTACACATGCTTTCACATGTACAAGGCCCATAGTTTGATCCTAGTGAATCTACCTTTAGAGGTGATACATTTATAGATGTTGATAATGATGAGGATTAAACCCCAAAGGATATGTCCCTTAATTATTATTGATATGTTTATTTCTAAAGCATTTATATCACTTTATATGTATATGACATTGTTCACATGGATTTGATTTGGTATCTAATATATTTGCACTACTTTATTCTTTGTTGATCATTATATGATTTTGTTAATTATTTTCTACTTTCACAGTGTATGTTGTGGATATGGTAAAGGGTATAGCAAATATTTCAATTTAATGAAATTATTAGATGATTTAAATAAGAAAATACTCATCATATGCAATGTAACCTTATAGGAAATAAAAATTCTTTACTGTAATGATCATGTGTAAAGTAACTATTAGTTTTGCTTTTATAGTTAACTCTACTAGAATTATAGATGTAACTGGTGAATATGTAGGTGCCTATTTAGGAACCCAAATCTAATGTGTAGGTACATCCCCTCCATGCATGCCTCTATCCAAGACATGATCAACCAATGGTTCCTTGGTAGGTTCATTGTCGTAGTGATCAATCCTAGTAGAGAGCACACTAGGAGAAGGAATTTTATTAATGTACATCCTCTATGAAGGTTGATGGACCATGCTTTCCTTATAAGGATTCGCATGGGATAGTTATACCTTATTATATGTTCCTCTAGAAGAAGTATGTGAATGATTTATGGATGCCTCTTTTTTAAATGTAATAATTCTATTATCTACTCATTGTGTAAGCTTTTGTTCAAGGGTAAAACACTCATTATCTTGATTCCCATTAATACCATGATAAGTACAAAAATGGTGTCCTTTTAACTTCTTAGTTCTATGATGTTGGTAATATGAATTATGAGGGAGTTTGATAAATCATTTATCCAAAAAACTTATTAATATATCATGTGGTTTATCTCAGTACAAATCAAACTAAAGAGGTTAGCGTCTTGTGGTGTTAGTCATTATAAATGTGGGAGTTACTCAAAAAACATGTTCCTTTCCTTTGTTTAATACTTTAAATCTTGGTGATTTTATAGGTACTAGTGGTTCTTAAAAATATTTTTGAATTGTTTCATGATACTTCGTAACTTTTTTAGGTTCCCTTGAAACTTGATTCTTATTATGCTTGGTTGTTGATGGAAAAATAGGTAATTGAGTTTGTGTATTGGTTAGAGCACATGCATATTTATGCACATCCAAATATAAAGTCTCATGAATCAAAGGGCTTGTGAAATTCACTCTCACTAAGTGAAGAGATAATACCCCTACTAAATACAAACTATACTTCCAATTTTGAGGGTTTAAATTTTAATAAATATAAAGCATTCTTAAATCGAATAACATAGTCTTGTAGAAAATCATTCTCATTTTAGGTCAATTTTTGCAAATGTTCCAATGGTAACTTAGGTAAGGTAAATTATTGAAAATGTGATAGGAACACATCCTTAATATTATTTAAAGTTAATAAATAACCATTTGGTAGGCTATAAAATCAATCAAGATCCCTTTTTGTTAAACTGTGATGGAAAGCTTTTAATATCAAACTTCCATTTTGGGCACAATGTTCAAAGGAGTGTATATATTGGTGAAAATGAATAGCAGGGTCCCCTTAACCATCAAATAAGGATAAATCAGGCATGATAAATTATTTTAGATAAATATATTCAAGCACATGTCGAGTAATAGGTTGTCATGGTAATGTATTCTCCTCAAAAAGAGCCTCATGAGAAGAAACTTGTAACTTAAGAGTATTGACTTGTTGTTATAAATATCCCATGGTGGTCATAATAGATAAAATATCATTAAAAGAGGTTTAATTTTGTGTTAAAGGTTGTAAAATACCATTCACATCAAACATATGGATGGTAGGAACTGTATCACTCTCGAGAGGAGAATCATCACATGGGTTTATGATTTAACTTTTTTGTGAATAATGGATTTGTATTCCTATTTTAGTTAAGGGTCTGGATTAATAAATAAATAAAGAATATTATAATAATTATAGTCCTAATTTTTTCAATTTTTTATCTATCTTTTTTTACCTTTGTAAAAATATCAATAAATAAAGAGAAAATATAACTTATCTAGGAAAAAGTTGAGATGGCTGATAAAGGGTCTGACACTAGCTGTCTAAGATTGAGATAGTATCATAAATCATAATCTAACATTCATTTTATGAAAGGATAAGAGCACCAAAAATAGGACACTTTAGGGTCTGATGTTTTCCATTCCTACCACTATTATCCAAACTGGTCATAGAAACCTAAACTTTTTAGGTTCTTTGCATTGTTCCTATGTGAGCCTGCCTATGAAATCATGAGTGTTGAATATAAATGAAGATTTATATAGAGATGATTTAATATTAAAACCTTAACACTCCATCATGATTTATAAAATGAGATTTGAATCACTTGAGAAAGGGGGGTTAGTGTGTAAGATGTACTTAATGTGTAATCCACACCCATTATGTGTGCACATTACATACATACCAATACTATGAAGAGGGATCAATCCATATGTAGTTCTTCCACCTAATGTGATTTGTGAAATAGTGTAATGTGGATGAAAAAATTCCAAATTGAGAGTACTTGAAGTGGCTAGGGACTGGTATGAGGGTTTTAATGTGTTTGCAGCTATGTTAGGTGATTATATGTAGAGAGTAGTGAAGTTTGCCTCAGTAATTTTTTTGTATGCTTGTTTGCTTTGTAATATTTATCACCTCCTTTGTAAATTATATTTTAATAGGCTTTTATAGGGAACTATTGTCCATGGGTTAGATGTATTCATACTAGGTCAACATAATGAAGGATAGGAATCAGATGAAAATAACTATTTGGCCTTAAATTACAAAGGGATAAGAGCATTGAAAATAGGACACCCTAGGGTTTGACACTATAGTCTAGGTATGTCACTCCTATCTTATAGGTTTATAACTTGGTGGGATAGGATTGGCCTAGGAAATAAAGTCTAGCTAAAGTGGAATGACTATTTAAAAGGTTACAAATGACTAGAAATGAGTAAAAAGGTGTGTCGAAAGGTCACTAGAGCATGAAAGGACCAATGGATTAGGTGTCACAAGTCACACTCAAAATACCAATTTGGAAATTTTATATGACTACATTTTCCCTCCCTTTATTCTAGTGATGCAATAAAGTGAAATACTAGAATAAAGGAAAAGTAGAAAGCATACCTAAAATTACCTGCAAGGGTGAAGCCCATGAAGATGTGTGATGTTAAGTGATGTTGAGTAATGTTGGGTATGTGTTATACCAAAATTAATATCATGAATAGAGATGAGTACTCAATTCTCTAAGTGTGGATCAAGAATATAAAGGCTATCCCTTTGGCTCCATCTTCACCCACTAAGTGCAGTTATGTGAGCATGCATGTGTTAATCGATGTTTGGACTGTGTTTCCAATCCCTCTAAGTAGGTGGCTCAAGAATACAAAGGATAACTAGTCCTTTGGCTCCATCATTTCCCAATAAGTAAAGCTATGAACTGATATTGATATGAAATATCTATCATATGAAATGGCTCCTAAAGCCCATGAATGCTCTATAATCTAGTAATGTGGCATGGATAGTTGAATGTGTAATGAGAACTAGGCCAATCTTGGCCACTCTAAAAGGTGGAAATTATGCTTGTATGAAATCCACTCTAAAATTTATAACTAGGCTTATATGAAAGCCACTATAAAATGATGCCAACCACCTATAGATAGAATAAGTCATGCAACTATTGAAAATGCCTAGGTAATGTAATCAATTAAAAATAAAATAATTCAAATGTATCCTACACATTTCCACCAATCACTGATGCTTGTAATATGGATTTTGATCTAGAATCTATATCAACTTCCCAATCTAAAATTGGAAGCGAGAGCCATCATGCCATACATGATGACCCCTACATTTGGATTCTTTGAGAAATTGTACTAAAACTACCCAATCTAAACTAAACTATAGCTAATAAAATTGTAATTGAACTTACCTTTTTATCTATTTTTGGAAAATTTGGGATTTTTTTTGTTTGGTTAGGAGCATAAAAAATAAGACACTTTTTTATCCAGTGTTATAGTCCAAGTATGGTACTCTTATCCTTTATTGTTTTTAATCATTATTATGTATTGATCACTATTTTCTAGTCTACTCTACCTAGTTGGGATTTTGAATGTTCTCAAAACTAAATTTTTTTATGAGTAAAAGGCTATGATCTCTATGACAAAACCCTTGATTGTTTCCCCCTCTTCTAAGAGTAGGAATGAAGACCCTGTAATGACTGTGCTCAGAAGAAAGATCCCTAAAAGTGTGTTATGATATGAAATACATGATATAATAATGATAATAAAAAATATGTCTCAAGATATATCATAGCTTATATTAGAGATTATTAGATCAATAGAGGTATGCCTACATAAATGCAATAATGTAATAGCATGTACCGTATACTGAATTGAAACTAAAAAGTTTGGTTAGTTACTACTATTTGTTAGTTATCAAAGAGGGATGGAGAATAATTTCCATCATGGCATCTAAGAAATAAAGAATAATGTATGATGTGGATCATGACATTATAAACAATCAAGCAAACAAGAATGCAAGGCAAGAAGCAAGAAGCATACAAAAGTGGCCAAGGGGCCAAGAAAATAAGGGACATGAGCACATGTACTCAAACTAGGAAATCAAGAATACAAGGCATGTTCAAATGCCCACCTACACATACAATTAAAAATAAGCAAGGTTGGCATGAGGTTCAAATGCACATAAAAGAGTACAAGTAAAGGACATTGGCAACTATCTTAAGGCAGACACAAGAGACAAAATAGGAATTGAGAAATGCAATCATATCTAGCTACTCAAAGCAAGAAAGGAAAGAATGTAAATATTAGAAATACAATCTCATCTAACTAATAAAAGCAAGAAGTGAAAGTATGCAAAACATGTAGTACAAGACTAGGTAGATGCTAAGACATACACAAGTGTTATATACTAATGAGTGTCGATAGAATAATTTATGTAAGATAGTAAGTAATGTACATTAATATGATAAATAGAGTGTGTGGTGTAGGAATGACATAACCTAGATGGTGTAGTCATGTAGAAGATGCCTCTGATAGGTAGATATGTCAATGTATGTCTCAAACGTATAATTAGGATGCCCCCTCAATGGGTATGATGAATCAATCATGGATTTGGGTGTCATTGTACACACTCAAAGAAGATCAAGTGAAGCATGGTAATGTAGATAAATCGACAAACAATAGCATAAAATAATAAAATGTAAGCCTAACATGGGAGTAGAAATGTAAATCATGGATAATGCATACAATTGAAATGTTTTTGATGTTTTGAGCTATTTGAATGTTTTTATATTTTGACATAAGTTATGTATAATAAATCAAAATAAAACTATGTACAAGAGATTGAAAATAAGCTATGTACAAGAAAGAATGAGAATAAATGATACTAACTAATGAGTCTCATAAGAGACTCCCTATCATGGTGTCCTATATCAAGGAGAGGGATCATGCATGATCATGAAGCATGATGGAAGGGCTGAGACTATGACTCTGAAAGCTATGTATGTTGTAAGTGCTCTAAAATCTCTATAGTGGAAACTAACTGTGGGGTCCCCCTGTAACTCTGAGAATTGGATGTAAATGTGGGGATCTTAAGGACCTATATGGTAGTAGAATAAGCTCTCTAAAAATGTGCTTTGTATGTACAGGCATGAGACCTTAATGATACTACCCTAGGTGTGAATATTATAGCTAGAAACTATCTAGAGTTATAAAACTATTATTGATGTAGTTGTTAGTAGAATGGGATGTAAGATATCACTTTGTGCATATCAGCCCCATGGCTATTGTATCACTATCTAAACCCTGATGGCCAACTGAACAAGTGGCCATACTACTCATGATATGTAGTAACATGCCCTATATATGATGTTATCTATGGTGCAATAACTATAACTATACATGGAGACTCTATAAAATGTAACCTCAATAGATGCATAACTAAAACTATGTGTTGTGAAGGAGGCTCATCTATCTATAATCATAGTGGATTGTTACATGAAATAACACCATGTGGCCTTTGTTGTGATGCATATGACTAAGCAATAGATTGAGATGGAAATGTAACTTGTGATGGGGGCTTGTCTAATCTCAACTGTAGTGGGTTGCTACATGAAATAGGTCCCTAAGAACTTATTTTTAGTGAATATATATATCTATATTAGTACTCTATGATATGGGTTTGTCTAATCCTAATCATATTGGGTTACTATATGAGATAAGGCCTTAAAAAACTCTATTGCAGTGCTTTTGACTATGTTGGATATGTATACGAAACTGCACTATGTACTCCATAGATTACACTAATATATGTAGGTTGCTCTCATTGTAATGGTCTCTAAACCATTTGAGGAGGTGGGATAGGATATCTCCTATGAGGCTCTACCCTAGAAATTGCATTACTCTCATGATGAGTAACTAATGAGTCCTATGAAGGAATGTCCTAAGATGACTCAGTCATGGAGGAATGAGGTCTATAGATCCATGATGGAGGATATCTTGGTACCCCTAGTGTGAATCTTATGATACCATTATCAACACATATATTAATATAAGCCTTGAGTCCATAACAATAATTGTCTCTATGTCCACAGATATGATGATAGTTACAAAAGGGTTGATGTGACTATCTATGTAAGAGATGTGGATCTTGATGATGAGTAGAAGGAAATGTGATTAACCTCCTATCTAGTATTATTAATAATATGAAATATGGGCTAGCTCGCTCTAAATAAAACTATAGTGGTGCCTTAATGTTGTTTTATGTAGTACATATTATAGGTGGTGCTCTAGAAACTAGATTTTTATTCTTAACTAGTTGCTTTTCTGGTTGTGGTCTCCTATCTTGTTTGGGACATGGTGGATGTTAAGTGCTAGGAGATTTAGATGTTGGTAATGTTATGAAATCCAGAGTAAGCCAATCAACTAAATCTGACTCAATCAATCCCAATTTCTTCTCCAAGGCTAAAACTATATAACATAAGTGCCTAAAAGAGGACTCTATCTGATATAATATATGCTTTATGAGGGGTTGGTAAATCCCCTTAATAAATATGTGTTATACCTTTAAATATGTTGGTTTATAGATCAAGCATAACATGCAAGTATTAAATCATAAGATATAATCACTAACTAGCTCTGAAGGATTTTAATGCAATGCAAAAAGCTTCTCATATGTAATATGAGGGCATGTGTTTGCTATGTAATATCTAATAAATACCTCTTCTAAGTCATCATATGTATGCAAAGAACCAACCAGGAGTAGATGAAAGAACCAATTATGTTCATTACCTATTAATGTCTACTGAAACAACTTAAGTAGAATCAAAGGACTCGCATGAGATGGTAAAACCTTCTAAAAGGCTTTAAGGTGTATGAATAAATCTTTAATTCCATCAAATTAAGGCAATTAGGGTATCTATAAATGCTTAAGTAATGAAGCTTTGACAAATGTCTTCGAAAGAGGGTTACCATGCAAGTCATTAGCATCCATCCAAGACTTATAATAATTTTTTTCTAAAGTAAGGAGATGTACATGGTGTTTTAATTCACCAACTGCATGCATCAAAGAAATAATGTCTTGGGATGGTATATTAGTATCTTTAAGTGGTTCATTTAAACGTATAATTTGATCATTTATTTTAGCCATGGGAATGCTACATGTAGCAATTAGATCATAGAGAGGGGGTGTGCTCACTTGAACCTTTAGAGTAATGATAACTTAGACCTTAGTAGGGGGTGTGCAAATTTGTCATGCATTGTCATAATTATGAGAAAAAAATAGAAATTTATCTATAGGATGAGAGGGAAGAATTACCTTAGTGGCCATTTTATTGCTTTCACCAAAGAGATTATGTAAAAGTACTATTTACCATATAAATGCAAGAATAACTACTAACATAGGGATTTTGAAAATATTTTTGACACTCCAAACAATTTGCAAAAATTCCAAAAAATTTATCTAAAAATTGTAAGGGAGGAAGGCTTAGGACTTGAGGACCTAGTTTGTAAATCTATGGTTTTGGGTTGGAGTTTTAGAATTTTGAAATTATTATAATAATTTAAATTCTAAAATAAATTTGAATAAAATAAATGCATAAAAATTTATGCAAAAATCAGAATTTTGAAATTGAATTTTTGCTCAAAAATGTGAAGGAAAACCCTAAGTGTATCTAGGGTTTTAGATTTATTCAAAGTCATTCAGGTTCACCAAATGATTTAATTTTTTTGGGAATAATAGAGTTTTATTCCTATTTTAGTTAAGGGTCTAGATTAATAAATCAATAAAGAATACTTCAATAATTACAATCATGATTTGTGCAATTATTTTTTTTTTACCTTTCTAACAATAGCAATAAATAAGGAGAAAATATAACTTATCTAGAAATAGGTTGAGATGGCTGATACAGGGTTTGAAACTAGCTATGCAGAACTGAGACAGTGTCACAAATTAGAATATGTCTTTTGTTCATCAAAAGGATAAGAGCACCAAAAATAAGACACTTTAGGGTTTGGCATTGTTTTCCACTCCTGTTACTATTGTCTAAATTAGTCATAGGGACCTAAACTTGTTGGGTTCTTTGTGTTGTTCCTATATGAGCCTACCTATGAAATATTGAGTTTTGAATATTGATAGAGCTCACTATAGAAATCATTTAATCTTTAGACCCTAACCCTCTATCATGCTTGATAAAATGGGATTCGAATCACTTGAAAAAGGGGGGTTAGTGTGTAAGATGTACTAAATGTCTAATCCACATCCCTTGTGTGGATACACTGTCTATATACCAATACTTTGAAGATGGATCAAGCCATATGTAGTTTTCCCCCCTAATGTGCTTTAGGCAATAGTGTAATGTAGATGTAAAAATGCCAAATTGAGAGTGTTTGAGGTGGCTAGGGATTGGTATGAGGGTTTGAATGTGTTTACAACTATGTTGGGTGATTGTATGCAAAGAATAGGGAAGTTTTTATTAGTTATTTGTTTGTATTCTTGCTTGCTTTGTATGATTTATCACCTCCTTTGTAAATGAGCTTTGGATAGGCTTTTATAGGTAACTATTGACCATGGGTTAGATGTATTCATGCTAGGTAGACATAATTAAGGATATAAATCAGATGAAAATAACTGTTTGGGCTCAAATTGAAAAGGGATAAGAGCACCAAAAATGGGACACCTAGGGTCTAGCACCATAGTCCAAGTATGGTGCTCATGCCTTATAGGCTAGGGACCTAGGGGGATAGGATTGGCATGGGAAATAGAGTCTAGATAAGGTGGAATGACTATTTGGAAGAATATGGATGATTAAAATGAGTGAAAATGTGTGTTGAAGGGTCATTAGAGCAAACAAGAAGGACCAATGGATTGGGTGGCACAATCCATACCTAAACTACTAATTTGGACATTTTATATGACTATAGTTTACAATATTTGGTAAAGGAATACCCGTGGTTAAAGAGGTAAGTATTTCATGTTGTATATTATGAAGGCTAATACCATTGTCATTACAATATTATACTTCACTTGGAATTTATTTCTGTTCAATAGTAATTAGTGAGATAATCTCACTTGTAAACATTTGTTCTTGTTTAGCCAAAAATGCAAAAGAGGGAGGAAAAGGGACATTTTGCACTTCATTTTTAATATCATGAGTGGGGGAGCACAACTGTCACTTTCATTTATACTCAATAAATGAAGAGAAAATAGAATGCCAATTTTGAGATTCTTGGATTTATATGATTTAGCCTTTAAACAAGATACATCGAGCAGAGTTTAAACTTTTTGTATGTCTTCAAATAATGCAAATTTCATAAGTGTTTCCTTAGGATGTTCATTGGCACTCTCATTTTTCCATTCAATCAAGAAAGGGTTAGAGATAAGGCATGTATTTTTATTATTACATATTGGATGGAAAGAACAACTTGGACTAGGTGTGTTTGAATCATGCAAAGAAGACATGGGATTTTCAACACTTTATTTGGAGGTGAATGCAAACACTTGATTTCATCAATATTTTAAACATGAGATACATGAGGGGAACATTAAACCTCTTGGAATTTCTCAACATTAGAAGGGGTAAGCTCACATTTGGTTGTTAAGATAATCAAAGAAGGTGTAGATGTAGTAATTAAATTTTAAACACTAGTTATATTATCATTTTTCATACTTGTTGGTTCTTGATATTATTCATCATTATAAGGTAAAGTAATAGGAGACTGAGGTTCAACATAGAAAAGAATAATATCATTACATTCATATCTATAATAAAAAATTTGTTGTCACTAGCTTGGTCATTTAGATTTGCATTTGCATCATTTGTTCTTTCATTTTCATAGCCATAAGTAAAGGCAAGGGTTTTAGCCTATTGATGCTCCAAAAGATCCTCATATGAAATATATTGATCATTAGGTACATTAAAAATGAGACCAAAATGATGAGGCATTTTTGGTTGATGGTCCTTTAGATGAACTAGGGAATCTATAAAGAGGTAAGATTTTAAGAAAATTTTACAAAGCATAACTAGGAGACCCAAAGCAATAAGAATAGTTAACATTCCTAAACTAGGACTACATAAGCACAAATCATATTTTAAAAATAAAATATAGAAATCTGAAATGGAATTTGAGTGAAGGTAAAAACCTTAATATACAAATTAGGGTTTGGTTTAATAAACAGAGGTCGAGTTCACCAAATGTTTTATGTGTTTTAAGAGTTTTACAAGATAATACCCTAATAAATAAAGTTGTTTGAAAGGAATGAAAATATTTAGATTTACTCTAAAATATAGTAAATAATATAGATTTGTCTAATCTAGCATGTGCAATAAATACAAGTACAAAGAAACTAAGGTACAAAGAGAGCGTATCTTATTTAATGTTCTATTCTAGATCATGGTAGTGGTCAAGAATCATCATAGCATTGTGTTGAAGATCTATATTTTGTTGTATTTTAACTATTTTTAACCTTCAAAGAGTTACATTATTTTGGAACAATAACATCAATTATTATGTTTGTATATGATGCTAGTGTCTAGTGAGAAATATACACAAGAGTGACATTAAATTTAGATCAGACCTATGTTTTAGATTAAGGTAAAAATAGGTTTTGAAGGGACCCCAAAACCCTTTAACAGGATCAAAAAAGATAAAGCATTACCATGCACCAGGAAAAGCCAGCCTAAAACCTACTAAAAAGTAGCAACAAAAATAGGTTATACAAGGATAACCTCAAAATCCAGTAAACAATCAACCCCCTAATATCCCAAGAAATGCTCTAATATCTATTTTTAGGGGTAAAATCTAGAATAGTTGCCTGTCTGCCATCAGCAATATTCTGCATACTTTTTAGCTCTCTAGTTTTCCTTATGGGTCTTCTTCTGGGTTTGTCAGGAGAACCAATATCTGGTTTCACCTTAAGATGTTGTTCATCTCTTTTTCTGAATTTATCCCAAGTAGAAACAAGTTGTTTCACCTTTGTTTGCTGGTCTTTTTTACTGCTTCTAGTTTCTACTCCCTTAGTATTCATATTTTTTCCACCCCTTTTTCTTTGGTTTAAAATGTGCTTTAAATTTTCTCCATTATAATTCTCATGAAGCTCATCCAAAGGGATATCATTATCAGCTTGAATCTCCCTAGACTGAGAAAGGAGAATATCTCCCTCTTCTGAATTATTTGCAGCTTCAGCCAAGATTTCTCCTTCTTCTAGTACAGTTTTGTCATCAGCATCTCCCCATCGCTCTTCTATCCTTTGATAGCAAATGATTTGTCTTGATAGATCCATCAAATCATCTATTCTTTGTACAAGTATTTTGATATCTGATTGTAGTCCATTTCCTTCTTTCTCAGAATTTTCTTTCTCAATAGAAAACTCTTTATACGCCTCAGTATGTGGAGATTTAGGTTCTTCAAAAGAAGGCTCTTTATCTACCACATCATCTAAATCTTTAGAATCTTCATTATTCTTTTGCTCTTGTCTATGATCTTCCTTGAGTTTCCATTCTTTCTTATGCTGAATTTTTCTCCCATCCAAAACACCACTCAGAAGATTTTTGCTTTTGGACGGACAGACCTATGTTGATCCCTATATAATATTTATGTGTCTCAACTTATGCTTACATATGTGTTAGATCTAGATAATAATCCAACCCTAATTATTTTTCATTGCACTTCTTTCAACCTGGTAAAAAGGGGTTAGTAACATGAGTCAAGTTATCCCTAGTAACCTTATTATTGTTAAGTATTGCCTACATATCCAATACTCCTAAGAGGGCCTCAAACTCACATGTAGTTCTCCCTCCTATGCATGTGTGTGGAATTGTAATAGTATGAGTATATGCTCTTTCTCTTGGTAAACCTTGGTATAGGCTATGCAATAGTATATTTAAATTTTTGAACGCTTCAAATATTTAAAACAGTGTTGTAGTGAAATTTGATAGCTTAAAATAGACAATAATTTCTTATTTTAGAGTTTCCTTATCAAATTAGAAGGTGTGTTAATTATAATTTAACCTTTATATATATAGTAAACTTTTGAATTTGAATTAAAACCTAATTTCATGTGAAAATATGACCATAGGATAGGAAAATAAGGCTAAAAAAATGGTCACAACATGAAAGATACAATAAAAGATAAAATTGGATAGTTGTGTCAAGCCTGGATAGTAAAATTGACACTAATGTTTAAGACAAATGTAAGTGTCTAGGGGCTTAAACATTCAAAAAATAAGCAAAACAGGTAGGGGTCTCTAGTATACACTAAATTAGGATAAAAAACATGGCACATAGGCCCAAAGGGTAGGTAAATCAAGTGAAATAAGATGAAACCAAAGAGGTCTATGAAAGATCATGTCACTAGATTTCTAATTCTTATTCAAGAGGTATATAAATACAAGAAGACTAGTAATGTGTGTACTTGTACCAATATAGGTGTTTACATAGGGATACTACACCTATGAATAATATGGAAATAGGGATGAATAGGTTAGGTTTTCTCACTTGAATGCTTGATTGAGTATTTCTTGGTAAGTTTCCTTATGAGTTCCCAGTCTTTGTAAGGTGATGTATGCATGAGGGTTGATCTTGTATATATACCAATCCATTTTGAAAATATCTCACATAAAATCACTTAGGCTGACCATAAGGATATGTTTCATTTAAAAATTACATGACTTTTGAGCACAAGACATTTAGTTAGAAAAAGGACATATGTGTCGACATAGGCATCTAGCTAGGATGCAAGTGGCCAAGAAGCTAGAAAATAGGTATAAGTCCAAAACTATCATAGAAGGATAACTATTAGGTTTAGATCATTTTACACAATATATAAGGTTTGGTCATTATAATAATATTAGTTAAACTAAGATATAAGTAATTTGACACAAAAATATAGTGAACAAGAGCTTTTCGACAGCAAGGAGGTTTTAGAACTGAAGGGTAACCATGATAGGTATTTTCTAAGTGTAAGAGACTAAGGTCATATATAATTCAAATTTAGTGTCTAAACCTTTTGGTTTATGTAATACACCCTCATCTTTCATGATATTAATGAATGATGTATTATGGTATTTCATAGATACATGTGTAATAGTGTATCTAGATATTATGATTGTAAGTGTTACATGGGAGGAACATGTAATACATTTGAAAAAAATCTTTCAAGCATTGACAGAAAAAAACTAGTAGGTAATATGAGAAAATGTGAGTTTACAAAAAAATAAATCATCTATTTGGGACTTGTGGTTTGAGAAGGATAACTAAGAGTGGACCCAACAAAGGTAGAAGCCATCAAAAATTATCCCACACTAATGAATGCCATTGAAACAAGAATATTTTTAGGAGCAATATAATACCTAAGGAAGTTCATTCTAACTTTTTCTACAATAGTCTCACCTCAACATCCAATTACAATAATGGGTAATAATTTCCAATAGAGAAGGAACATGATAATGCCTTTGATTATTTGTAATATAAAATTAGCCATGCACCAATCCTTGCTCTTTCTAATTTAAAACAACCATTTGAAGTGGAAACAAATGAAAGTGAATATGTTATGGGAGAAGTTTTGTTTCAAGGAGGTAAGCCCATTTATTATCATTCAAAAGCATTTTATTTAGTAGTAAGTGGGTATCTTTTTTATGATAAATAAATGTATGCACTAGTTCAAGAAATTAAAAAATAGAAGCATTATTTAATGGGTAAATAAATTATTATATGCACTAATCACAAACCTCTTCAATATTTATAGTCACAAAATTAATTGTAGTAGATAAGACATTAAAAATGGATGGGATTCATCTAAAAAATCCATTTGGTGATCAAGTATAATAATGTCACACAAATTTTACAGTGGATATGTTATCTAATCCACCCACAAGACAATTTTTAACTTTGGAAACAAACTCACAAATAGAGCCTCTCATGAAAGAGGCTTATGAGGAAGAAGATATGTAATGTAGGCTTTAGGAAGACATTATATCTATTTCAATCTAAGAAGGTAGAAAATGAAGGAAATAATTGATGTTATCTCAAGGATAGACTACTCTACAAGTGGGATAAGTTATTTGTGCCAAAGTAGGAAAGACTAATCTTGATGAGGGAAGTGTATACTTTCAAGGATTTATGACAATTGGATGTTGGTAATACCATAGTACATTTGTAAAGGTATGTATATTGTCCTGATATGCAAGAATAAGTTTATACATTAATTACAAGATGTAAATTGAGTTATTTAAGTAAACCTAAGGTTATAAAGGAGGGATTGTACGTGCCATTACATGTACCTAATAGGCCATGGGAAATAATTTCCATGGATTTTATGGGTGGATTACCTATGTATAAGCATGGCCATGACTATATATATCTTATTTTAAATAGATTAAGTAAAGTGTGTGTTTTAATTTCATGAAATAAAATAGTAAAATGGCACAAAGTAACTAAATTCTTATTTTCAGACCAAGCCCAGATCTGGCGATGCAATAAATAGTCTAGGATTTTTATCGATAATCTCTCCTTTTCTTCTAAGGATTATAAGATAGTGGAGGTGGCACATAATAGAGTATATTGGTTTCACATATTGGCCAGAATAGTGGAGACACTCAATGATTTTGATGGAGGCAAATCCTCCTTCACAGAGTAAAGGGGAGCAGATAACAAGAGTAGTTTATCTCCTTCCATATTTTTTGGTCAAAGGGGTGTAGGTCAAATCATTACTAATACCACACCTACAATGGTATCTTATTTTCAAAGGGTGATTCCATTTAAATAAATGTATCATAAATTATGGGGAAGATCTTTTACAGAAGTTGTGGGAGGATGTAAACCAAGCTCCCCTATGATGCTAGCAAAGGATTCCCCCACTAATGCAGGAACATCACTACCCTTGATAAATTATGATCTATTTCACATGTTTGAGTATTTTTTAAGTCATTTTTATCATAGGAGGTTCTTATGAATCAATATTAGATGCTATATTGTTGTCAAATTTGAATTAGGATCTCTTTGGCATATTCCTACCAAATTTAGTAAGTTTGAATTTTTGAATGGTTTGTTTAAGTTTAGGGGTTTTAGGAATAATTTGAAGGAAAATTCAAGTTTTAAGGGTTGACTTGACTTATTTAAGATACTATATGTTTATACATGAGTCCAAATACTCAATTTTTTGGAATAACAACCTTTGTATATCTTCCAAGGTCCAAACTTGGTTACTAGTGACAATTAGGAGGTTAAGAATTAGTTAGATCAGTTATAAGATATAAAGGACTTGTAAATGGTTATGTAATTAAATATTTTTGGGGTTGGATTAGGAGGATTAATGTATAAAAAACCCAAATAATTTAATAAAGATAATTTTTTCTTATTTGAAGACAAAAATCATAATAGACTCTGTATTTTCCTCTAAAGTATAATGAAAGTTGATTGTGTAAAAATGACTAGTGAAGGAAGATGGATGATAACAAGTTTATGATGATATTTGTGTTTTTTTAAAGTTTATATTTTTTTTATTATTATACTTCAATTAATTAGTATTATATTTTCAAATTTATTTGATTTGGTCCAAGGATACATCTGTATAGCCCTGTGTTACTTCAATTATGTGAAGAGAAGGAATGAGATATATTCTTCAGAGAGGGATCATGTATGAGTTAGAGTTAACATAAAAATATATGAATTTTTAATTATCCTTTAAATATTATTAATATTATTTAATTGAATCAAGGTGTTTGAAAACACATAGGTTTTATAGATAGTGTAACCAGTCATGTAGATCATTGTATTTCATGACTCAATCAAACAAAGAACTTATGAAAACCAACCTACAGAGGCCCAAAGGAATGAATTATATGAATTTAAATGTGAAATGGAATAAAATATATTTTTTAAAATAGTTCCATTAATTTAAAACCTTAATACAATCTTAAAAACTAAATTTGCACTTTCTTGGGTTACAAAGTCAACTACAGACCCTGTTCTAGGGTTTCATGACAATAATTTAATTTGTTGAAGATTTCATTGATTAAAAGCCTTGAAAATTTATGAAAATATGGAGATAAATTTTTATTAATATATTTTATAGTTTTAAATTTATTTTAGTATGGATATGTACAGTTTGATAGGACTGAGTGTAAGACAGGGTCCTAAGAGACCCAATAAGCCCAACAGAGCCTAAAAAAGTGGTCTAATGTATGAGTTAGGAGATTAAAAAAATTAGTTTGAAATAAATGGATATATGGTACCATAAAATTATTTTATTTTCCTATGTTTAGATGGTACTTGTCCATATCAAGTAAATAAGCCAAAAAAAGGCTACTAAGAGAACCTTGTTAAAGCAAGAAAATAGTGTATGTCTTAAAGGGTTGTTTGAGGAGCTTGTATATTGAGTGGGAGGTCATATTGGACTTTTTTTTATCTTGATATGTATGTTATAAAACACCATAAGGTTTTATGAAACCCGAGTCAAGTTTTTGGAGCCAAGTTACTATGTATTTTGAGTCAAAGGAAAGGAAAGTTGGATCTAAGCATATAAAATAAAGACTAGTATGTGAATGCAAGCAAGGATGAGTGATAAAGTGTGAGTGGTAAATAATTTAATGAGATAAAGGTGACTAAGATAATACTAATTTCAATTATTCATAAGGTCTCTAAGATGACAAAGAGATAAGCAAGAGAGATATAGAGGTTTTGAAACCAAGAGAAAGGATCAGAGCTAAGAGTTATTGGCAGAGATGAGTATATGTGTTCTTTTTTACATCCAATATAGATAAATTTAATGATGACCTCTAAATCACCCATGGTCTTATTTAAAAAAATATATATTGAAATTATTTATAAGAGGTAAAAAAAGGTTATCATCTTAGGGTCTGCTCTATAAATTTTAAGGGTTTTGGTTGACTTTATCAGCATTTCATGAGTGGATCTCAACTCGATGGCAACCTCTGGTTGAAGGTAAAATAGATATTTTCCCTTGTTATAGAGGGTTCTCTATTTTTATTTTTAGTTATGTTTAAGATAAAGAGACTATTTTCAAAGACTCTATTTGGAAGTGGGATAACCATAATCTGTTGGTAAAACCCTAACACTCAAATTTCAAATCCCAAACTAAAATTTTCACCTTCAAACCGATTTGGATTAGGCTCTCAAACCTTCCTTTCTAGTTTTTGGTGTTTATTTCCATTTTAAATACCATATGGAAATTTTGGACTTCTAATAAATTGATTGAAAATGGGGGACATTCCACATATGCCCGTATTCTAGTTTATGTTGATTTTTTTAAGGATCTACCTACCCAATTAAATCTGAAGGTAGGGGAAAAAGTTGGATTCAATGCCTATATTTTGAATTAATCCCCTTTAGGTGTCATATATGTTTCAAAATAGGGCATCTAGTTAATGATCTCCCAAGATTCAAGTTTAATAAAACTTTTTCATGGTGGAAGAAAGTAGAAATAGAACATTATACAATTCCAACTAGGAATGATAGTGGAAGTGAGAGTGAGGGACCAGATCTAATATCTGAGGCCCATTTGGAAGTCATGGATATGACCCAAAATAAGGAGGAATTTTAGGTTGATGAAATGAATAAGGAGGTGGATGTTTATGTGTTACAAGAGAGGATAAATGGCAATATTGACAATAGACCAGATTTATCAGCTCATAATCTACTAGAAGGATAAGGTTTATTTGTCTTAAACCATGATCAGCATCAAGATAAATTTATGAAAAAATCCATTCCTATATTGCCAAATCCTAAGGAGGAATGAGAATGGAAAATTATAAGTACAATAAAAAAATAAAAAGGAAAGCAGGGTTTGCAACTAATGACAATGTCTCCTAGATCTAATAGAGAAAATCGTATGGGAGTTTCTTAGTGTTTTTAGATCTTTCTTTGTTTCAATGGCAATATAATAGTGCTTGTTGAGAATCTTGGCATGTGAGGTTGTTTTCTCATTATTTTTTAATTTTCTTGTGGTTGTTTTTTATTCAGCCTTTGTTTCTTATATTGTCAAGTGTATTGTAATATCTGGATGACTAGGCCTTGGAAGTTTGTACTTCTCCTAGGGTTTGGGGACCCTAGTCAAAAAAAACCCTTTAACCTTAATAAAAAAACCAAACTCTTATTTTCTAATTTTTATGTTATGTATCAATGGATATGATATATTAACTTATATGCATTGATGGAGATGCTAAAATGTAGCACACATCTCCCTTAGTTTTATGGGTCAAATATATTGGGACAAATGAGTAACTTGTGGAATTAGTACATTGGGTAATGAGTCAGCCTACATTGAGATTAAGAGTTTACCCATCCATTAATATTAATATATATCTATATAAAAGAAATGAATATCATTGTAAAATATATCAATTAAGTGTTTAGTCTTCTATTTTTTAGAAGGATATTGCAGGTATCTCCTTCAAAGTATAATTATGGAGTTATTCCTTCCTTAAAGAGTATTATATGGTGTTGTCCTACCATAAGGATATTATTCTATTTCTAAATGTATTACATATTTGGACATATTTTACCATCATTATCTCTTTTGTTGTGTCTATCTACATTATATTTTACATAATTCTATTAGTAAATGTATGTATATTAACAAGTAGTATCAAAGATTTGATTTAGGCAATTTTATGGGTGAAATCCTAATTTTGGAGAATCACTTATATACTAAAATCCATTACATTTTTTTCTACCATTTTTTTACTATATTTGGAGAATAATTCAAGGACGCCATATTAAATAAATTAAATTTTGATGATCATTTGGGAGCAATTTTTTATTATTCTAGATTTTTTCATAGATTTGTCATATTAATCACAATTTTAGGAATTATTCTATAATTTTTTATTTAAGTTGAAAAATTATCCAAGGAAGCTACAATCAAAAACTTAGGTTCTTTTAATTAGTTTTATGCAAGTTATTATGATTTTATGTTTTTTCATAAATTATCTCTACACACTAAAATTTCAAGATTTTTTCTGTAATTTTTTTACAAAACTTTATAATCATGTTCAATTAAGATAAAATAACTATTTTAGGGTTCTAAAACCTATTTGGAGTGATTTATTATGATTTTTAGGTTTTTTTTCTATCCTTAGTTTGTGTGGTTAATGGTCTTAAAAAATATTTTTTCTGCATAGGATGATATTGATCCTAGAGAATGGTGGATCATTTTTAAGGAGAATATTTTTTTCATACATATGTGTGACAGTTATGGTTATCATGTTCTTTCATGGATACTATTGCACATTGGTGGAATCAATTGGGCAAAGAAATGGATTTTTTCTTGGGAAAAAATGGATTAGGTTTTTATAGATCGATGGGATATAGAATAAAATGAAGATGAATAAGAGGAAGAAAATATTGATGATGATGAAGAATATGCATGTGATAAATATGATAAACAAGATTTAGAAAAAATATGAAAAAATCAATATAAATGAAGAAATCTTAATATACTAAATTAACAAAGGAAATACCAGATGAAATGGTGGAAGAGGTAGAACAAAAGGGTGATAAGGTCAAATTATTAGAAAATGATACTAAGGTTGGGGCATATAAACACCCAATTCATCACAAGAGGAAGAAATCATAGATGAATTATAGGGAGCATCATAACAACAATCACTTTGGATATATAAGGAATTAGAGGAACAATCATTATGGATACACTTGGAAACCAAAAAATAACCACTATTGTTATTCATGGACTTAAAATAGTGCAATGGAATATAGAACATGGAATCAATTGATAAATCACTATGGTTATGCATGGAATGCAAAGAATAACTATTATGGCCTTGCATGGAATTGGAATAACACAAAAAAAATGAAACATGGAATCAAAGGAGGAATCATTATGCATGGACATTAAGGAGGTACAACTATGATCATAAATGGAATAAAATTATGACAATGGAATTTAGAATAAAAACTGGTGCACTCTCACCTATCAAAATTACATATGGGTGGTTGGATGATAGGGCATAGATACAAGTGTCTAATGATTTGAATCACACTCATTACCTAGTTTCTTCTCATGTTTCAGGGATGAAACATGTCAAAGAGGGACGGCATGCTATTTACCTAAGGATGTGATATATTAATGTATATGGGTTGATTGAGATGACACCATGTAGAACACATCCCCCTTAGTTAGTTGTATGGGTCAAATATATTGGGACAAATTATTAAATTGTGTAATTATTAAATTGGGTAATGAGTTGACCTACATTAGGATTAGGAGTTTACCCATACATTAAGAGTAATATAGGTCTATATAAATGACATGAATATCATTGTAAAAGTTATCAATTTAGTGTTAAGTCTTATATTTGTTAAAATTATATTAGCATTGTAAAAGATATCAACTTAGTATTAAGTCTTATATTTCTTAAAATTATATTGGAGGTGTCTCCCTTAAAGTGGAATTGTGGATTTATTCCTTCCTTAAGGAGTAGTGTATAGTGTTTCCCTACCATAAGGGTGTTAAAAGTTACTTTGTTGATAAGAGGTTATAATAATAAGTATCTAAGGACTCAAGATGAGTATGTAGCATAAATTTAACACTCATAATATAGGTAAGTACACTTATCCACTAATAATTCAACATTTGAAGCATGTTTATGCTAGTTTTGCAAATTAATTCACTTGATGTTTCATTAGAACAATAAGAAGGGATAGAGAAGTAATATTTAGAAGTGACAAGAGCTGAAAAGTTAATTAAGAGCATTAAGAAAATCCATCTCAAGGTAAAATATCAATAAGATAATTCTCATGAAAAGTACAAGGTCAGGCATGATCAACACCATAAATATCACACACTCAAGGTAGGTGACAAGGTGTGGTAATATTTGAGCAAAGAGACAATCCAAGGACAATCTAGGATGCTTAAGCCTCTAAAGTATGGTTCATTTGAGATTTTGGAGTACATTGGTGATAATGATTTTTAAATTATCCTACCCTTATTCATGTGTATTTACTCAGTTGTCAATTGTGGGAACTTTCATTTGTATGAACCATCCATGCTAAATGAGGTAAAAGAAGAATAATTACTACCTTCTATAAAGGACTTGGTTATGGATGGAAAATGAGAGTTGGATGAGGATGTAGTATTTTAATGGAAATTTAGAGAAGCATGTAGAGGATAACAAGAGTATTTAAATAATAGAATCAATGGGAATATGCCAAGGCAATCTAAGTGGTACTTTAAAGACAAGATGGAAGAATTGTTTCTACATCTCCTCCCCCACTAAGAAAGTTTTTTTGGGACAAAAAATATCTCCATAAAACAATCCATTCATCATGAAAAATACAATATAAATGATTTTAATCATCATTATATCTTCAAGGGAGGAGTTTTATTTTTGGTGAAAAGACCACCACTTCATTCAAATGACAATTGCATAATTACTAGGGAATTTTTCATAACGGCTAGTTCTTGCACTTATAGTTTCAAAACCACCAATCTAATTTAATTGATAATTTTACTTAAAGTAAGAAAAATGGTCCTTTATAAAATATAATCAATGTCTCTTCAAATTCTCAAATGGTCGGGGAGCCTTTAGTGCATGAAAAGACATCTCCAAGGGTTATAAGAAGGATGACATAGGTGCAAGAAGGGATCTATCAACATAACAAGTGTATAGATATTTGTAGGAAGGATTGGAGTAAGGAAACAATGAGAAAATCTATGTGATCATGATACACATATGTTTTACTTATTTTATATCTCATTTTAATACTTTATTGACAAATATAAGATAGGGAGTAGAGTTATTACCTATCCTAACTAGTTTTTTCTTACACCTTGTGGGGTTTTCTAGGTCAAAAAAATTTGTAATTTGTCTCCATTATTGTGAATTTTATCGATTATTAAGTATTTTTTAATTCTAGCATAACAATTATAGACTAATTATATATCACTGTATGGATTAAATTATCATTTTGTAATAAATTTAGAGTAGAAAACAAGTTGTGATTCTGTGAAATCTATCAAGTTGGTGACTTGAGAGTTTATAGATCACTTGAGGCATAATAATATAACACTAAGATCCTTATTTATGAAAATAAAGCATAAATATCCACACTTGCACATCAAATTGTACTAGAAAACAAATACCATAAACATCATCAATATAAATAAATAACAAGATCACAAGACTCATTACAATTACATAATCCATATTTATATTTAAATAAACATACACCCATTAAAAATCATACATCATAAAATATACAATAATCACCATGAAATGTTTATATTTAGACATGAACCTCATAGGTTACACTTTCAAACCTAGTTCAAAGCTTCTTTCTAAGCAAACTAACCTAGTTACTCAAAAAATGTCCAATTCAACCTACTATCCCAATGAGAGGATAATGTCCCTATTTTTACTTTTCCTTGACCCCTTAGACCCATGCCAATTGTTTCCAACTCAACACTTTCACCAACTATCATGCTAATTATCTATTATAATCCCCTAAAAATGACACTTGAGTGTTAAGAGTGTTGCATGAGACCACATATCCCTAGCTTAGCCCTAAACCTATCTTAAGGCCTATTTTCACACTTATATATCCTTTATGTGGGCCATAGGCATCCCTAAACATCCCTAAAGCTGTCTTAGACCCTCATTCTTACATCTTGGCCCTTCGTGCCTTATGTTCTAAAAAATGAGCACTAGCACCATAATAGGGACAATAGCACACATGGTTTTAGTGTACCAATTTTGGTGCCATTGTACATTCTCTCCTATATATTTTCAAATATTATACCACTTAGGGTCCCCCTAGACCTATTTTAACACCCTCATAAGCACAAAAACAAAACACACACACACACACACACACACACATGAATGTTATCCCTCTAACCACTAGATGAAAATTAGATACAAATTACACATATAAACTCAGAACAAGTTGTGCACAATCAAGGTTATCAATCCCAATTCTACCTTACTTCTACATAATACCATTTATATCATTCCTAAGCTTAGATTGCTTAGATTTTCAATCTCAAGAACATTTAAAACACTTAATTCTATAATCATACTATCTTCACTAGCACTTACACCAGCACTTAGGTGGATAGAACTACATCAGGCTTGATCCCTCTTCAAAGTATTGGTGTGTAGGAAACTCTCATCATATTAGGGTTGAGGATGTCTAGCCTACCCCATTAACAAACATAATTTACTGCTTGTATCAACTAGATGCATTAGCAACATGGAAAATTAGGGTTTAATCATAGAATTAATCAAAATAGGTCATCTACAGGGTTTTATAACTCATGCATGCATGAACAGGCTTGACAAACCTAAACATGGGTGCACCCAAAAGTTCAAAACAATTTTTCATAGAGGATGCTACTTCCAAAATATTGACACCAGTGCCACATGGTGTTATTTTCCAATTAGGGTTTTACTATCCAATAGGTTTTTTGACACCTAAATCCTATTTGTGACACTCAAAATAGTCTATGCCTCAGTTTTTAGTATCCAGATCATCCATCTCATTCATTTTCCAACTAATTTGTCATTAACATTATTTATTGATATTTTTAGAAAGGTCATATTAAGTCAATTCAATAACAGATCAGTGGATATATTTATTGAATATTACTAACTTGATTTACTATACTCAACTCTTTAATAACATAGGATTTACATTCATCTAAGTCCTAAAATGTTAAAATATTTGGCGAACCCAACTTACTTCAAATATTTCACAAATCCTAACCTTAGATAACCCTAGAGTTTATATTTCCAGCATTTTGTGACCCATGTTTTAGATTTTAGATACATACATTTTTTTATTTTATTTGATATAATCATGATGATAATTATAAAAGAAGTGTATCACTTTTTGTTTCAAAGTCTAATGCTTTCATATAAATTTTTGTTTCCTTTAATTTAGAATGAAATCATAAATGACTTAAACACATGTATACATGATATTTTGTATCAATTAAAATGCATGTCATGTTTCATTATTTCTTTAGCATGTTATCTTTCTCTTATGTGGAATTCAATTAAGAGACAAATATTTAAACATATAGAGAATATTTTACATAAGATACCAAATTCATTACCTAAAGTTAACAGATCTCCCTTAGATGCCTTTTTCTCTTTGGTTAACTTTAATTCCTTACTTATCACTCATAGACATAAGGGAACATTAGTGGTCTCACTTACCCCTCCTACTTCTCAACCCCACACATTTAGCCACCATCCCACCTCTACTACCATCTTTATGCTTGTAGTAGACCCTATGGTCTAGGTTATGATGTCTACATGTGATCTTCAAGCATGGTAGGTTAGCAAAACCCATGGATATAGTTTTGGAAACTAGATCAGTGTTTCTTTGGCCATAATTTCCATTTTATATATATTACAACATTTTGACACATACAAAGACATTTTATATGCATCACTCCATGATACTCAGGTACCTCAAACATTTGAGTTAGCTTATGTTGCTTCCATAATTAATACTATGAAATGGACCAAAGAGCATATCTCATTCGAAAAGGAAGATATTCCCCCTCAGCACATCATAGATTATACTTTCCTCCCTACATTTAATTAAAAATTAATGAGGTAGGTGTCAAATAGGTTTTAGTCAACAATGGATCAAGATTGAACATTTTCAAAATCTCTTTTATTTGACTTTAATATACATTCTAAGTATTTGGATCCTTTTGATATGAACATCTAAAGGTTTGATAATATTCCACATAAACTCTTTGGTCAAATCACTCTAAACTTTAATTGGGGACTAAAATGTTATCTACAACATGTCAAGTTATGCCTAATGATCTTAATTACAATAAATTTCTTGAAAGATCATGGATTCATGATATGCATGTAGTTCCATCCACTTTACATGCATATTTAAAGTTTAGCTACAAAGGTCATAGTTACACTTGTCCTATAGATAGAGAACCATTCAAATACTATAAACATTTGAGCCTTCACATAAATATATTCCTCACACAAATTTTGCTACAACACAACTCTAGTCTACTATTCATAATCCATGTATCACTCCCCCTCATACTTTCAAATCACAGGATAAAAATTTCACTTCACTTTTTGTATTGAGATACTTCCAAAAAATGGGTTACATAGGATAGGGATTAGGAAAACATGAGCAAGGAATCCTTAATCCCATTGAAGCATATGATCAACAAGGTAGACAAGGACTTAGATATAAAGATAACATATGCAATACCAAGTTACCTCACCATACTTCTTATCATATGATGTTTTGTCCACATATTTTATGGGTAGATGATATGGTAAATCATGTGTCTACACTCTCAATCATCTACCACGATATTATTGATGATACAACTTCTCCAAAACTACCTACTATTGATGAATTCATTAATGATGAGGCTCTATTATAATTCTTGGTGACATATGAGGATTTTCCTTATATCATAAGAAGATGTTTACTCATTCCATATATGCCCAAGCATACTTTGGTGAACATTTAGATGGTTTTGATGATATTTTACCTGACACAAATGATACTATCCCTACAGCACCATACACTATGGATCGACCTATATTAATTAATGAAGAGAGATTCAAATTCAATTATGGCATGAATATTAATCCTCATATCATACTATTAGTTTTTGCCTTATGTAAAGAAGAAGATGTAGATATTCATCAAATTTTAAAATATGATGCTAAAGTTTTTACTTGGGATTATTCTAATATGCTTAACAATAATCCCTCAATCGTAGTACATAGGATTACACTATATCCTAATACAAATCCAGTTAAACAAAAAAATCAAAAGAATGTACCCCAAATTTGCTCTTTTAGTCAAATATGAGATCTAGCATCTCCTTGATGTCTATTTTATTCAACCAGTTATTCATCCCCAATGGGTTTCCAATATTGTCCTTACTATAAAACCTAATGACCAAATATGATGTTATTGTGATTCTAGAGACTTAAATAAATCATGTCTTAAGGATGATTTTCATCTACCTAACATCGATATGATAGTCAACTCCATGGAAGGGTACGTAATGCTCTCTTTTATGGATGTCTTCACTGATTATAATCAAAGTAAGATCACTAAAGAAGACCAATAAAAAACTTCTTTTACCACACCATGGGGCACTTTATGCTATATAGTTGTGCCTTTTAGATTCAAAAATGTAGGAGCAACATACTAGTGAATAATGACACATATATTCATGATCTCATTCATAAAATAATGTAATATCATGTCGATGATTTTATTGCAAAATTAAAAGAATGACAACACCATATAATAGTTTTTGAAAGACTAAGAAAATACAATTTATTACTAAATCCTAAAAAATGTGTCTTTGGAGTTTCATCGAGTAAACTCTTGGGATTTACAATATCCTAATGTACTATTAAGGTTGACCCAAAGAAAGTCAAATCCATAGTGGACATGCCTCCTCCTACCAACTTAAATCAACTTTACTCCCTATAAGGCAAGATTTAGGCAATATGCCACTTTGTGGCACAACTCATAGATAAGACTCAATCATTCACTAAATTACTTAAGAAGGATATAAAATTTTAATGGGACATCACATGTCAAGAAATCTTTGACACAATCAAATAGTACTTGCTAAACCCACCTATCATGGTACCAACAACACCTAATAAGGCACTTCTTCTTTACCTCTTAATGACATATCATGCACTCAGTGAACTTTTGGCATAACATGATGATTAATATAAAGAATGATTTACTACATCAGTCGTACACTTGTTAACTATGAACAAAATTATCCAATAATAGAAAAAAATTATTTAGCACTTATATTTACTACTTCTAAGATTTGACACTATAAGATTAATAATGAGACACAAGTCATTACAAAAGTTGATCCTTTAAAGTTCCTTATGTCAAAACTCCATCTCTCAAGTTGTATTACAAAATGGGTTATGTTAATCACTAAATTTGACCTCAAGATTATCTTACAAACATCATTAAAAGGCTAAATAATTGCATAGTAATTGGTACCATCCCCATTATTAGACATAAATCCTATCAATGATGATTTTAGGGATTACTTCAAGCATATAATACCACTTCTAACACATGGATAATGTTATTTGATGGTTATAGATGTCCATCTGGTGTTAGATCCAAAATTATTTTCATCGACCCACTTGGGCACATAGTACCCCTCACTTACAAACTTAGTTTTTCATGTACCAACAACATCACATAATATAAATCTCTTATCTTAAGCCTTTAAGTATCTTAGGCTCTCCAGATCAAATCAATTAAATTTTACAAGGATTCATAATTAATTATCATTCAGGTTATAGATGTCTACCAAACCAAAAAAGAATGCCTCGTTCCCTATGAGAATATTATTCAATGTCTACAGGCTTAGTTTGACAACTACTCTATTGAAAACATTCCACGTAAATATAATCATCATGTCGATGCAATGACCAATGCAACATCATTAATCCCCATTATCATAGATGAATACCAAGCTATCTTCACTATCAAATGATTACAATCTCCATTAGCATCCCATGCAGACCTCATAGCTCTAATGGT
Organism: Torreya grandis; assembly: GCA_037957365.1. NCBI lineage: Eukaryota > Viridiplantae > Streptophyta > Pinopsida > Cupressales > Taxaceae > Torreya > Torreya grandis. Next base: position 2,544,572 of record JARHVA010001835.1, on the reverse strand, counting down.
TCTACTTACAACATGTAGTACAACAACATCTGAATGGTTCTTTGATATATAAAATTTTATACATAAATGTATTACACCAAACACTTTCACAAGAAATGAAAAGTGCAAACTACAATGAAACACCCTCTACTATGTCATTATTGGTGGGGACATATTCAAAATATATTTTGAGGGACACTTACTATGATGTTTGACAGTCTAAGAAGCTAAATTGGCTATCAAATAGGTGTATGATAATGAATACAATGGTCATTTTAATGGTAAAGTGATGTCACACAAATTCCTCAACCACGGTTACTATTGGCTAATCATGGAATGAGAATGCCATGACTACACCATGTTATGTGATAAATTCCAATGCCATGGAAACCTACACCATGTCCCTTTGCAACAACTAAAATCCATAATTTCCCATGGCCATTCATGTTATGGGGTTTTGAGCTAATTGGTAAGATAAATATAGAATCCTTAGGAGGTCACAAATTCATTATCATACCTACAAAATACTTTACAAAATAGGTGGAGGTCATTCCACTACAATCCACAAAGGGAGAAGATATATGTCATCTTCTCATGACCAACATTATTTCCAACTTAAACCTCCCAGAAGCCATCATTATAGACAATGGAACTTATTTTAAGAATAAAATAGTGAATAAATTTTGTGCTAAATATAAAATTTAACAAACATTCTCTACTTTATACTACCCATAAGGCAATGGTCAAGCAAAAGAAACAAACAAGATAATCAATAGTATCCTCAACAAAATAGTTACCAAATTTGGTGATGATTAGTATAATTAGCTTGTCTATGAACTATGGGCTTGTTGTGCTAGTATTCACATATCGACAGGAGTTACTCCTTATTCACTAGTATGTGGCATAAAAGTAGTTATCCCACTAGAGTTAGAAATCCCATCCTTATAGGTATCCTTAAAATGGATCATCACAAATGATCAATACATAGAAAGACATCTACATGAATTAGAATAGTTAGATCACATGTGCATTTAAGCTATAGTACATCTCAGGGCATATCAAAAATAAATCCAATAGACCTATAATAATCATGTTCACATCAGATAATTTAAATTCAATTATCTAATTTTAAAATATAATCTCAAAAATGTCAACACAAAAGAAGAAAATAAAGGAAAATTCAAACCAAATTGGTTTGGCCTATAATTATAGAAAATTTTAGCCTAAAGTATATAGTCTAACTTCACTTAATGGCAAGATAATCAAAAACCAATTAAACATCATGATGTTAAGAATATTAAACATAGAGTAATATTAATGAATTAAAGATGGAAATAAAATGTAGAAAACACAACAATAATAGAGACACAGATTTAACATGGTTTACCCAATATGGTCCACATAGAAATAGTCAGTCCTTATTATTTAGTCTAACAAATGAAGGGAAAAAACATGCAATACATCCACTGCCATATCCTCTTCACTCACACACTATGTACTGCCTGATTACAATTCCCTCATATCAAAGGAGGGTTACATATTAGGGAAAAAATGCACAAACATAATTTATATTGTTAGAGTTGTGACCTAATAGTGAATGGTCCATATTTACTATGAAATTACAATATTTTACAATGCATTTTTAACAAAATTTTGCTTTAGGGGAAGTACCCCAAAACCTCCACTAGGTGGGGTGGTAACCATACTAGGGTGCATTTCCCCCATACACCCCCTGTCAAGAATCAGTCATTATAATAAGATTAGGCTCCACCATCCAATAATCTCCCACTTGGAAACTGACTATTGCAAATCCACCACTACAACTCTTCCTTGGACTTTTCTTTGAAATTTGACCTTGGCATGTTTCTCATCTTCCTTGTTATCCTTAAAGACCTATTGAAGCTGAATAACTCTCCAACTTCTCCTTTATGGCTACTTTTGTTATCATATCTATAAGATTCTGACTTGTATGGATCTTTTCCAACTTTAGTTGACCATCCTTCAAAACTGAATGAATGAAGTGATAACTAAGTTGTATATGTTTATTTCTTGAGTGGAATGTTAAATTTTTTGATAAATGAATCACACTCTGGATATTATTGTACAACCTATAATCTTCCTATTTATGCCTCAATTCTTCCATGAACCATTACATCCATATTATCTCCTTGCTAGCTTTTTTAGCTACAACATACTCTACCTCTATAGTTGATAAAGCAACTATCTTCTACAATTTTGAAATCCAACTAACTATTGTATCACCAATAGTGAAAAAATAACCTATGGTTTTCCTCCTACTATCTAAATCTCTAGCCATGTTTACATCAACATATCCTTGTAAGGTAACATCTAAAACTTCATAACACAATTATCTATCAGTGGTCCCTCTAAAGTACCTAAGAATCCACTTGACTGCATCCTAGTGCTCCTTTCTTGGATTATTCATAAACCTAATGATAATTCCCACTGCATGATCAATATATGGTCTTGTGCACACCATAACATACATTAATATTCCAACTACTAAATCATATGGAACTTTAGACATGTAATTAATTTATTCTTAGGTTTTAAGACACTATTCTTTAATTTAAAGTTCCCTCCCAAAGGTGTACTTACAGGTTTTGCATCTTATATATTGAACATGACTAACACCTTCTTGATGTACTCTTCTTGAGATAATGTCAATTTTCAATTTTCTTGTCTCTTTTTATTCTCATACCAAGGATTTGCTTTGTATCACCCAAATCCTTCATTGCAAAATAATTTACTAATTTTATTTTGAGATCATTTATATCCTACATGTTAGACCCTATAACAAGCATGGCATCTACATACAATAACAAGATAATATAGCTGTCATTATATAATCTCTTAAAATAGACACAATGGTTAGAATTACATCTACTATAACCTTATCTAGTCATAAACATGTCAAATTTCAAATACCATTACCTTGGAGCTTGCTTTAGACCATACAAACTCTTCTTCAACCTACACACCATTTTCTCCTTACCTTTTACTTTGTGTCCCTGTGGTTGCTCCATATATATTTCCTCCTCCAAATCACCATGAAGGAAAGCAGTCTTCACATCTAACTATTCAAGGTGCAAATTTTCTACTTCTACCAAACATAAAATAGTTCTTATGGAAGTCATTTTTAAAACTAGAGAAAATATTTCATCAAAATCAATACCATTCTTTTGTGCAAACCCCTTTACAACAAGTCTAGCCTTGTACCTCTTTTTGGCTCCATCTTCTTCCTTCAACATATAAACCCATTTATTATACAATGTTCTTTTACCTACAAGCAACTGAACCAAATCTCATGTTTGGTTATGTACTAAGGATTCCATCTCCTCTTCCATGCCTTGTTCCCACTTCTTTTTGGTTTCTACCTGCATTTCTTCTCCATAGCTTTCTAGCTCACCACCATCAGATAATAATAACTAATAAAGTGAAAGAGAGAATCATTTAAGGAGTCTACTTACTCTAGTATATGTTATAACTATACTTTCAAAGTTTTGAGGTACATATTATTGCTATTTTAGTTTTTGTACATTCTAATTTTTTGACACTTTTGGAATTTCATTTCCTATGATTTCATCAAGTACTGCATATTTTGTATTTGGATTTTCTTGTTTATTTCCCTGTAGTTGATCTTTGTACGTGACCTTCTCATTAAAGATCACATCTCTACTCCTAATGAAATTATGATTTTAAAAATCTCATAAATGGTAACCAAAATCATTAACTCCATATCAAATAAAAGTACATTTCTTGGATTTTGCTTCAAATTTGGTTCTATTTTATTTATCAATATGGACAAATGTTTCACAACCAAAAGTATTTGAGAAGAAATAATCAACATTTTTACCTATCCATGCTTCTTTTAGAAGGCCACCATCCAAAGGACTTGAAGGCCCTCTATTTATTAAGTAAAAAATAGTATCAATAGTATCTGCCCAAAACTATAAGGGCAATCCTTCATGTAATCTCATGCTCCTTGCATGCTTCATGATTGTCCTGTTCATCCTTTTTGACACACCATTTTTTTGTGGTGTTCTTGTAACTATCTTCTCTCTACAAATCCCATGGGATGAACAATAATTAAGAAATTCCTTACTATAGTATTCACCTCCATTGTTTGATTTGGCACACTTCAACTTATTTCCTATCTCATTCTCAAATAAAGTTTTCCATTACTTAAAAGTATCAAAAACATAGATTTTTTTTGTATGCAATAAACCCAAGTTTTTCTAGTTTCATCATCAATAAAAGTAACATAATAATAAGAACCACCAAGGGATGATACTTGAGTTGTTCCCCATACATCTGTATGCATAATGTCTAACTTTTCATCCTTCTTTATCTTCCTAACTTTGAGAAATCTAACTCTCTTGTATTTTCCATACACACAGTGCTCACAAAAATCCAAATCTACTTTCTTCAAATCTAGCAACAAATTCTTTGAGTGGAGAACTTGTATCCCCTTCTCACTCATGTGCCCAAGTTTATGGTGCCATAATTTTTTATATCCTTCTATGGAAGCTAAAATAATATAAAATTTAACATTACCATTAGATAAGTATAATGTACCCACCTTTTCTCCTTTATCTATTACCAATGATCCTTTAGTGACCTTCCACAAATTTTCTACAAATGTAACTATGTAGCCCTCACTTCCCAACTACCCAACTAAAATTAGATTTATTCTCAACTCAGGAACATGCCTCACCTCTTTCAACAACCATTTGTTTTGAATTTTATCTATATCTTACCCTTTCCTACAATTTTACAAGGTTCACCATCACCCAAATAAACCTATCCAAAATCACCTTGAACATAGTCTTGAAAATATTTCTTATGGTGTGTAACATGAAATGAAGCCCTTGAATCTAACAACTTCTAAAGAAAGGATTAAAACATATTGTAACACATCACCTACTACATTTTCTTCCTAGTGTTTATCTTATTGTCCATCTTGTTTTCCTTTTTGAAATAATTAATCATCTTCAGGTGTCCTTTCTTCTTACAAACCAACACACCAACATTCCTATGGATTTGGATCTACCCTTCTTAGACTTACCATTATTCCCTAGGCTCTTTCTTTTGTCTTTTTATCTTCCTCTATTCTCCATAGTTAAAGCATTACCTGATGTCTCACCTATGCTTTTTCATCACATTTCCTTGCTAAGAATAACACTAATAACATCATCAAACTTTAAAGTATTTGAACCAGAGATAGAATTACTCATACCCATGACCAAGCCATTCCATATTTCTATAAATGAGCACAGAATCAAAATATCCCTAACCTTATCATCAAAATTTACTGCTACAGAGCTTAACTAATTTGTGACCATGTTAAATTCATTTAAATGATTAGCAACAGACCCACATTCTGACATTTTAAGATTAAATAAACACTTCATAAGAAATACTTTGTTGAAGGCTAAGGGTTTTTCATATAATTTATCCATTGCCTTTATCATATATGTTATTGTCTTTTTTTTTGAAATATTGAAGGCCACCAATGTTGTTAGGCATAGTCGTATTGTTCTTAGTGTCTTTCTGTCAAGAACCTCTAAATTTTCATCCTTCATAGTCACTATCTTCTTTGTTATTCTACCCAATAGTAGGAAAAGATATTTCTAATATAGATAGTCCTCCATTTACATCTTTGATAGCTAGTAGTTTTGGCCATTGAACTTTTTAACCTTAAACTTTTCTTCTTTTTCTATTACTCCCACTTGAACTAGGAACCCTCTTTTCCTATGAGTTTATCTTCCAAATGAACCTTCGGCTCTGATACTAGTTATTATTAATATTAAACATAGAGTAATATTAATGATTTAAAGACAAATAAAATATAGAAACATAACACAATAGAGACACGATTTAATATGGTTCACCCAATATGGGCTACGTCTACACAAAAATAACCATTCCTTATTATTTAGTCCAACAAATGAAGGGAAAAAATATGTAATGCATCTACCACCAAATCCTATTCCCTCACACACTACATGCCACCATGACTAGAATGCCCTCATATCAAAGGAGGGTTACATATTATGGAAAAAATACACAAATATAATTTCTATCATTAGATATGTGACCTAATAGTGAATGGTCTAGATTTACTATGAAATTACAATATTTTACAATGTTTTTTTAACAAAATTTTGCTTTAAGGGCACTACCCCTGAACCCCCACTAGGGGATGGAGACCATAGTGGGGGGGAATTTTCCCCCCACACCCCCTATCGATAACTAGGCATTATAATAAGATCATACTCCACCATCTGACACATGCATCTAAGGATATTTTACATACAACACCAAAACTCTTTTCATATTACTTGTACAAAACTTATATCCAAAAAATACAAAAAATAATATAATATTTCAAAAACCAAAAAAATTCAAACATTTATTGCTTATTTAATAGCTTATATTAGTATTATGATTGGATAATTGTTGCATTTATCATACTATGCTTTATGATCATGATGATTGATTTCATTTGTAGATTATTTACATTCAATAGTTTATTTTTGCTTATTTATTGATTATAATACTAATCCAATCATAATAATAATCATGAAACAAGATAGCATAGTATGACATATGCAACAACTATCCAATAATAATATTAAGCATGAAATAATCATAATTGGGGGTTCATGTATTTAATCGATGAGACTATAAACAACCATTATAAAAAATTTAACAAAATTTTACTTTGGGGGAACTACCCCTGAACCCCCACTAGGGGGCAGAGACCATAGTGGGGGGGGGAATTTCCCCCCAAACCCCCTATTGATAACCAGGCAGTATAATAAGATTAGGTACCACCATCCAACACATGCATCTAAGGTGGTTTTATAAACAAATCCAAAACTCTTTTCATATTACTTGTACATAGCTTATATTTAGAAAATATAAAAACAATATAATATTTCAAAAACAAAAAAAACATTCAATTATTTATGTACAAAACATAAATTTATATTGTATGCATTGCCATGTTTACATATCTTATATTTGTCAGATAATACATATGCTAGTTATCTTAGTATAGTCAGTTTTTATCATACATACATGCTTCACTTATTCTTATTGAATGCTTACATATTGCTATAGGATTCAGGTCCACTACATTAATCTAGATTTGTTATTATCTACCCACTAAGGGCATATACACAGATACATGGGTTCTTCATTTGACACATTTATCCATTTGTGGGCACCCTAAACATAGTTTTGATTACCAAGTTACATCTTTCTAAAATCTATATCATAGATTTAACATTTTTATTTCTTCTCTTAATTTCCACTCATTTCTTAGTTTGGAAGTAAGTAAGAAACTAGTAAAAGGGGTGTGTAAAGGAATACCTAGTAAAAATACATACATGATCTAGACAATGATGGGAACTCCTCTTCGGCTTGGAAGGAATAACCTATAGATAAGAAAGACACTAGAAAATGGGTTGTTAGATGGATGGTTGAGTGGACTATCTAGCATGAGCTAGATCCAAGAAGCATATGCTTGCTAGGAGGTTGTCAATATACTATTTATAACAATTAAGTTGATATAGATAAAAAGAAAGAATACGTGCATCAAATAATCATGAAAATTAAATGCATGTAATACCATATAAAAGTAAATTTATTATCAAATAGAATGACTAAATATAGTAAAATTGGTTCAATACTTGTGTTAAAATAGTTGGGTTCAGGTTCAAAAAATTAGAAAAGTCTCTATGAACAGAGAAAAACATAGAAAATAGGGTTTGGTTGGGGTCAAGGGGGTGAAAATTACTTTTTTTTATTTTCTACCATAGTGGCCATCAATGGTTGGGTGAACCATATGTGGTTGGGCTAACCATCGGTATATGGGTGATCATCAACGGTTGAGGTGACTGTCAGTAGTTTGGCTAACCATCGGTGGTTACCTATGTAATTTTGGAAATGTTCAAAAAAAGACTTGAAAATTGGGTAGATGATTAGGTGAGGGTTGGAATATGGGTTTGGTCAAAAATAAAAGGTTAGAAGATGAGTTTAGATCAGTTTTGGGTATTTCATGTAAATTTTCACTTAAGTTCTAAAGAAGAGAGAAAAGAAACTCAATGCGGGTATGGTTGAAAAACCTATTTGGTTATGCACACATTAAATTAGAAGATTGTGAATATCTCTTCTTTGGCTTGGGAAGAAGACCTATAGATAAAAAATTACTAAAGCAAACTCATTCATTAGATAGATATTTGGGTGGATTTTCTTCAGAAGTGAGAGCTTCCTTAGGGGCTATCAATCTACATGTTTTTAAACAATTAAGTTCACAAAATTGGAAAAAATATTCTTGCATCAATAATCAAAAGGTACTAAAATTGAATACAAGAATGCTTATTAATAAAATAGACTAGAAATGATCTAATTAGTGATAAATTGATTAGCACCAATACTAAAGGGCTGGGGTATGCTTCAAAAATCTAAAAGAAGCCTTTGAATAGGTAGGGACATAAAAAATTGGATTTGGTTGGGCATAGGTAGGTGGAATTAACTTGCTAGTTTTTGGTGTCATAGGTGACCATCACTGGTTGTCTAACCATCACTGGTAAAGGAGAACCATCATCAGTCATCTCATCATCATCAATTAAGGATAAATATCACTAGTTAGGTAACCATCACTGGTTTCCTATCAATGGAATTGGGAGTGGAATTAAGGTTGGTGTTGTTGATTTATGAGATTTAAAAGGTAAGTTTTGAGAGGTAGATAAGGGCTAGGCTGATCTTGAAATGTAAATAAAATAAGTAGATACCTAAAAGTAAATACTTGTCTTATCATAAGTTGATTGAGTGAATGGTTGAGATGGATTGCCTTTTGGTGGAATCTAGGTTGATTCTAATAGAGTAATGGTACCTAAAAGCTTGGTTGAGAGGTAATAGTGAGTTTATTCCCAATAAGATGGTTGATGGCACTTGATAATGTTGTTGATGTTGATTGACCTACAAAAATGGATTCTAGATACATATAGCTCTTGACAACAATTACAGATGGATTTGGCCTCCTAGGCCTCTCTCTCTTATAGGCACAAGCAAGAAGTGGAAGTGAAGGTGTAACTAGGCCATATAAATATAATTTGCCCATATAAAGGCTCATAACAAGATTTAGATGAGATATATTTATAAAATCAAAGTCATGGTTTGCATGTTAAAATTCTAAGAGGTGCAACCTGACCGTTAACAATCAAGGTGACTATTGTTGATCACCCTAACCATCATCGGTTGAGGGCCTACGGGAAAGGTGGGTTAAAATAGTGAAAAGGTGAATTAATTTAGTCAAATGGCTAACTTGAATTTGGGTTAAGTAAGTGGGTTACATCAAGCAGGTTTGTTGACCTTATAAGTGTAGTTGAAAGAGGTTAAAGTGAAACCCAAGGAATTTCAATAACTAGGACTATGTTTGTAATTTTCTAGTGTCTACATTTTACCCCTTTTATTAAGTGGCTTGTGTGAATGAGTAGTAAAACAAAAATGAAGAATCGATAAAGGTTTGGTTTCTCTTGAGAGTAGGAGGAGGTGTTCCCCCTCAAATTGGGAGTTAGTGAGGTGAGACTAAAATAGGTATGAGTTTGATAATGGGCAGATGATGGGTCACGAGGTAGGTGACAAAAGAATGGTTGGGAATTTGAGATGCAAACATGTGTATAAAATGTGACAAAAAGGTGTGATAGCTAAGATCATGTAAAGAATAAAATTACCAACATTGGTAAAAATAAGGGTCAGTGTTAAGTAGGATAAGTGACAAGTGAACCACATGACTGCCTGTAGGCATGGTGGTTGGGAACACTCATAAATGTAAGTTTCCTAAGTGATTTATGTGTTTCTAATGGGTATCCAAGGTGTTCTTGGGGAAAACACAAATAGGTCAAGTGTTTTGGGTATTTGAGGTAAGAATTACTCTTAATGAGACACAAGTGAGTCGATATGTGTGAGGTGGTGTGAAATGTAAAAGGTCAACATGGCAATGTTATCACTATGATCAAAAGGACTAGGCAAAAAGTGTCACAAAATTGTGAGCCAGATGGACCAAAATAGGCCAATGGCAAGGTGATGAGGTGGTCAAATCGGTGGGAGTGGTTGAGCTAACTTTATGTGTATGAGGTACATGAATGTTGCCTACATAGTTTTATGGACATAATATCCAACAAAAACTTCGAGCCAAATGTGGTTCTTCATATTGGGTAGATAAAACACTAAGAACCTAGGTGAGATGACATAAATTTTTAAAATTGGGAATGGGGACCCTGATCAATGATGGTTAGGGGGTACCCCAAGGGTCGATTGGTATTGGTCACCCTTACCAATGATAGTCAAGGTAAAACCCTAAAACACTAGAAGGTAAAAAGTGAAAAGGTGAATTGTTTTTCACATTTGACTTGTGCATTTGTGCTCTAGGTAAATAGTGTGTTTTTAGTGGTTAGTGTGTTAATGCTACTGAGGTGGAGGCTTACAATTGGTTAGCTTGCTCGAATGAGGATCAAGCTTATGGAGGGTGGTTGAGGACATGATGGAGTGGTGTGATGAGGCTTGCATCCATGCGAATGATCATGGAATGAGGTAGAGATTGTTTTAAATTGATAGTTTGGGTTAATTTTAAAAATAGTTAAGGGATTTAGCTATTTGGTTAGCTGCTTGTGAAAGCCTTAGGCAGGGTTTGGGTAAGGTGTAGGTAAAATTATGGGCATAATGATGAATTGGTAGGTGTGGGTTTATAAATAAGGCTGGGGGAGGGTTTACCATAACAATGTTGTTGTATTATAAGCATTTTATGTAGTTTAGAAGTGAGATAGGGTTGTAATAGAGGTTTTTGGTTCGAGTCTCTCCATGGTTTGGGTGAAGACAGTGATCGGCGATGGATCTTCTTAACCTACATTAGTCAACCCCAAGGAGGATAACTAGTCCTAAAGGATCGATGATCGTTCTATGAACCATCAATAGTTAAAAGACTGATTAAAAAGGGGTGGGTTATGATTCTGAAGGTGTTTGTTATATTAGAGATTATATTTGATGAGGGTAGAGTTTTTAAGATAGTTTTTTAATGAGGTGAGCAATAGCTTAGCTGATAAGTGTTGGGGAGATAGGGGGATAGAATAGGTGTGGTTTTGATAAAAGGATGTAAAGGGGTGAATCAAAATAGGTTAAGGAAGCCATGACTTAGTACTCAATTTTAAGTGGAAAACTAAGTATGCATGTTTGTTGTATGTTGTATATGTAGGCTCACAAGTAGATTTGCTTGAGGAATTGGGTTCCCATACTCTTTATAGAGATTTGGGACACCATGATTATTGATGAGTGGTAACATATAGAGACTATCAAATTAGGTGTAATGTGCCATTATCAACACTTAACTTGAGATCCTACAGTGATCATCATGCTCATCAAGAGATGGGACCCCATCATGAATACCTTTTGGCTACCTACTGGAGAGATCACCATCTTCCTAGAAGATGTGCATAATATCACTCATATATTGATTCAAGAAGACATAATCTATCAAATAGAGAGTGATGAGATAGACTACTGCATAGAGATGATATATGGGGAAGATCACATTCATGCATGGTTTTACATAGGTGGATTCAGTTATGGTCCATTATACTAGATGGCTCTTTGATTATGATGATGATGGCCCTGATGAGTTTTGTGCTACCTAATCTAATTGGGGGGTGGTTTCCACATGTTTTTCTTGGTGTTTTAATGGATATGTTACTAGGGAGGACCATGTTTGGGTGGGCCCCAATTTTAGTAGTGTATATATATTAGGATCTTTGAGGATTCTAGGCACACAGATGGTACAAGATTAGTGTCAGCTTTGTTATTCACTATTAGGCATTTAAGCACATTCAGGTTTTGAGAACCTCAGGGTTTTCAATGGATGGTTACCTATTGACCAATTATATAGTGGGATCCCTACTTTAGAGGATAGGTAGAGTCATGATAAGGGTAGGTAGAGGAGATAGAGATATTAAGTGCTTATAGGATGCTTTGGAGGGGTTGGTGCCAAGAGATGTGATATGGTGACCATAGATTGGATGGTCATAGTGGACTAGATACAGGTATCATACCCTAGGGTTATAGAGCTATTGGTGGATCCATGGTAGATAAGAGATGGAAATAGAGTTGATCCTATTCAATCAAGTGTAGAGGTAGTTTGGTCTAGTGTAGGGGATTCTTCTTGACATTCTCAATTATAGCAGAGAGGAAGTTGAGTTTTTGCTTCTTGAGCCATAGCCATATGATATGGTGCATGACTTTGAGGAGCTACTAGTAGGAGGTATGATTGATGATGTAGGTATTGTTAATGGCTACATAATGTGGTATCAAGGTAGATATGTTATGTCTAAATTTGGATGGGGTGATGGGGGTTATTAGGCCATGGATATTAATTTGGAAAGAGCATCAAGATAGGGATATGGATAGGCAGTAGTAGCTACACAAGCCTAGGTTATCGCATTATAAGGGTAGGTGTCTATACTATAGGGTTAGGTGGCCACCTTATATGGGTAGGTTCAGGCATTGATGGGTGAGAGGGACCATGCATATGCTACCTTTAGCATGGTTACATAGGAGAGAGATGCTCTAAGATAGGGTGAAGGGGTAATGGAAGTGCCAGTTGGTTTTATTCTTTAGGTCTAATATTTAGCCATGATTTAAGAGCTGAGATATTATGAGGACATAATTCTAACTTAGTTCTTGATAGAGCTAAGATGGGGAGAATATAGGGTTATCTTGGTATGTGTCCTAGCTCTCATCACTCCAAGATAGTGGGTGTCAATAGTGGGTCCCCAGGCACGTATCCCAAAAGGACCATTACTAGATGGGGCTATAGGTTTAGGTATAGGTGGGGCAAGTGGCAGTGGTGTGGGTATAGGTGCAAGTGAAATTTCCCCATGATCATGTATGGGAATGTTTTGACATATTGGTAGTAATAGGTATACAACATTTTGATACTGGCCTGCATGTCAATGCAACAAAATGTATATGTGGAGAGAGAGAGAGCTCGTACATTATTATCCATATTATTTTATAATGACATGGTGTATTTATGATGTTTGTGGATGATGGTGTTATATATGATGTTTATGCTTATGATTTATGTATGCTTATGGTTCATGGTGTTCATGTTTATGATTGAAGTTTTATGAGATATTTGACATAGTAGATTAGGCATGTGATGTTAGAAAGATAGCTATGATGCCCTGATTTTGTTCATGGATGTGAAAGTATGTGTTATTGATGGATGTATGTAATGTGATAATGTAATATATTTTTTTATGATAATGTTTATTTTTTTGGCATGAGTTGATGTTTATAAGATGAATTATGCTAATGTCATGGTAAATGGATAGAGTGATAGATGGTATATGGATTGATGTCTTGCTCATTAGTTTGATTTATGCTTATGATGGTGTATTGGTATGATTATATGTGCATATGATGGCATGATGGTTAATAGATAGTATGATGTTGAGGATATTTTGTTATATGTTTCATTTACATTTTGGTCATAGATAGATATATGATGGTGTTTGTAGACATAGTTGACGATGTTCACACTTTTGATTTGATAGTTTTTGTTTATGCTCATGGAGATAAAATGTGAATATGGTTAAATATAAGAATACATGAAGTAAATAAGAAAATATATATTTAATAAATTGATGAAGATCACGAGAGGTATGTCTACATGAACTGATAAAAGACAAGAAAAAATATCGTGATGCCTCTTCATGGGTAAGGACCAAAAATGAAACCTAGAGTTAGAATAGCTTAGTGAAAGTAATCCTTTCAAATGTTTTGCATTAGCATGCTTGTGTTGATAATTAAGTATCTTAATCACATTGTGTCAAGTAAGCTCATAGTCCCATGCATATGATATGTGGAGGGAGAATGGGTGAAATTGGAACCTTTAATGAGACTAGCATGCCCCTTATGTAGGCTTATAAAGAGGTAGTATAAACAAGTCTATGCTCATATATAAAGTCTAGACTAATCAATGTGGGAAGTCTACTGAGGATGGCCTATTGTGGCCTTACAAGATTATTGATTTTATGAGAGCTAATTATAGCTTTCTCATTACATTTATTTTTGTTGAGGGGTCTTTGCTATTTTGGAATTTGTTTTAGGGTCAAGGAAGTTGATCCATGCAGGAAGCTTCTAAAAAATTGCTATATTTGACAAATTATTTACTTAGCCATCCTTCAAGGGAGTGGTCTAAGTTTATATGCTTAGTTAAAATGCTTCTTATAGGTGTCCTTCAAGGGAGCAATCCACCTTACATTTTTGCAATTTTGGCTGACTATTAAATAGTTATCCTTCAAGGGAGTAGTCTATGGATGCTAGGGGTGGCCCATGATTTGTTTATGAATTTTGATATTACTTTTGTTTGACATAGACTTGCTTATACATTTTCAATGGATTACCTTTATGAAGTCAAGATGAAGTTGACACAAAGGTTTCATAGGTGAAAAATGGGTATAGATGACAACAACCATAGGAATCGATCTCAAAGAGATGGGAATTACTATGAGAATCATACCATGAATACAGATCTGGTACCCATAGTTCAAAATTAGGCTATGATTGTGATAGATAATCACATGATTCAGTTGTAGTTGGTTACCCCTAAGAAGAGGGAAATGAATGCAGTTGTAAGGGATGAGCTTAAGTTAGGCAAATGATGATTGTGACCCCTATTTAACAATAAAAAGGATGTGGATGAAAATAATTAAGAGGATAAAATTTTGGTTTGCCCTCGAGAGAGGACAAATTACAAGCCCTTGATCCATATTTTAGGGTTATGATGTAGGGTTAAAACTAATTGAAAGAAAATTTTCCCCTTTTACTTTCCTCAATATTAGTTACATGTTGATTTTCCTTGAGGATGAGATTTCCAATATTGAATTCTCACACTTTTAGGTGTTTTTTATAAGCATGTTGGATTCATTCTTGATAGACATGGATATGAAAGAGTGGCCAAATGACGCTCATCAACTACCTCACTTTGGGCTAAACACTTTTGACAATAATCATCTTCCAAAATAAGATCATGCAAAGATATACGAAGAGAAGATATTTGGATTTCAAGATGCAATATAGCCTTAGCTCCAAACATGATGCTTGGCATCATGATTAATCACAATGTTATAGGTGGCAATGGCTGGATCAATACTAGGCATATCAACATATGACCAGGTGAATAAATATTGTGGTCCTAAAGGAAGGTAGAGAAGTCATGTAGTTCCTCAGGGGTGAGAGTTTGGCCTAGTTTGACAACATGGGGGTTGTTTATATTTGTGGTGGGATTAGTTAATATGGTTGAGGTCTCCAGAGGTAAGGATTTGTGGATAAAATAATTAGGTGCACCAAGGTAGGTGAGAATAGAATCATCATTCTGGCACTAGACAATGTGAATGGTAGGAGAGTCTTCTCCCACCAGTTCAAGATGGATTAAAGGGATGGATACGGGTGCCCCTTATTTTTTATAAGTTAGGGGGTTGAGGGTAATCATGTTTATGGAAAAAAAAAAATTAGGTGGGATGATGTCCTCATCCTCACACTCTGGTGGAGGGGGTGTTGGTGAGGAAGGGGTATCTTCTTCAATAATGGTAGTTGTAGGTTATTTGTATTTCTTCTTATGGTTAGAATAAATATAATGCCATGTTTATTATGAGGCTTTCAAGTCTCAATTAAGATTAATGTGTGTAGGCCATGCTCATACCATCCTAATCTAAATCCTTTCTAGGCATAATTATGGAGGTATAACTTGGTGAAGTCTAGGTTATCCAAGTAAGAGAAGTTAGAGATGAATGGTTAAGGTGGAGAGGGAGTGGTGGAATCATTAAGTGTCTTCTTAATTCCCCCATAGATAAAGTGGGTTTGATAGCTCTAAGGCCCAAAGGGGGTAATGGTTCCAATGTTGGGGTCATAACTTAGTTGGTGGTTGAGCTTTATGTATTCTTGGGGAATTTAGAAGGTGTCAAGGGTGAGAAGGCAGTATTCTCCATAGGTGAGGCATTAAAAGGTAGGTTCCAAAGGATTAGTGATAGGTATCTGGTCCATGAGAATAGATAAACTAGTAGATGCTTCAATGGAAGGGGAAGCAATGGCTTCAGCTTTTGTGGGTGAGGGTTGGTGGTGGTCATTTATGGTGCTTTAGATGGAGGTAATAGAACATCATTAGGTTGTTAGGTCATATTGTATGCTAAAAAATGGCTAGGGTCAATATGCATGGTAATAACTTGACCTTCATGTTCAAAATTGACATAATGATAGAGGGTGGAAGGTACACAACCCATGGCATAGATCCAAAGTTTCCCTAGTAAAACATTGTATTGGAATTCACCTTTGACCACATAAAAGAGTTTATGGAGTGTGTGAGGTCCTATCCAAATGTGAAGGACAATAGTTCCTAAGGTAGTGGTAATGATATCATTAAAGGATCTAAGGATGATTAAGGTTTTAGATATGACATTATCTAGTAGCTTGATTTGGTCATAGGCATGGGAAGAGATGATGTTGATATTGGCTCCCCCATCGATCATAACTTATTTGATGTAGGTTTGGTTGATATGAATTTTAATAAAAAGAGGGGGATCTGGGTCATTGATATGGATAGAATGTATCTCCAAGTCCTTGAAGGTAACAAGGGTGGAGAGTTAGAGAGTGCCTACGAAGGCCTCTATAGGTTAGGAGACTCATGGGCTAACCTCAATAGCTTACGTAGCCTCTATCATGGCCTGATGATAGTGGGGTGAGGTATAAATGAGCTCATAGAGGCTCATCTTAGATAGGGTATGGTGAAGTTGTTTAAGAATGACCCTCTTGATGGATTTAGAGGGGTTAGCCTCTGAGGTGCATAAAATGGTAACTTTGGGCTTAGTTGTAGATGTAGAGGTTTGGATCTGGTTTAGTTTAGGATGAGATGGTGGGTATGTCTATGGAATGGACACTTTATCCTTCCCCTTATCCTTTTATTGTGACCATGTGAAAATATTAATGGTATGGATAGAGGTGAAAGGTGTGATGGTAGGTTAGGTAGAGTTTTCATCACTCTAAAGTGAGAGTGGGAAATTAGAAATGTGTTAGTGATTGGATTTTGGGAGTATTGGTGGAGGAATGTATGAAATTTCATCTAGTAAAATATCATCCTCATCATAGAGTTGGTGGATAATAGCCTAAAGAGATTTTCAATTCTATATGTCATTCTTAGGTGTCTTGTGATAGGAGCAAATTTGATGGTCATTATACCAGGTTAGCATCAAATAAGAGGATTTAAATGTCTAATAGGAAGTAATGTGAGGTAAGAGGTCTAAAATAATCATTTAAGAATGGTCTATAGGATTTTTATAGAGGTAAGAAAGGTTTAGGGATCATGGTTTTGGTTGGTAATATGGGCATGTTGGTGGCAATAAGTTTGGTGAAAGATGGTTTAGGTAAGGTGGTGTTTTTGGTTGATGTTTTTGGTTTGGGTATGCTGGTAGTTGGGGTGGGTGAGTTTGATGGTATGAATATTGGTAATCTAGGAAGGATCAGTGCATCAAATAATAAGTGGGATGGTGTAACAAATGGTAATGGGAAACATATGTTAAAAGGGGGTTTCCTTTTAAGAAAAGTGGAAGGATGGGGCCCTAAGATAGAGGTCAAGGTAGATGGAGGTGGAGTCTAAGTCAAGCATCCCTTAAATGTTTTCATCCTCTTGGTTGGTGTGGGTCAAGACCTAGGTATAAGTTTGGGTGAGGTTAATTCTACTTTCAAGGATGGGTGAACCAAACTTTGAGAAGGGAAGGCACCAAGAGTTTTGAAAGGTTAGGTTAGTGATGTGGTGGTTGGAGAGGTAGTTGTTTTGGTTGACTGAGAAGGTAAGGGGTTGGTATAAGGTATGACTGGGTTAAGATTGGGATTATCCAACATGAGTTCCCCCTTATCAATAAGATTTTGAATAACATTCTTTAAAGTATTACATCAGCTAATGTCATGTATAATTACCTAATGAAAAGCACAAAGGTCATTCTCATTATACCAAGTAAGTGTTGGATGAGAAGGAGCAAAATACTAGGGAGGTTTAATGGATGGAAGTTGTATAAGGTTAGATTTTCGTAGCTTCTCTAGAATCAAGGTATAATATTTTCCAAGTAGAGTGAATTATTTTTGGTTACTTTGGTCTGGGTTCCTTATGTTTTTCTTGGAGGTAATGGAAGAACATTGTTTATTGACATTAGGTGGAGGAGTGATTTTAAGGATGATGACATTCATGGTTCCCTTGGTCTTGGTTCTGGTATTGGCTTGGTTGTTTGGTTTGGAGGAAGAGGTTTCATTGGTATTGAAGGTAGAGTTATTATTTTTTAACTTCAATTTACCCTCATCTATGGCCCAATTTTCTAGCTTACGTGCCATGGTAAAAGCTTCATCAAAAGTTTTGAAGCTTTGGACATGCAGTGTAGATGATATATGTTTGGCACAAGCTCAAACAAAAAGTTCTATAAGTTTAGGTTGAGGTAAGGAAAATGAAAGCTAATTAATCAAACTTCTCCAATGAGTGATGAAGTTGGTAATGAATTCATCAGCAAATTGCCTGAAATAATAGAGGTCAATGATAGATACCTTTTTGTAAATGTTAATGAAAAAGTGATATAAGAAGACTTATGCTAGTTATGTGAAATAAAATATGCAATGCTTGGTGAGGTAACTATACCAGTTGAGTGTTGAGATGGATAAATACATGAGGAAGGTTTGATAAATAAGGGCATCATCATAATCAATCATGTAACATGCATGCCTGAAAGCCCTAAGGCGTTGTTGGGGATCTTCCTTACTCTAAAATTTGGTAAACTTTAGAAGCTCTCATTGAGGAAGGTAAGGTCTGATGTGGCCTTAAGGATGAATAGGTTTGTTAGAAATATGATCATAGGATAGGATGTTATGAGCCCTTGAAATGGATGAGTCAAGGTTGGTCATCTTGTCCATGAGCATTTTCATTAGGTCAGTTTGAGGTGGTGCACCAAAAGGATTGTAAGACTGATATTATGGTTGAGGTTGGGCAACATACTAGTAATTGTTGGATGGTTGAGAGGTTGTCACATTTTTTAATGTGGATGCTAAGGTTGGGTAGGTGGTATGTAAGGGTAGGATGATGATGGTGGTTGGGTAGTGGGTACATACCCTTGTGGATTAGGGATGTAACCTAGGTTGGGTGTAATAAATACCTATTGAGGGATTCCTATGGGTTGGGTATGGGTGGTATTTGGGTTGGTGACAAGAGGTGAGGTAGTGACCTTTATGCTAGTAGGTGGTGAAGTAGAAGGGATAGTTATCCCCAAGCTTGGTAAAGGGGTATTGACCAATGGGTTAGGTTTGATAAAGGGGAGGTTGGTAGTGTTGATGGTGGGTGCTCCAGCAACAAGTGGAGTGTGATGGGTTGATGGTTGGGTTATCCCCAAGGTAGAGGAGTCACTAGTAGGGGTGGAATGTTTAAGGGTAGTGGTAGGTTGGATAGGTTAGTTTTTAGTTGTGGCATCAAAGGGGTTAGTATATGAAGATGCCTGAGTGGTTGAAGGTTAGGTGGTGATCACGATAATAGGGATACCCTTTATAAGTTGGGATGGTATGCCATAAGGAGGATCCTAAGGTGAAATTGAAACTAGGATATGGTGAGTGGAGGTGTTAAGGTAGTGTTTAAGGGCAACTGGATTGTTTTCCAAACAAGTGGTAAAGTCCATGTCTCCTTGGGGAAATGATTTAGGAAAAGTAGGGCTTCCCAATGGATGAGGTGAATCTTCTACCTTAAAGATGTACCCCATAGATGAGGAGGTAGAAGAGGTTGATTTAAGTGATGGATTTTACTCTATTAGGTCTCTCCATTGCTGGTGAGGGAGAACCATACAAGAAAAAGGGGAGAGAAAATAAGAACAAACTCACCACTCAAACAAGAAAATGATCAAGGCAATCAAGAAAACAACTATGAAGTATGTTAAACCTAGAGGTTAGTTTTAATCTCACTTTTGGCTTATACCTTAATTTATGAGAATGTGTGATAGAATTTGGTTTGTAGAAAAGGTACTATAGAAGTAATTTATGTTTGGTTTCAAGTTTTTTAAGTGATTAAAAGAATTTGTATTGGAATCAATATATGGCTTAGTATTGGGGCCTACCCCCTCACTTCATAATCCTACAGAAATAAGGGTGTCTGGGGCTTAGCCAATATACATTAATATCTAAAGTTTATACTCAACCAGAGAGTTGAATTGGTGTTCCCCTTAGTAATAACCTCCAAGTAATATCATTGGGAATGGGTAAGGTGACCACTAGGTGATGGAATCCTAGTCGGGCCTTACCTCAAATTGTTTTGATGTTTGATTGATGAAAGTGGTTTAGCTAGTGTGTGCAATAAAAGTGGTGCTACAATAAGATTAGTGTGCTTTAATCCAAAGTGAACTAATGTTAAAATCAAGTAATGGATGTAGTTTATTTTAAGCTTGAAAGAAATTTTAGTTTCAATTACAAGCATAGATAGAGAGAAGAGCATATAAATGTAAAAAAAATGTGAGTAAAGACTCTAGGTCCCATTGAGCATGCCAAAATGTCTCATGTAAATTTTCACTTAAGTTCTAAA
This sequence comes from Torreya grandis, assembly GCA_037957365.1. Lineage (NCBI taxonomy): Eukaryota > Viridiplantae > Streptophyta > Pinopsida > Cupressales > Taxaceae > Torreya > Torreya grandis. Next base: position 2,523,913 of record JARHVA010001835.1, on the reverse strand, counting down.
AAAGAGATAAAATAAACTCAATATGGATATGGTTGAAAAACTTGTTTGGTTGTAAATGCACTAAATTAGAAGATTATGAAGAACTCTTTGTCTTGGGAGGAAGACCTGTAGATAAGAAAGCACTAAAGTAAACTCATTTGTTAGATAGATAGTTGGGTCGATTTCCTAGTAATAGCTAGATCCCAAAAGTGAGAGATTCCTTAGGGGCTATCAATCCACATGCTTTTAAATAATTAAGTTCACAAAACTGAAAATAAGATACTTGTGTCAATAATCAAAAGGTACTAAAACTAAATACAAGAGTATTTGTTAAGAAAAAAGACTATAAATGATCTAATTAGTGACAAACTAATTGGTAACTAGTGTTGAGGGGTTGGGGCCTGCTCCAAAAAAATTGAAAGAAGTCTATGAATAGGTAGGGACATAAAAAACTAGATTTGGTTGGGTGTAGGTAGGTGGAATTAACTTGTTGATTTTTAGTACCATAGGTGACCATCATCGATCATCTAACCATCATCGATCAAGGAGAACCATTATCAGTTGAGGCTAACCATCACTGGTCAAGTAACCATCATTAGTTTCTTATCAGTGGAATTGGGAGTGGAATTGGGGTTGGTGTTGTTGATTGACAAGATTCAGAAGGTAAGTTTTGAGAGGTAGATAAGGGATAGGCTAATCTTGAAATGAAAATATGATAAGGAAATACCTGAAATCAAATATTTGTCTTACCAAAAGTTAGTTGGGTGGATGGTTGAGATGGATTGCTTGTTGGTGGAACCTGGGCTAATTTTGATAGAGTAATGATACCTAAAATATTTATTGAGAGCCAACAGTGAGTCAGCTCCCAATAATATGGTTGATGTCACTTGATAATGTTGATGATGTTGATTGACCTACAAAAAGAGATTCTAGATACACAAAGCTCTTGATAAGAATTATAGATGGATTTGCCCTCCTAGGCCTCTCTCTCGTATAAGCACAAGTAAGAGGTGGAAGTGAAAGTGTAACTAGGCCATCCAAATATAATTTATCTATGCAAAGGCTCACATAATATTTAGATGAGCTATATTTAGAAAATAAAATTAGTGGTTTACATGTTAAAATTTTAGGTGGTGCAACCTGACCATCACCAGTCAGGGTGACCATCACTGATCACCCTAACCATCACTGATTAAGGGCTTAGGTAAAAGATGGGCTAAAATGGTGAAAATGTGAATTAAGTTAGTCAAGTGGCTAACTTGACTTTGGGTTAGGTAAGTGGGTTAGATCAGGAAGGTTTATCAACCTTGTAGGTGTAGTTGAAAGAGGTTAAAGAGAAACCCAAGGCATTTTGACAACTAAGAGTGTGTCTGTGGTTTTTTAGTGTCTATATTGGGTATTTGGAAATGAAATGAAATGAAGAAATAAATATAAATTTACCCACAACTTGATAGATAGTTGAAGCAATTTGGCCAAAGTGATAGTACTTTGGCCTTCAAAAGTGATTTGGATAGAGGTTCGAGTTTTTATTATCATTACTTGCTTGCTAAATGGATGTTGGATACCTATGTAAGAATATTTGATAGCTTGAACATGAATTTATGTATTTTTGGATCCTTTTCACTTCCTACTTCTCTCCTTTTATAGCATGAAGTTACTAAATGTGCAGAAGGAAGTTGTTGATTGTGATGGAGGATAAAGTTGCCATTTACAATGCTTTAAATCTTTTTAACATTGCATAAGGAAAGTTGATAAATGTATCCATGCTTATTTCATATAGCTGGTAATGCTTTCAAAGCAAGCTTGGAAGACCTGACCATTGACGATCAAGCTAACCATCAGTGGTTAGACTGACCATCGATAGTTGAGGTTTTAGAGGAAAATAAGTTAAAAGGGGGTGGATTAAAAAGTTAATTTAGAGGATTTAGGTTAGGGGGTTTAAGTTAGTAAATTAATAAATGGGCTAAGTCAACTAGGTGGCAAACTAGCTTCAAGGTTAGGTAGGAGTTCAAGGCATTAGACATCTAAAATTGTGTAGTTTTTGAGTGTCTACATTTTGCCCCTTTTTACTATGTAGCTTTGAATTAACAAGCTATAAAACAAAAACAAATTTTTGGTCAAGGTTTGATTTCCTCGAGTTTGAGAAGAGGTGTTCCCCCTCAAACTAGGAGTTAATGAGGTGAAACTAGAGTCAAGTCAATGTTTGATAAATTGAAAATGGTTAGGCATGAGGTAGGTGACATAAAAGGGTTGGGTAGAGGAAATGTAAACATGTATATAAAATATGACTAATTATGACAATCAAGATCACTCAAAGACTAAATTTTCCAATGTTGATAAAAATAAGGTCAGGTTCTAGGGAGACATATGATGAGGAGTCGATTCATAGTGTTGGTCATATCTAATCAAGTCATTCTTATCAAGTCATCTAGATAGGGTTAGTGTTTTTCGTAGGTATATAAGGTAGAAAGTACTCTCCTGAAATAACACAAATGCTCTGGTTATGCATGAGGTGGTGTGAATTACAAAATTTCCACATGGCAAGGTTGGTCTGTGTGGTCAAAATGATCAAGGCAAGGTCATTGCAAAATATACAAATATTTGAGTCAAAAATGACCAACATCAAGTTAAACATGGTTAAATAGGTTAGTTGGAGAAGGGCAAGCTCTGAAAGGTCAAATTTTGGTTGGGTGGAGATTAGGTGATCTCCTAAAAGGTTAGCACTTAGGTAGGGTACCTTGAAATTTTTAAAAAGGGTGGGATCCCAATCGTTGATGGTTAGGGTTTTCCCTAGGGTTGATCATTAATGGTCACCCTGATCGTCGATGGTCATGGAAAACCATTTTAAATTTTTGGTAGTCTATGCTCTATGTATTTTTTCATTTTGAATGTGAGCTTACTGAGGTGGAGTGGATTCATTGATTGATCATGTGTTTGGGGTTGACAGAGTGTGGATTTAATGGAGGGTGGATGAGGGCATAGTTGAGTAGTGGGACAAGGCCTTCAACCATGTTAGTGATCAAATAATGAGTTAGGCTATGTCTTGAATTTGAAAGGGTAAGTAAATTTGTGGTTGAGTTTGAATTTGTATTTGAGTAGCTATGGATGATAGGGATAGGGTTATGATTTTGAATTGGTTTGGGGAAAATTATTTCATGGGTTAGGTTTTATTGATTTTGGACAAATTAATGGGGAAAATTGATAGGTAAAGGGTGTGTAGAGTTAGAATTTAGTTTTAGGATAGGTCTATGTAGGTTAATTTTGAAATTGGGGTGTTTTATTGAGGTTATGGGTTTGAGGGTTACACCATCAATTGTCATACACAGTGATCATCAATGGTTCGACATGATCATCAATGGTCAAACTCAAAGGTAAAAGGATCTTGTGGAACCATCGATGGTTGAAGGAATTATTAATGGTTGAAGGAAAGTTGTGTTAAAAAGGTGAAGTTGGGGATGTTGTGTTTGAAGGTGTTAAAGTTAAGTGAATATTTTCTTAAGGTTAAAGGTCATGTAAGAGTCAGTTTAAAGTTTGTAACATGTGAAATGGGAAATGGGAAAATATTTGAATGTAGGTGTAGAGATTTAAAAGTGTGAAAGTTAGTACATTATTGAAAGTGTTAAAGGTTGTTAGGTGTTCTATGAAGTTATCAAATGTGTCTAGTGGTGTAAAAAGTTTGAATGGAGGTGTGATAGGATGGGATGTGTAAAAGGGTGGGTGGGAAGAATGAGGTGAGAGACATGTTAGGTGTAGAGAAATAAAGTGTTAGGGTTTTAATAGGTTTAGCAAAAATTATGTAGAATACGGTACTTATTTGTGATAGAATTAGTTAGGTGCTTAAGATGATGATATCATTAGTGTGAATAAAGGTAAAGGTGGGTGTGGATTGTTAGATGGAAATAGGGTAGATGTAATGGGTTAGATTGAAATAGGTTGAAAATGATAAGTGTAGATTAGTAGTGAGCTTGAATTCAATAATGAATTAGGTATGCTAATTTTAATGTTTTACAAGCCCACAAGTAGATTTAGATGAGGGACTAAGTCCCAAAGATCTTTATTGACGTTCAGGATGTGATGATCAATGATGAGTGGGAGACATGAAGGAGGTTGGCCTATGAGCCATGAGACATTACCAGCACCTATCATGGGATGTGGTTATGATTGTGGTGCTCATTAAGAGATGGGACCTATCCATGAACATGTTTTTTCTACTGATGGGAGAGATGACTATCCTCCTAGAGGATATTTAGTAGATTACACAGGTACCCATTTGAGGGGAGATAATTTATCACATAGAGAATGAGGAGAGGGACTACCGCGTGGGTCTAATATATAGAGTAGTTCAGGTCCAAGCTAGGTATTATATAGGTGGTATTTTCTATGGGCAACTAAACTAGAGGGCCTTAGGGGATAAATGCTTGTTAATGATGATGATGATGATGATGGTTGTGTCCTTTGCACTACCAGATTTGAGCAATGGGTAATTTTCATACCTGTTACTAGGGTTGTTGGTGGAAATGTTTTTGGGGAGGACTATGTTTGAGTGGGACCCAATGTTATTAGTGTAGATCTATAAGGAGCTCTAGGCCTTTAGAGCATGTAGGTGATATGGGATCAATGTTGGGTTCTTGCTCCGTTATTAGGCATACAATCATATTCAAGTTGTGAGACCACTAGGGTTACCATGGGATGGCTTTGTGCCGACGGAATATATAGTGGGTTTCTTGAGGTGGAAAGGAGGTTATGCATTGATAGGGATAGGTGGTGGTTCTAAGGACATAGAGTGGTTTAGGGATGCTTTGGAGGGATTGGTGATGGGTGACATAGTGTGGAGGTCATATGTGAGCTAGTCAAAGTGGGAAGGGTATAGCTACCACACACACTCATTGTAGAGCTAGAATTAGATATATGGGAGATGGGATGGTGAAACTGATCTTATCCCATTTGACTAAGTTTAGAGGTAGTTTGTCCTTGTGTAGGGGATCCCACCAGATTTTCCATGATATAGGAAGGAGGATGTTGAGTTCTTGCTCCTAAACCCATAGCCATAGGATGTTATTTTGAACCATGAGGAGTTGTCAACAAGAGCTACAATAGATGATGTAGGTATTTTATATGGTTATGCAATATGGTATCAGGCCTGATATGTAATATTTGAGTCTGGATGGGGTGATGGGGGTCAACAACCCATGGATGTGGATCCCACAAGGGCACCAGCATAAGATGGATAGGTGATAGCAGTACTAATAGTGGCATAGGCCCAGATCATTGGTTTATAGAGATAGGTGGCCACTTTATAGGCCCAGATTATCACCTTACAGGGTCAAGTTGCCACCTTGACTAGAGATCAAGATCAAGTGAGGATCTCTCTTGGGTTAGTGACATATGAGAGAGATTCACTAAGATAGAGGGCAAGAGTGGCTATAGTAGCAGTAAGAGGGCCACCTGACATAGTTTTGAGGACATGGTATTTAGCCACCATTGAGCAGTTAAGATATTATAAGGTGATAGTGTTGGCATAACTACCATTAGAGATAAGGTATGGAGAGTACAAGGCCATTTTAGTAGGTGGTCCATCTATAGATACCCTAGGATAGTGGGCCTTGATAGTGGGGTAGACAGGGATATCAAGGGGACAAGCCAGTGAGAGTGGTATCCCAGGGGATTGATATGTTTTGTTATAGTTGTATAGAATTTTTATATCAACCTATGTGTTGATGGAACAAGATGTATTCTCTTATGTGAGAGAGAGATTTGATACATTATTCCATGTATTTCATGTATTATGATGTACTCTTCATTGACATGTATGATTTTGATTATGATGTATATGATAATTATGGTTATGAGGATTATGTTCATAATGTTTATGATTATAGAGATGTTGATTATGTTTATGAGGATATAAATGTTGATTATGTTTATGAGGATATATATGACCTAATAAAGATGATGTTATTTATTATTTATGTTCATGAGATGATATGTGGATTGATGGTTTATTGCGTAGCATAAGCATGTGATGATGTTTATTGATGTTCATGTTTTTGGCATTAGATGGATATGATTATGGATGAGTTTTGATGATGGTCATGTAATGATGTTGTGTATCATATTATTATGGATATGTGATAAATGATGGCATATAAAATGTATATATGATCATGTTAAATGGTAGATGACATGGTTTATGTTATTCATTTATATGATGTGGTTTTTAAATAGGATTATGGATATGTGATTATGGTTATGAATGTGGTTTATTTATGGTTTATTAGGTTTGATGCTTATGAATGTGCAGGGTGTATGTTTTGATATGAGGAAATGGTAGGATGCTCATGCCCCATGCTCTATAAGGTGATATGTGGATTTGTAGTCTAGGCATATGATGACATGTTATTGGATAATATGGTTGGTTTTGTGTTTTTATAGCTATGATTTTGAAGATTATGGATGATTTAGGTGATGATAAGATGAGGGAATCAAAATTTGCTTGTGATTTTGGATTTAATAGATTGATAGTTTTTGTGATTATATTTTGGATGATGTGTTTGTTCATGGTCATGATCATGGATAGGATGGTTTGGATTGGGGTTTTGGATGGCATGGTTTATGATGTGAGTGATGATGTGATTGATGTTTGGGTATATAGATAGGATATGGTTCATAATGTTGTGATGGATATGGATTATTGTGTTGATGAAAATGATGTTGTGAATGTTTTGATATAATATGTGATATAGAGATATGATGAAATCACATAAAGTAGGTTTAGATAACACACTAAATGTGGAAAAGAGAGAAGAATTATGAGACATATATCCACATGAACTAATGAATGGAGTGTAATAATAAGGCATGATGTGTTCATTGACAAAGGCCTAATAGAACCAAAGTTTGATGTGATTTAATGAAAATAAGACTTTTGAATGCTTCACATGAGCATGATTTGATTGAAAAAGAAGTTATCATGATTACTTTGTGTCAAGTAAGCTCATAGTCCCTTGATTTTTAGAGAGGGTATGAAGGGAAGGTAGGTGATAGGTAGATGGTTGAATGGGAAATGGGTAATATGGTAACCTGATGTGGGTTAGCTTTCCCCTTCTATGGGTGACCAAAGAACCATAATAGATAATTCCATTCCTTAATAGATTGTATAGACTGATCGATGCAGGAAGTCTACTAATTCCACATATAAAAGTTGATTGTGGCTTACTTATTTTGATTTGGACATAGGTTCATTTATGTCTTTTGTTGTTTTGATAGGTTAGTGAAGCTGGTTGATGCGAGAAGCTTCATATGATTGTTTTTGACAAACATAACTTAGCCATCCTTCAATGGAGTGGTCTAAAAGTTGGATTTTTATAGTTGTCCTTCAAGGGAGCAGTCTAATATTTAAGCAATTTAATTGTTGAATGGTTGTCCTTCAAGGGAACAATTTACTGTGTTAGAGATATGGACCCAAGTGATATTTTTGTATTCCAATTTGGTTTTGAATGTTAGTTTTAGACATGGACAAGTCTATTTAGGCTTAAATTTCTATCTTTATGGAGGCAAGACTTTTAGCACAAAAGGTTAATGATAGATCAAGGAAGGTGGTTTGAGAGATAATAGATCATTAGATTCCATCTGATTAGAGATGAAAAGTATCCATGAGAACCATGCCATTGGTAGAGTAATGGTATCCATGCTTAGGATTAGGCTATAACTGTGACGGATAATCACATGGTCCTATGTTGTAATTAATTATCTCTAAGAGGAATAGGGATAGGTAGGTGAAGGGAAGTGAAGCGAAGCGAAAATCTCATAAACTAAGGGACAAGCTTAAGTTAGACATAAAGGTGAGTCCGATCCTTATTTTAACAATAAAAAGGATGCAAATGTAAAACATTGAGAGGCTCGAGTTTTGGTTTGTCTTCAAGAGAAGACAAATGATAAGCTCTTGATCCATACTTATGGGTTATGATGTAGGGTCCAAGCTAATTGAAAGCAAACTTGACTCTTTTACTTTTCTCCAGATTAGTTAGATGTTAGTTTTCTTTAAGGATGAGGTCTCTAATATTAAATTCTCACTCTTTCAAGTGTTTTGTCTATGCACAATTGATTCATTCTTGATAGACATGCAGATGATTAAGTGTTATGAGGTGATGTTCATCAAGTAGCTCAAGATGGGCGAGATGTTCCTAATGATAATCACTCTTAGAAAGGATCTAGTGTAAAGATATGTGAAGATAAGGAATTTGGATTTTGAGAGGAAAGATTCCCTTTACTCTGAAGATGAGAAAGAAAGGGATAGCACTTTTATAGATTTGAATGCTAGTGTGATAGGCCCATGAAGCAAAATGGATATGCAGGTGCCAATCCCAACCTAAAGCACTGATGACTTTGGTTAACATTTTAGTGAGGGTTTTGTTAGAGGCTTCTACCTATCCATTTTATTGTGAATTATAGGGTGAATAAAAGCTTAATTTGATTCTAAAAGCATTGCAAAGACCTTGTAATTTCTTGTTTTTAAAAGATTTATCATTGTCAGTGATGATCTTATGGGGAACATCAAAGCAGCAGATGATATGGTGATTGATGAAAATGATAATCTTTTTGGATTTGAATGAGATAAGAGGAATAGCTTCCACCCACTTGGTAAAATATTTGATAGCAGTAATGATGGATCAGTGTCATTGTGAAGAATGAGGATTGACTTTCCTAATAAGACCGAGACCCCATTATGAGAAAGGCCAATAGTCTTTGGACACTCAAAGGCCATGGGCAGGCACATGATGTAAATTAGCATGTTTTTGACATTTCACACACTTATTTACATAATCACAACAATCATGACTGAGGTTAGGCCAATAATAACCAAGGTAAATGATACATTTAGCAATAACTAGGCTACTAAAATATCCCTGATATATTCCATCATGTATTTCCTTGATAGCATGGGAACATTAATTCCTATGAAGGTAACAAAAAAGGAGGTAGTCAAAGCCATATTTGTAAAGTATTCCCCCTAGTATGGTGTAATGAGAGGTACTCTGAACAAAAGCTCTTTGGATATTCTTCAAAAGGTTGGGAGGAATAATGTCAAGGTTAAGGTAGTTAAAATTTTGGTCATACCAAATGTCAAAAGGAGATGCTTCCACATTAAAAATGGTAGGAAGGTCAAAACTGATATATGAGGGTGTGATAAAATGATGGATGGTGACAAATAGTTTAGATTTGATAGGTTGAGATGGGATTTGGGAAGCAAAGGAAGACATTGTATCTATAAATTTATTAGTAGATAGAGGAACTGAATGGATAAGGTAATATTTGAATGATGGTAAGAGTATGTCTATAAGTTGTTTGTACTTTAATAGGACATCATTTTAGATTGGTAGGTTCTTTTTACTTGGTTGATCGTAAGTTGGGAATTACCAAAAACATTAATTATTTTTACTCCTTAAAATAGATCAATTTAGATACCTATGACTAGGGCTTTGTACTTATCCATATTATTGGTGCATTCAAAGTCAAGTTTAAAGAAAAGAGGAAGAGGTTCACCATTAAGGGGAATGAGGATAACTTTGGCACCCCCACCATGTTGACATTTGGAGCCATCAAAAAACATGGTCATTTGGTAGGTGGGTTCTTCTTGGGAAAGAGTTGAGATGGACTCATTTGGAAAAGCAAGATAAAATGGTTGGTTGTCTAGTAGAGGAGCTTCAGTCAATTGATCGATGATGACTTAGCTCTTAATTAACTTTTATTGAAGGAACTCAAGATCAAACTCAACTAGGAACATGATCCACTTAGCTCTACACTAGTTTTGGTTTGGTTTAGAGTGCATGTACTTGAGTGGGTTGGTATTAGTGATGACATAGGTTTTTTGATTATGAAGGTAGTGATGAAGTTTGAAGGCCACAAAGACTAAGGCAAGGCAAATTTTCTTAGGATGATTATATCAAGTCTCATATTCTATAAGTGTGTAGCTAATGTAATAGACGACTTGCTCTTTGTTACGTTCATCATGATGAGTGAGCATTGCCCCTAAGGAATGGTCTGGGTGGATATGTAAAGGTAGAAGGGTTGTTCTTCCCTAGGAAGGATGAGGATAGGTGGAGAGATAAGGTACTCCTTGATTGAATCAAATGTTTGTTGACATTCCTTAGTCCACTTAAAAGAGGTGTCTTTTTTTAGGAGATGGTGAAAGGGTTGACATTTATCTGATAGCTAGGAGATGAAGTGACAGATGGATTGGAGCTTCCCCTGTAGGCTATGGAATTATTTAAGGTTAGTAGGAGGAGGCATCTTCAAGATTGTTTTGACTTTAGTAGGGTCTATTTTGATTCCTTGAAGAGAGATGATAAAGCCAAGAAGCTTCTCTAATAAGACCCCAAAAATGCATTTCTTGGGGTTGAGTCTATCATGATAATGGATTAATTAGTCAAAAATAATGGTGATAATGGCTAGGTGATCCTTGCGATGTTTGGATTTTCCAAGGAGATCATCCACATATTCCTCTATAGTTTTATGGGTGAGATCATGAAAGATATAGGTCATGGCACACTAAAAGGCATGACCCTATAGTATAAGGCCACCCATGGGGTGATAAAGGAAGTTTTATGTTGATATTTGGGGGAAATCAAGATTTGATTATATCCCAAGAAATTACCCATGAGAGATAACATCTCATGGCTAGCTGTAAGATCAACAAGTTGGTCGATGTTTGGCAAAGGAAAGTCATCCTTTGGGAAAGCAAGGTTGAGGTCATAAAATTTGATGTAGAGGTGAAGTCCCTTTATGGGTTTGGTAATGGAAATTATGTTAAAAACCCATTATGGATAGTCAATAGGCTAAATGAAGTCGACAGATAAGAGATGTTTATGTTTTTCTTTGGCTAGAAGGATTATATGAGGATGCATCCTAAAAATCTTTTGTTGTATTGGCTTAACTTTAGGATGGGTGACAATGTTGTGGAGGGTAATAGAAGGGTCAATTTTGGGCATATCCTAATAGGACCAAGTAAATGTTATGATATGGTCTCTAAGGAAAGAAGGGTAATCTTATTGCTCCCTAGAATTTAAGGATTGGCTGATCTTGATGATACAAAGTTTATCCTGAGTACCTAATTTGACATCAATAATGGATTCATTTATCATGGTTTAGTTCTTAGGAGAAAGGGATTTATGGATAGAATAATCCCCTATACTAAGGTAGTTGAGAAAGGATTCATCACCCTGATGTTAGATGGTGTTGATGGTAGGAGAATCTCTCTCTATCATTTCAAGATGGATGAGAGGAAGGGTTTTAGTTCATCCACCCTTTTGGTAGGTCAAGGGGCCTAAACTAATAGTATTTATCCAAAAAAAAGTTAGATGGGATGATATCAAAGTCCTCTAACTTTAAGGAAGGTCGGGTTAGTGAAGATGGAACATCCTCATTGATAGTGACAATGGGTTTTGGTGAGGTGGGTTCTTCTGGTGGTTTGAACCCAAGGCCAAAAAACTAATGAGATTTTTAAGTTTTGATGATGGGTAACTCATGAGGTCCCTATTCATAAAGGCCAAGGCCAAACCCTTTCCAAGCACACCTATAAAGGTAAGATTTGGCAAAGGTTGGTTTGTTAAGATAAAAGAAGTCAAAGGTGAATGGTCAGATGGATGAGATAGTAGCGAGAGTGAGAAGTGGTTAAATAAGTCCCCCATAGATGAAATTTGTTTGATTGTTGGGGAGCCTGAAAGGGATGATGGTTCTGATGTTGGGACTATAGGAAGGGTCATGTTTGAGGTTCTCATAGTCTCATGGAGTAGGGAAAGCATCTAAGGATAAAAGGTGATATTCCCTAAGTGAAATACGTTAGAATGGGGGTTCCAAGGGGTCCTCTATAGGGATCTAGGAAGAAGGGATAGATGAGCTAGTGGATACTTCATCAATGGTATGGGCAGGAGTGTTGTTGGTTTTGGTTGGTGGTGAGGTAGTGTTGTTAGTAGTTGATGGTAAGGTGGATGAGGGAGGAATAAAAACATCATTAGGCCAATATGTCATATTTAAAGAGGTAAAAGGACTTGGTTTATCTTTGATGGTAACAACTTAACCCTCATGCTCAAATTTGACACATCGATGTAAGGTAGAAGGTATACAACTCATGGCATGGATCCAAGGGCATCTGAGTAACACATTATATTGGAACTTGACCTCTATAAATTAAAATATTTTAGGAATGGTATGAGATCCTACATGAAAATGGAGGACAAAGATCCCTAAGGTAGTGGTCATGGTATCATTAAAAGAGAGAAGGACTGTTGCACTTTCTAACATGATGTTCTTGGGTAGCTAAAGTTGGTCATAAGCATGGGAAGAGATAATGTTTATGTTATCTCCTCCATCAATCATCACCCTTTTGATGTGGTTTTGATTAATGTACGTAGTGATGAAGAGGGGAGGATCAAGATCCTCAGTATGAATAGGAGGTATTTTAGAATCTTGAAATATGATAAAGGTAGAAAGTTGGAGGGCTCTAACAAAGGGTACAAGAGGTTGAGGGTCATCTGATTAGACCACTATAGATTTTAGAACCTCTATCAGTGCTTGATGAGGGTGAGGCAAGGTGTTGATTAGTTCATAAAGGCTCATTTTCACCAATGTCTAGAGGAGTTGTTTCAACAGGATACGCTAGATGGAGTTAGAAGGGTTGGAGGGAAAAGTGGGAGAAGCTCCCAAAATAGATACTTTGGGTTTTGGTGGTGTTATAGGTGAAGGTATAAGTGTTTGGGATTGGTTATAAGGTTGAGGGGTTGAAGGATATGTCCAAAGAATGGAGAATTTGGTTTTTCCCTTGTCTTTTTATTGGGCCCGAGATCGAGTAACCATATGAATAGTGTGGATGGGGGGATTTGTCAGGTTTGATGGTTGTTTTGATTCCTCCTCCTCACTCTTGGGTGAGAGTGGGGGAGTAAGTAAATACTAGATAGGTTGAGTTGATGGTTGGAACATTTATCTGATAATAGATCATCCTCATCATATAGGCTATGAAAAAATGCTTGGAGAGCTTTGTAATTCTTCGTGTCATGTCCCAGTGCCCTATGGTATGCATAAATCATGTTATCATTGAAACAAGAGGGTTTGGTATTGGAAGGTTAGAATGGTTTGATAGGTGATAAGATAATGGAATAAATTTACAACAACCTATGTAGGATAGTTGAATAATATTCATTCAAAGGATGTTGGAGGTGATGGATTCATATTTTTAGGGATGAGACTCTTATTAGAAGCAGTTTTCACCTTAGAAGTTGTAGGTGGTGGAATGGTTTTAGTTGGTGGTCAGGATTTCTTAGTTATGGTTGGTTTTGGGGTAAATTAATTAAAAGTGGATGATTTAGATGATGAGGGATTAGATATAGGTGGGAAAGTAGAAGTGGATAGGTTAGTTAAAAATGATGGAGAACTAGATGGTTTGATAGGTGTAGGTGTAGGTAGAGAAAAGGGGGATGGTTTACCAGAGGAAGAATAGGTAATTGGGATGGTATAAAGATGGGGTCCTAAAATAGAAGGTAAGTGGGATGGAGGTGGTATGGATCTAGTTAAAGGTATAGGTTTGGGTAACTCTACCTTCTTAATTAGTTTATTTGTGGGTTTCCATGGTGGACTAGATGGAGATAAGTCTAACTTCAAATAAGGGTGAGTTCAACTAGGTATGGGAAGGATTTTTAGATTCATGATAGGTTTGATAAGGCAGGAATAAGGTGATCTAGCAATGTTAGATGGAGGTAGTTGGGATGGTTCAGCTATGGTTTTGGAAGAAGAGGTGTTGGATGAAGAGGTAATAATGGGTATAAGTGTGGACTCAAGTGAGGTTGAGGATTCAAATTTGTTTTGGTAAGGGAGCCCTAGATGGTGCCAAAAGGTGTCTCTATCAAAGTTGGGTTGAAAAGTGAACTTAGATTTTGGACTAGTCTATAAAAGGTCTTGTAGAAGCATTTAGTTCCTTGGTTATTGGTTTTAAAGATTAAGCCCCTAAGGGAGAAGAGGGAATGGTTCTTCCATCTTTTTTCTTGATGGGAGGTTCCAAAATCAATGGTTGGGTGGATGAGGTAACCTTCTCTTGTGGGATGGTATCCAAAGAGGAAATGGATGGTTCTATAATGGGGGAGGTAGGTATAGTGTCCTCAAGTGAAGGAATGACATGGTTGCTTCCTTTGTTTGGGTGTCCAAAGGAATGGAGGGCAGTTCTACCACTTCAATGGGTGGAGTGGAGGAAGAAGAAATGGCTAAAGGAAAGGTTGTCTCCTTTGGTGTTACCATCAAAGGAGAGGTAGATAAAGTTAAGGTCTCATGAAGCTAGGAGAGAGGGGTGGTTGATTCCTTCGATTGGGTCTGAAGGAATGGAAGGTGAGTCCACTACTTCTAAGAGTGAAATGGTGAAATAAGTGGTTGAGGTAATGGTCTCCTCAACAATGGGCTCACTAATAATAATGTTGATTGTATGTGCCTCATGATGATTCTGATTTATTATCATTGTGATGGGTATAAGGAGCATGATTGGGAAAAGGTTTGTATAATATGTCAAGGGACTAATTTGGAAGTGCATTAGGATTATCAAATGCAAGTTCTCCACTATTGATTAAGCTTTGAATAAGACTTTTGAAGGTATTTCATATATTGATGTCATGTCCAATAACTCGATGGAAGGCACAATGGTCATTCTCATTATACCAACCAAGCACAAGGCAAGAAGTATCAAATTATTAGGGTGGTTTGATAGGTGGAAGTTGGATGAGGTTAGATTTGAGCAATTTGTCCAAAACTAAAGCATAAGACTCCCCAATGGGGGTATATTGTTTTGGAGGAGCTCAGTTTTGGTTTTGGTTTTGTTGGTGAAAAGGGATGGAAGAATTGGTTTGATGGGGTGGGTTCACAGTCGGTGGTGGGGCAGTCTTTAGGAAAACTAAGTTTGTAGATGCTTTTGTTTTAGTAGTGGGATAGTTGGATTGGTTAGTGGTTTTAGTGGAGGGAGGGTTATTGGATTTAAAGCTAGAGTTCTTGTTCTATAGTTTCAATTTCCTTTCATCAATGGCTTAATTTTTAAGTTTACGTGCCATAATGAATGCCTCATCAAATTTTTTGAAAGTACAAAGGAGAGCATCATCATATGCAATTAGATAATAAGAATGATAAAATGTTCTTAAATGTTGTTGGGGGTCCTCCTTGCCTTGAAATTTGGAAAACTTTGGTAATTTCCATTGGGGAGGATAAGAATGGATAGGAATGGATGGATGGATGGGTTCATTATAGATTTGATCATAGGATAATAGGTTAAGAGACTTGGAATTAGATGAATCCAAGTTGGTCATTTTTTCCATTAACATCTTGACCAAGTCTATTTGAGGTTAAGAAGCTGCATAATTAGGTGGTAAGCTTTGTTGAGGTTGGGTGGCAACAATGTATGGATAAGTGATAGAGGATGTTAAAGAAGCCACATATTGGTGTGTGGTCATAGGAGGTTGGGATAATTCCCCATAAGGGTTTATTGGCACAAATAGTTGGGTGGAAGGTGTTATGTATCCTTATGGGTTAGGAACATATGGGTAAGATGTCATGGGTGCTTGTTGGGGGTCTAATATGGGTTGTGTTAGAGGCATACTTGGGTTGGTGGATCGTGGTATGGATATAGATTGGTTTGGAGGTATGAGAGTGTTAGTGGGTTGTTGGTGGGTGGTAACTATAGTGTTAATGGTTGGAAGGGTTTAAGGTATGGAAAGTACCAAAGTCTAAAGTGGGGTAGAAATTTTTGGGCTGGTTGAACTAAGGGGAATGGTATAAATAGGTGTAGAAGATACCCCTATGGTAAGAGTAGAGGTAACAAGATGTAAAGTTGATCCAATGTTAGAGGTATTGGTTGGGGTAGTAGGTGTTTGGTTACTGGTTGGAGTGTTGGATGGATTTTGGGGAGTGGTAGTAGGTGGGATATTAGAAGAAGAAGAGGCTTGGATGAGCATGTGTTGGGTTGAGGTGGCACCCAATAGAAGATGGGAAGGCATACCATAGGGAGATTTCGTAGGAGGAACCAAAGCAAAAGGGGTAGGGTTAGATAAGGTGTTTAGGTAATGTTGAAGAGCCATGGGGTTGTTATTGAGGAAGGTGGTGAAATTTGGATCACTCTTAGCAACAATCAGAGGCCTCATAGGAGGGGGAGAGAAATGAGGGTTATCAGAGGTATACTCCATGGAGTAAGAAGAAGAAGGTGGTTGGTTGGTTTGATTCCTCAACTTTTGTCTAGTAAAGACCATGAAAGGAATAGAAAAGAAATAACAAAACTCATAACTCAAACACAAAGCAAGCCAAAAGAAAAGATCTCAATAAACCAAACATACACTAAAGTGCATTTAACAACTTAGGATTCTTTTTAAATAGCTTTTGGATAATGCCTTAGAAAGTGTGAAGATGAAATTTGGTTTATAGATTAGGTACTAAAGAGGAAATATAAGGTTGGTTTCAAGTTGTGTTTAGGTGATCAAGAGAGAAATATATATTGATCTTCAGTATGTCTTTTCATATTGGGGCATACCCCCTCACTTTATACACTACAGTGATAAGGGTGTTGGTTACTTAGCTAAAATATATTGAGTTTTAGAGTTTATGCTCAACCAAAGAGCTGAGTTGGTTTTCCCCTTGGTAATGACCTCCAAGTAGGTTTGCCAAAAAAGGGTAAGGTTTACCATTAAGTAATGAAATCCTAGTCAGGCCTTGTCTCAAGTATGTTTTGATGTGTTTATTGATTATGTGGTTTGGATAAGTATGTGATAGCAAGAGTGAAAACTATGATTAATTACTTTGCCTTTAAGTTGCTAGATGAACTAAAACAAGCAAGCAATCGATGTATGCAAAAGGTTTATTTTAAGCCTAAAATAAATTTTAGATTTCATTCGATTAGCATACAGTAAAGGAATAAAAAGGGATGGTAGGTCCCACTGGGTATGCCAAAATATTTCTCTTAATTTTTGCTCATCTCTTAATTTGGAAGCAAGTAAGAAACCAGTAAAAGGGTGTGTAAAGGAATACCTGGTAAAAATGTGTGCATGATCCAGATGATAATGAGAACTCCTCTTTGGCTTGGAAGGAATAACCTATAGATAATAATGACACTAGAAAAGGGGTTATTAGATGGATGGTTGAGTGGACTGCCTAGCATGAGCTAGATCCAAGAAGCATATACTTGTTAGGAGGCTATCAATACACTATTTATAATAATTAAGCTGATATAGATAAAAAGAAAGAAAACTTACATCCAATAATCATGAAATTAAATACATGTAATACCAAATGAAAGTAAATTGATTGTTAAATAAAATGACTAAATATAGTAAAATCAAGTCAATACTCATGCTAAAATAGTTGGGGTCAGGTTCAAAATTTTTGAAAAGTCTCTGTGAGTAGGAAAGAACACATAAAATAGGGTTTGGTTGGGATAAAGGGGTTGAAAATAGCTTGATATTATCTTTTACCATAGTGACCATCGATGGTTAGGTGAACCATCGGTGGTTGGGTGACCATCAACACTTGAGGTGATCATCAATGATTTGGATAACCATCGATAGTTATCTGTGTAATTCTATAAATGTTTAGAAATTGAATTGTAGATTGGGTATATGGTTAGGTGAGGGTTTGAATATGGGTTTGGTCAAAAATAGAAGGTTGGAAGATGAGTTTAGATCGGGTTTGGGTATTTGGAAATGAAATGAAATGAAGAAACAAATATAAAGTTCCCTGTAACTTGCTAGATAGCTAAAGTAATTTGGCCAGAGTGAGTACTTTGGCCTTCAAAATTGATTTAGATAGAGATTCAAGTCTTTGTTACTACTACTTATTTGCAGGGATGTTGGATACTTGTGTAAAAATATTTGATAGCCTGAAATGAATTTATGGATTTAGAGATCCTTTTCACTTCCTACTCTACTTTTATAGGATGAAGTTACTAAATGTGCAAGAGGAAGTTGATAATTTTGATGGAGGATAAAGTTGCCATTTATGATGCTTTAAATATTGTTAGCATTGCATAAGGAAAGTTGCTAAATGTATCCATGATTATCTCATATAGTTGGTAATGCTTTTAAAATAGGCTTGGAGGACCTGATCTTCAGTGGTTAGGCTGAGCATCAATGGTCGAGGTTCTAAAGTAAAATAAGTTAAGAGGGGGTGGATTAAAAATTTAAGTTATAGGAGTTAGGTTAGGGGGTTAAATTTAGTAAATTAATAAATGAGCTAAGTCAACTAGGTGGTCAACTAGCTTAGGAGTTCAAGGCATTTCAACATCTAAAACTATGCAGTTTTTGAGTGTCTACCATTATAGCTTGATATTGATCATGCTACACTTACTCAAATTTTTTGTTAGATACTACTACTTTAGACTTACTATATGTATATCTTTGTTCTTACACATATTTGTATCACATGTTCATGCATACTTTTATTTCTCACTTTCCTAGTTCAGACTTGATTGTGTCTCTATGCTTCTTTTATTTGAGTGCACTTAAATTTTTCATTTTTATTTGTCTCTACACCACTTATTTTCATAGTATGTATGCTTTATACATGTGCCCATGTCCTTGTGTTTGCTTTCCTGATTATGTATGTAGACATTTGAACATGTCCTTCCATGTGGCTCTAAGATAAATTACTTGTTGTTTTTGTGTGTGGACATTTGAACATGTCCGTCCATGTGGTTCTAAGCCAACTTACTTTTTTGTGTATGTAGACATTTAAACATGTCCTTGTATGTCTTGATTTCTTAGATTGAGTGACATGTGCCCATGTCCCTTGTATTATGGCCCCTTGGCCTACTTTGTGTTCCTCAAGTGTATTATATGTATGCTTTCGTGTATGTGTCATGGCCATGACACTTGTCTCTTTCTTATTACACACTCCAATTTTAGATGCCATGAGGGACCTCATAAATCTCCCCTTCTTACTCATGTATCTTAATGGACATCATACCCCATCCCCCTAGGTAAATATTTAGTTATTACTCAAATTTTTTGTTACATATATTGTTATATCTATCTTGATAGCCTTGTGAATGCTAGACATAACATACATCTCACATTACAAACTTATGCTCAAATTATCTCACATTATGATGTTATGTGTGCACATTATATTGGATTATTACATAGATATCATATATGCTCTAGCTAACACACATTTCACAAATTCTTTTCTTTTGAGGATAGTTCTTACACAAGTTCAAAACCTCCCTTCAAAAGAGGGGGCATAAGGGTTTATCATAGAGATCAGGCTATCAGAATGCACTCAAAGTTCAATTTATAGCACACAGGCTCAAATTACAAAAATTAGACTTAGGTAAACATAATGGTAAATAGTGACACAAAGATTAGTTATAGTTGCACAAAAATAAAAATAGTCAAACATTAACACCCAAATTAGGACACTAGTTCCACATGGTGATACTATCAAAGAAATGGCACTATTGTCTAGTAGCCTTAGTTTTATAAAAATTTAGATTGGCCAAAATATATAGTAGGTACAGTCTAGGTTTGCACATATTCACTTATAGATTTACCAGTTTTTATTAGTTTAGCTCAGATTCATACCAGTTTGTTCATATTATGGGCATCATGCATGGCATGACCATTCCCATTTATAGTTTAGATACTCGAATATAAATTATTACAACTCAGTCCAAAATCTATATGCTCAGATATTAGATTTGGGGGCATGTGCATGGCACATTATTTCTATATGCTCAATTACACACTAGTTAATTAGACATAATAACAAACTCAATCTCATTCTCTACATTGTATACATCAAACACCATGTTATATATTGCACACTAGATTCATGCCTAACTCCATCTATAGTGGTTGGCATTCTTGAGTGGCTTAGAGCTACCTAATATACCTAAGTGGCTATAGCTCTAATATCTCTAATTAGATATCTCCAATTAGACATTTTTAGTTAGACATTTTCAATTACATCGCATAGTTTCAATTTTAGTTTCAGATGCATCTACTACACATGGGTAGGCAATGATGGAGTCATAGTCTACTTGAGTTCTTGAGCCACCTACATGAGAAGGTTGGACACACCATCAATCCAAATTAGGGGTGGGCAATGATGGATTCAAAAATAGATTGAGTTATTGAGCCACCCATACATGAGGATTGAGCAAGCCATCAACTCAGTATAAGTTATTCACTAATTAATCACTATATACACATATAAACAAAGGTTATCATCAATTTTATGTATTGGTTCATGTACCTAGTAAGGTGTATCCATTCCTTTATTCTCTCTTATCCCTTTACTTAATTTTATCTCTTTACTCAATTTTACTTCTTTACTCAATTATGTCTTTAATTTTGATATCTCTTAAATAAGGATTAATCTATGCACGTTTCATTTACAATACATGCAATGGATCATGATTCACATACTCATATCTAGATTCATGGGCTTCACCTCTTATATAAGTCTTATTACGCTTCTTTTTCCTTTATCCTAATCATTTAAATTTGTTACATTTATAGAATAAAGCGGGGTAAATGTAATCACCTAAAAATGACACTTGAGTGCTGAGAGTGCTACTTGAGACCACTTATTCATAGCTTAGCCCTATACCTATCTTAGGGCTTATTTTCACACTTATCCATCCTTCATACGGGGCACAAGTATCCCTAAACATCCCTAAAGTAGTCTCAGACCCTCATTCTTACATCTTGGCCCTTCATGCCTTAGGTTTTGTCACCTAGACACTAGCACCATAATAGGGACAGTAGCACCACATGACTTTATTGTCCTAGTTTTGGTGCTACTATCCTTTCCATCCTGTTTACATAAATGAATATATTTTCAAATCTTAGACCACCTAGGGTTGGGTTATACCTCTTTTATCATCCGTACAATCACTAGAATAATATATATACATAACTTTTATCCCTTTAACCACTAGATGGATATTACACATACAAACTCAGAACAAGTTATGCATAATCAAGGTTATCAATCCCTATTCTACCTTAATTCTATACACTACCATCTATAACATTCCTAAGCTCAAATTACTTAGATTTCTAGTCTCAATCACATTCAAATCACTCAATTTTATAATAATATTAGCTTCACTTGAACTTACACCAACACTTAGGTGGGGAGAACTACATTAGGATTAATCCCTCTTTAGAGTATTGGTATGTAGGCAACTCTCATCACAATGATGTGTTGAGGATGTCCATCCTACCCCACTAACAAACACACTTTATTAATTATATCAACATGATGCCCTAACAACATGGAGTATTAGGGTTTGTTCATAGAATTATTAAAATAGGTCATCTATAAGGTTACAAAACTCATGTGCACAAAAATAAGATTGACAAACCCAGACATATGTGCATCCAAAAGCTTAGAATAGTTATATACATAAGACACTACTACCAAAATAAGGACACTAGTGCCACATGACACTACTATCCAATTAGGGCACTATTTTTTATGAGGGTTTTTTACACTTGGATCCTATTTATGACACTAAGACCAGTCTCTACCTCAGTTTTTAGCCTTTAGATTATCTATCTTAGTCATTTTTTAGCTAAATTCTCATTTACATTATTTATTGATATTTTTAGAAAGGCTAAATTAGGTCAATTTTGTAATAGAGCAGTAGTTGTATTTATTGCATATTTCTACTCTAATTTATTAAACTCAGCACTTTAACAACATAAGATTTACATTAATCTAAGTCTTAAAAGGTTAAGACATCTATGAATCTTAAAATTTTATTTCCTAAATTCATCTACCTATTCACAAAATGACATATTTCTTTGCCCTCCTAGCATATTCTTGTCCAACTTGGATCGATCCTGCATGATCCACATCTTCCTACCCTAAGTGAATGCCATGTGTCAACTTCTCATTCATTGGGTATCTTTTTTCAATTATTTTTCCTCATCAAATGTGTGTTTTTATAAACCACACATTGTGCATCATGGTGCATGCACAAACTTTCTCTTTATATGTGCATGATCTTTGAAGATGCATTTTTGCAAGTGTTTAATTTTTTTGGCACATGTCACTCACACATCAAATCTTGGATAAACTTTGTATAATTGTATTGAGTGCAGTTCTAGGGTCAACATAAATGTTAATGATCTCCTTATGATTTAACATTTAATATTATTTTATCCATATAGATATATCATTTCCACTCTCTAGATAAGGCTTAAATTGATCTTGGTTCAGATGTTTAACTTTATCTTTTTCATATTTTATAATTTTATGTTTTTCCTTTTCTTATATTTTAGAGTTTCTATGTTTTTTGTGGTATAGTTTTTTGTATCTTTTTATTTAGGTTAATGTGATTATGTTACATGGTATATATGTTTGAAAGAATGAATAGTTTCATAGTTAAGTTTGAGACAACAAAGTCCCCTTACCATGTATGTAGAGGTGAGATTATTGGGTTTTAAATTTTGACAAGACCATGTGATTTACAATCATATTAAATGTAAATATTATATTCATGTACAAGAAATGTGGATTGTGTGTGTGTGTGTGTGTGTGTGTGTGTGTGTGTGTGTGGGTTTTTTGAAGGCACAATGTGGGATCGGGAAGGAGGATTTTTTAGGACTTGAAATAGGGGTTCAAACTAGACTACACAAGTGAAGACACATTACACAGAGGACCTATATGATAGTACCTTGGATACAAAGGACCCTACACATGCAGGTCTTATCATATCCCCATTGGTGTATAAATAAATAGACATTGAAGTGGGTAAAGGAGCTTCACAATCTGGCCAAAATTGATAGTAGAAGGAGGATATAGAAAGTGAAGCACCCTTCATAGGAAACACTCCATGAAAGGTATATGAAGAGAATGCAGATGGAAAGATTTATAGGAAAAGGAAACAAAAGTTTATCAAAATCAATCCATCCACCATATAGGTTGAAATTAACCCTGGTATTTATAAAGACAAAGTCATTCTTTATATTGAGCAAGCACTAGTGGGATGATTTCATGCTAGGAAATACAAGGATGAGGACCTACACATATGGGTTCAAAATACATGGATGACCTTTCTGGGATACATGCCCACCATCCAAAAAGGTGTTAGGGGTTACATCACTTTCCTTTTCAGCAAATCTAAGGAGAGAATCAAGATCTCTACTGAAGGGCCATGGTTTTTGTGGAAGGTTTCCCTCCTCACGTATAGGTGGCATGCAGGGTTTGATCCACAATGAGAATGGATAAAATCATTGGGCCTATGATTAAGATACTACATTTACCAATTGATCTTTGGGAACTATAGATTTTGAATAAAATGGGTGATAGTCTTAGGAGATACATAAGCACGGATCCAAACATGGTCAACAAAGGAAATCTACAATGGCTATCATCTTTCCATAAATGGATATTTCCATCAGACTTCCATAAAAAATACAACTTAAGGAAGGAGAGATACTATATAACCAAATTTTGGATTACAAAAATGTCCCCTTTAGGTGTACTTTTTGTAGATTATATAGACATTTAAATATCTCTTGCCCACATAATCTATAGGGATCCATAAATAATCAACATATAAAGAGGTACAGACCATGGAGGGTTTCAAATCAAGCACAGAACACTAAGGAGCCAATAGGAACAGGGATGGAGGAAAAAATGAAAAAATATCTCGAAGTTAGAGTCATGATTAAGATGGATGAGATCTCTTTCATACAAAAGGGAAGTGAAATGATGTTAATGTATGACACAATAGTAGATGGAATTAATCAAGATCATACAATTGGAAAACTTAGGAGTGAATGCTTGTAACCTAGTATGATCCCAATGGAGGTAACCAAATGTGAATCTAAAACCATTAAGAGGATAGAGGTGATTACCATATTAGGGAAGGAGGAAGATGTGATTTTATAATATAATTTTGATAATGGAGAGTAGACATATATAAACAAACCTAAGGAATTGGTGGGACACAATGAAGACATGGTGATGGAGTCTGGTATGTGCACAATAGCAAGGAGCTTATAGGATACACCATGTCAAGAGAAAGGTATTGCTAAAACATCACCTTTTTTTTCATTTATTTTTTCTAATCAAATTGAGCTCTCAAATGATCTAGGGTATCGACCAATGTGTGATTCATATGAAGTAGTGTCATGATTGAGCAACTTGGGTATACAAGATATGGAAGGTTTGACCATAGACTCTTTATAAACTTTAGATATCTCACAAAATATGTTAGTGATTTTGCAACAACATCACAATTTTGCAACTCCTCTTAGGGTGGAAACATCTGGGGTAATTTGTAGGTATAATCCTAAAGGGAACACTACACAGGCATCTCCAAAATAATAGCCTAACCTATTTCACTTAGAGGGGGACCTAGAGGTAGAGGGGACTCCCAAATTGCAATGTACTAGTGGGGCATATCTTTCCTCTCAAACCATGAAAAAGAGATATCAGACGCATTCTCACACTAAAGAAATGTCTCTTAGAACCAAAATATTTCCCTTGATTGGTGATCTATAAACTTCCAAGGTATACACACCTTGAGGATCCAAAGGTCGGTACATAAATTTCACACATGCTTAGATGAATGTAGAGAATGAGATACTATCAAGTAAATAACTCACTATTCCACAGGCCCTTAGCAGAGTAGCCCCTAAATAGGTTATCAAATAATACTGATATCCCATAATATAAGAGGCATAGGGAAGGCCTCGAAATAACATTCCCTAAAAAGGCTCCTTTATAAGCACAAACCAAGTGTGATGCTACTAGAAGAAACTATGTGTGATGATAAAGATGTACTAAGATATCTAAAAAATGTTTACTAGTTTGGTCATTTATGACGAGCAGCTCGACTGGACATTTGAGGGGACTAGCTTTGGGGTGGAATAATACACTGGAAATGGGTTCCTTTGTGACTACTCCAAATTACCTTCATGAAACTTTCATCTAAAAGGAATTAGATGTGAAAATGGATATTTTGAACATTTATGCTCTTTCACAGAATAGTAAGGTCTTCTAAGATGATTTAACAAACATTGACATCTTGTGATTACCTCATCTTATCCTTGGGGGAGACATAAAATTCACTACACATCAGTCTAAATTTTGGGGGGTTATGACTCAAGCTGATCCATTGGCAAATTTTTTTTTGAATTACTTAGAACAACATGAATTAATCAATGCCACTCCTCTTATTGAACCCACATGGTCTAACAACCATCGTGGGGTGGATAGGATATCAAAGAGACTAGACCATTTTCTACTAAAAGAAGATTTCATATTACACATGTACTCTTTCAAAGTGACCACCATCAGGCTATTTACTTTAGATCATAATCTTATTTAGCTAGAACTGGACATGGGCATGAAGCTACCACCAGCTCCCTTTAAATTTAATACCCATTGGTTATCTTATAAATACTTCATAGAATTCATCAAGAGGACTTGGCAACCTTTTTTAGGAATACAAAGAGAACACGATATGGTTAGCCTACAAAAAATCTCATAGTAACTAAGTTTGTAGCCATTTTTTGGGTAAAATAAAAATTATTGGATAGTGATAGCAATATCTAAAAGATAGAAACAAAAATAAAGGATTGTCTAGGCACTTATCATTCAGATGGTTTCATAGAGGAAATAAAAAAGTTCTTAATGATTTGGAAATAGAAAAGGATAGACTCTTGGCATGGAAGGAAGTAAAGTTTTGAATGAAGAGTAGGATAAATTGGCGTGAGGAGGGGGATGACACCACTGAATTCTTTCATCAACATGTTATGGCTCACAGAGCTCAAAATACCATATGGTCTATAAGGGACAACTTTAGCGACATGTGTAAAGACTTCCCTTCTATCTCCAAAGCTATAGTCATGCACTACAAACACATTTACTCATAACCCCCTAGAGAAAACATCAAGGATGTTATGGTGGTTGCATAATTTTTTGACGAGTGGAGGATGAACAACAAAATGAGGCACTCTTCCATCATATTACCATAGAGGAAGTATAGAAAACACTACACACATTTCATCATGGGAAGGCCCTAAGTCTGGATGGGTGGAATATTAAATTCCACATCAAATTTTGGGATCACATTGCAAACGACCTCCTTTAGGATGTTGAAGAATCTTGCATTTTGGGTAAAATACATGCTCTTTTTTCCTCCACTTTCAATGTAAATATCCCAAAAGATGACAATCTTGCCAACTTTAAACATTTTAGACCCATATCGTTGTGTAATTGTATGTACAAGATTATTTCCAAGATCATTATTGCTCATATAAAACCCATTCTATCTGAACACATCTCCTTGGAATAGTTTGGGTTCCTAGATAATAGATTCATTCATGATGTCATTGGTATAACATAGGAGGCATTGCACATGATCAAAACAAAATCTTGATCTACTTTTCTTCTCAAGATAGATCTCTCAAAGGCCTTTGACAAAGTAAATTGGCTATACCTTAGACTTATCCTCACCCAAGTGGGTTTTGCACCTACTTTCATTAATTGGATAGAGGATTGTTGTCAACTAGTGACATATGTAGTGTTGATCAATGGTTATAATACAAACTTTTTACCCCATCTTGGGGTCTATAATAGGGTTGCCCCTATCACCCCTTATCTTCCTTGTCATTACTAAGGCCATTAGTTATCATATCAAATATGATAAGCCTATTGAAAATCTAATGGGTGTAAAAATTACTACTAGCACTTTGCTTTCACATATCCTTTTTGTGGACAACATATTTTTAATAATGGCACTATCCAAGAAACAAAATGTTTGGATAGAATCTTGAAGCTCTTATCTTTAGTGATAGGTATGGTCCTCAATCTACAAAAATCAATTGTTTACTTCTTCAAAATTCGACACGTGATCAAGATATTAATCCAAAAACTCATTCCTTTCACCATACCTATCTCAAAAACTAGAAAATACCTAGGGTTCTATCTAAAATAAATGACTATCATTTTGGTGATTGTTTGTGTCTTATTGAAAAATTGAAAAAGCATGTTACTCTATAGTAAAATAGGTGGATTTCCATGGTAAGAATATTAGTTCTTATCAAAAGTGTGCTTAAGGCTATTTTAGTTTATTGGTTATCCCTAGCATACCTTTCAAAGATGATTCTTAAAAATATAAAAAGGATTTGCCTATATTTTATATGGGTTGGAAATAAGGAAAATAAAATTACTACTTTGATTAAATGGTCCTTGATAGCCCAACCAAAATCTAAGGGTGGTTGGGGTCTAAAGGACTTGCCTACCTTCTCCACGGCACTGGATCCCAAAAGGGATTGGATTCTTATAAGTAAATAAGATCTGTGGTGGAAATTACTATTCTAAAAATATATTAAGCCTCTTTCAGATGTAGCCTAAGAAACACATGGGGGGATCAATTTTCTAGAATACCATTATACATAGCATCAACATTATTGATCCTTCCTTGGCATGGGATCCTGAAGATAGAACAAAGGTAAAAATTGAACAAGATGAAATTATTGGTATTCTTAGTGAGTACAAGTTTCCAGATGAAATAAAGGAATCCCTTCATCAAAAAAATGTTCATTCTCTTACTAACACATATAACAAAACCTTGATCAACTAGTGGTCTTTGAGATGGAAGACTATTGAGAGACTTGATCTTGATGGTTTAGAAGATTCAATTTGGGGCAGATACAGACTATGATTAATATCTAATTCTATTTCCCTCATTGAAAATGAAAACTCTTTATATTGGTTTTATAATAATGATGGTGAATATTATTAGGTTAAATTGGGTTATAAAGCTCTTTGGCAGCAACTGGAAATTATTGAGGCTCCATGGTGATGAAAGGGCAATTGGAGGCTATGCTCCACCAAAAACAAAACTACTTTTTTGGCTTGCTCTCCATAGTAGAATCTTGACTTGGGATAATTTTATTCATATGGGTTGGTACGGGCCAAATATTTTCTCTTTGTGCAGAGAGGATGTTGAATTGGTCACACACCTTTTTCTCTAATGCAACTTCAGTATGATAGTTTAGGATAATAGCACACCACAACAAACAAGGCTTTTTTGGAGGGTCAAAACATTGACTTAAGCATGGAATGATTGGTCTGGGAATAAAGGCATTTTAGAAAAATATTTTAGGCTTCCACTTCAAATCTACTGGACCATATGGATTATCAAGAATGATGTTATATTCACAAATAAAAATCTTAACATTTACACAATAATTTAAAGATTTAAATACTCTCTATTTCCCCCATACATAGGCCACTTAAGCCCTAATGTAAGGTTATGTGTTTTATTGTGGATCATGTGTAGCCACACTATTTTTATGATGGTGCCTCAATGGAAAACCCAGGGCGCAACGGGACTGGTGGGGTAATATACTTCAGGGAATGTGTGATCTCCTATAGGCAGGGCACTATACAAAACACCAACAACTATGCAGAGCTTCAAGCTATCATCACTGCACCCTCTATTTCTCATGAATGGGGGCTTTCTTCCATGGTTGTACATTTAGACTTAAAGATGGTGGTAGAGTGGATGAATGGGACTGCATAATGCAAGCATATTACGCTCAAACACCTGTTACAAAGAATGAAGTCTCTTGTTGCACTTTACCAATCCTTCACTATCACACATGTCTACAGGGAACACAATGTAATGGTTGATAACCTAGTGAAGGATGTTTGTCAATGCACAAAAGGTAAGATTTATCTATTTATTAAGGAGATGTACCACACTCCATAAGGAAGTTTTCCCTCATATAAAAAAAGGGATTACGGTTGGCTTTTTCTTCCTAACATATATGCCACAATGTATTTGCCCTTGCCATTTGGGTAATATGATAGTCAAGCATAGATTGGTTGAGTCTATATGCCTCCCATCTTTGTTTTGATGTGGAATATACATGTCATGTATCTCATGACTGGGTTTAGATCCCCTCGATATTTTTATACATTATTGCTCTTCCTACTTAGAAGGCTCTTCTAGTTATATTTATTTCAAAATTTTAATAAGGATACTGATATTTTCTTTTTGAAATATATATATGGGTTTTTTATTAGGTAGGGGTAAAAGTGAGGGTTTTAAGAGGACCCCACAACCCAATACAAAACAATCAAAAAAATAATCAAGAAAGATAAGATAAACAATAAATATCATGCCATCTAATAAAGAAAACAAGTCGCATTCAACATAAGAGATTACATCTAAAATATCAACCAAAAATCAACATATAATAAGTAATACAAATGACCTTTAGCTAAAAGGTAACCTATAGTCAATGAAAATTTGGGCAATAGTCTACTAGAGAGTAGAGAAATATCCATAAAACCAAACACTACATATCTAACATTATAATATGAATCAATCAATATAAAACCTTTCCATACAAAAAAAAATACACAAAAACCAGCAATTTAGCCAATGGTCAAGACTAATCTTCTTCACATCGAGAGATAAGGCCTTCCATCATCCATTAAGAACCAACATTTATCATTTCCTCAACATCTAATCTCAGCTTTGTAGCCTCAGATCTTCATCCTTTCTTTTTTTATAAATGAGTCCAAAAGAGCCTTAGGTCTCAATGTGAAAAGATGAGAGGGGGAAGCAACAGTCTCCAACTAAGAAAGGGGGCTCAAAGATATACTTAGAACATGATCCACCTTTAGAAGGGCCTTTGTCTTAGGGGAAGGATTCTTAGACAAGGAGAGAGGGAAGAAATAACTAGATGGGTGAAATAATTTACGATGATTACACTAGATGAAATCTTGGTCCGAAGTCCCTTCTTTCTTCCTCCAAACCAACCAAGGATGAAAATACTTTAAAATTATAATTAAATAATATTTATTATTTAAACTTTTTCTCATCCTTATATATCTATTTATTACCATAATTTCTAATTTAATGAGTAAAATGACTTAAATAAATTATTTATGGAATAATATAAATACATTCCAAATAATAAATAATGAATTTACATTATTTATACAACTGATTATTTAAGCTATTTTAGACACTTTTATTTGCAAGTGTGAACGTATGTACTTATTTATTAACAAAAAAAATTATACCACAATTTCCAATCAAATGATATTTGTTAAAAGAAATGTTCACTCCCTTTTTATACATTATTAATATTTTTATTTTTTTATTAATTTTAATTCTTAATCAAATATTGTATTTTGATTCTATTATGTTAAATTTATCTACAATATAATTTTTGGTCAAGTATCGAGGGGTATCCACTCCATCAAATTTATTTAAAATATTATTATAATTTTAAATGTCAAATATTGAAAGGTATCCACTCTATCAAATTCATCTAAAACATTATTATAATTTTTAAAAATATGTATGATTATAAATAATTTCCTTGACCTCCACATCCAAATGAAGCTATTGCCCACCACATGGCTTCATATATACCATGCTTGAGAACATACCAAAGAATGCCAAATATTTCCTACAATTTTCCATCCAAAGTGAGCACATTCTATTTCATTTGGCTGCATATTTTGGATTCTCCAATGCCAACAAATTGAAGAAAATAAAAAACAACTCACTTTTTGCAGTTGCAAGGTATACTTTAGAGACTTCCAAATTTTTATTGACCAAAAATAGTCTATGTTAAAGATTAATTTTGGAAATCTTGAATACCTAATAGCAAGTTACACTGCATTCTTCTACATTGACTTCTTAACTTCTATGTATGGTACTTATGATTTTTTCCAATGCATGTTTCTTTTTCTTAATTTGTCAGGTCTATGACATTTCAATTTTGATTGGCATTTACTGATTTTGAGTTTTAATGAAACTTTATGTTCTTGCCAACTTTACAAAATTTTGAGATCCTATGTTTTTTGGATAAACCACTTTTATTCGATCATAGATCACTATTTTTTTGGGTTTACGATCCATCATTTATGCACTCAAAAGACCCACTGCTTGTAAAAAATTGGGAAATATTATGCTAGGCCATTTAAGCATCGTTCTAGTTTTTTAATATATATCTATTATTTGGGTGAGTGATGTTGCTTATTTTTTTAGGGAGATTGCATGGAAGAATATTTGCCCATTTTTATAAAAAATGCTCTGAAAATTATATCGCTCAATGCAACATGGTAAATACATTCTTTAGGCTTAGAAATATCTGAGGGCATTCTATATGAGGAACCTTCTGCATAGATTTACAAATTACAAAAAATAAATGAACAATAAAATGAACTTTAGAAAATAACTCAAAGTAACATTTAGATCATAGGCCACTTTGAAGGGGCAACCTCCTTTGAGAAAGTTCAATACAATAATATTCATGGATGCCTTCATTGGGCCTCAACACTTACTTAAATACTAAATCTATTCTAGCAACTACTACTTCCCATGTATGTGAGATAATTCAAATATGCTAAAGAGATGGCTTATAAATAATATGCATCCATGATAATTAGTACACTAATACTACAAAGAGAAAGGTAGAACACGGGTTCCTAACATCCTCTCCCCCTTAAAAAAACTTTGTCCTCAAAGCTTCAGATGTGGGAATCATTGTTGAATTTATAATAGTGGTTCCCATGTGGCATCTTTTGATTGTATGTCATGTCATTAGATTAAGACTTATGTGATCGATCAGGGGTACAGTTAGGAGGTGCACCTATCCAGGATTGCTTCTAGATTGATAAATATGGATCCTTCATTATCAAGGTCTAGTAAAATTATTTTCACTCTGATGGTGGTTCTAATAACTTTCTTTAAATAGGAGACATGAAATACTAGGTGAACTCGAGAGGAAGGTGGAAGCTCCAACTTGTAAGCAACATACCCAATCTATTGGAGAACCTTATATGGCCTATAAAACTTTAGGGCAAGCTTATGATGCCTTTTTAGTTTCAAAGATGATTGATTGTATGGATGAAAACAAAGAAAAACCATATCATCAGGTTGAAAGGTGCATTCAGAGTAGTGTTAATCAACCTAATTCTTCATTTAGTTCTTTGTTAGATGGGGATTACTTCGTAGGGTACTAAGAATCTAATCTTGATGTCAGAGAGTAGTTTCAACTTCCTAAACTATGGAACTACCAAGGGTATATGGGAGAAGTGTTGGGGGTGCTTAATCATAAATTGTTTCATATGGAGTCATTTTAGTAGGAGTGTGATAAGAGGTATTTTAACACCATTCTATAAGGGGAAGTCAATTTGACCACTATTATTGTTGTTCTGATGTAAAGTAATGAAGGAATGTTTCTAAGCATTTATTGGCAATTTCTATCTGGCCATCTATTTAGGGGTGATACCCAAAGATCATCTTCAGTTGTGTGCATGTGCATCAAAATATCTCTATACAAAAATTATTGGTGAAAGTTGCATCACAATAAAAGATGTTTGAAGAAGGGATGTCATGAAGATGTAAGAATTTGGAGAGGTGGTCTACCATGACTAGGATAATTATTTTTCCTCTAAATTTAGGGAACCCCTCAATTAAATCATAGAAATATCAGTCTAGATCCTAGTATACTTAAGAAAACTAGGAATCACTATGGTTTCACTTTTGTTGCATTGATAGGTATCACATTCAACCACCATCTATTTAATTTCCCCTTTTATCCCCTTTCAAAATAAATTTTGATATGTCTGCTCATATGTTTTGAGAAATCTTGAGTGCTCTACTAATGGAGAAGCATGGATTTCATAGTATATAGCCTGATGAAGGTCTATGCTATTAGGAAGCACTAGACAACCTTTCTAATGCATATAAATTCCATCCCATAAATAACGTGGTATTGTAGAGGGTTTAGTGGTCAATTATTGAATGATGTGGTATAAGGAGGGATCATGTGCATACCCTTGGCATATAAATTCAAACCAATTTGAAATGGGCATGGAGATGGTATAAAGGGAAGTTTGGTCCTCGAATATGTGTGAGAGAGCATCTTCCATGACATTGTCTTTGCCCTTATTGTAAGTGATTTCATAATCATAGCCCATGAGTTTGTTGACCCATTTTTTTATGCCGGTGATGAGACTTATTAATCCAAGAAATATTTCAAATTTTGGTGATCAGTTTTGATGTAAAAATATTTCCCAAGTATGGCTGCCATTTTTATATTACATGTAGAATTGTCATCATTTCCTTTTTCATATGTATACAAAGCCAAATTTCATATAGAAAGGCATTTACTAATGAAATCAATGGGTTGACCCTCTTGAAGAATAATAACACCTAGACTATTGCCATAGGCATCACTTTCAATGGTGAAATTTTTGGTGAATTTTGGCATGGCCAAAACTAGTGTGCTACACATAGCTTATTTGAGTACTACAAATGTCTGCTTAGATATGGCATCCCATGTGAATTCATATTTCTTTAATAATTAATTCAAGGGAGTTACAATGTTTCCATAATCCTTGATGAACTTTTGGTAGTATCATGTAAGGCCTAGGAAGCCATGAATGTTTTTTAGGGTTGTTGGTCGAGGCTAATGTTGCATGACACTAATTTTTTTGGATCCATGTAGACCCCATCAGCTGAAATAATATGCCCTAGATATTAAACTTCCTCTTAACCAAATGAAAACTTGGACTACTTGGCACATAATCAATTATTTTCTAGAAATTGTAATGCCCTGTCAAGATGTTGGAGATGCTTGGCCCATGTGCGACTGTAGATCAAAATATCATCAAAGAAAACCAAAGAAAATTGATGGAGGAAAGGCCAAAAAAAATTATTCATTAGGGCCTAAAATGTTGAAGGGGAATTTATATGTCCAAATGGCATGACCAAGAATTTATAGTGACCATCATGATTGTGAAAGGTTATCTTTGGAATGTCATCATCATGCACGTGGATCAAATGGTAACCTGAATGAAGATCCAATTTGGAGAAAAACTTTACCCCATGGAGCTAAGCAAGAATCTCATCGATGACCAAAAGTGGGAATTTATCTTTTATAGTAAGGTGGTTAAGGGCATGGAAGTCAATGCAAAGGCACCACAACCCATTCTTTTTGTGGATAAGAAGCAGTGGGGAGGAGTATGGGCTAGTGTTGGGAAAATAACTCTAGATTTGAGGAGTTTCCATACTAGTTATGCAATCTTAGTCTTTTACATATGAGGATAGTGATATGGTTAGATGTTGGGTGGAATTTTTCCTAGAAGGAGTGGGATGCGATGATCTTTAGGGCGTGAAAGGGGAAAACCCACTAGCTCTATAAAAATGGTTGCATGTTTGTCAAGTATGGATTTTAAATTAGTAGAGTAGTTAGTAGCGGTGGGGAGCTATATTTGGATGGAGTGAAATTGGGAAATAACCCCATGTGATCCTTTCTTCAAAAGTTATTCCATGTGATAGGAACTAATGATGTTAGTAGATCTAGGCAATAACCCTTTTATGGTGTACTTCTAGCCACTATTTGTGAACTGCATCCAAATCTCAGAGAAGTCCCATAGAATAAGTCCCAATGTGTAAAGCCACTACACCCCTAATACCATATCACATCCCCCTAAGGGTAGGATAAACATATATGAGTGAAGAGTGTAATCATCTATAGCAATACACACATTCAAACACTTCCCTTTACATGGAAATGTTCCCCCATTAGTAATCATGAATTTAAAGTTAGAACAAGGGTGTACAAAGTAGTCTACCTACTTAACAATGTGAGGATCGATGAAATGGTGAGTGCTACTAGAGTCAATGAAGATTTTGAGCAGGATATTTTTTAAGAACCCCCTAGTGCATATAGAGATATATCAAGTGGAGTCTCCTGAGCCATTGAGGCCTCAGAGGGGCTTTATTCTCCTTGAACATCTTAGAATTCTTGGAAATCAAGATCATCATCCTACTCTAGTTATGATTCCACATCTATCAAGGAGAGATTTTGTGTGATGCACATGTGACCTTTAACCCATTTGTCATCATAATTATAACATAATCCTTTCTCCTTGCTATCCCACATTTATGCCTTAGTAAGGAACTGGACTGGTGTGGTTATGGTTAATCATTGGTTCAATGTGTTCTTCGGGAGTGGAAAAGTGGGAAGTTGATGCTATGTTGAGATTTTTTCTTTTGCTAACTTAGCCAAACCCAAGGCATCTATCATGTTTTTGGGTTGAAACATTTTCACCTCTAAGTGGTTTATATCTTTGAGGCCACTAATGCTGGAGAGTTGTAATGTTGATGTCATGATGGTGTCATGGAGGTGTCTTGGTGAGTAGATGAAGTGCCTTGAAAATTTTTATGATAATGACAAAGTGTGCAATATACTTATAAGTGGAAATGACAAAGTGTTCAATGTGTTTGTTTTAAGTGTGCTTTATGTATGGTTGACCGATCTTCAGTATTGATATAGATTGAGAGGATCAGGGATGAGTATGGAGGTTTGAACATGTACAATGGGTCCTATAAGATATGATCAATGCTTTGAGAGCTTGTGTTCACAAGTGTAATTCATCTGGTTGATCATAGTTCTCATCTAGACACTTTGGGTCCAATAAAAAAGCTGAGTAGGTAGTTTGATGACATCACCATTGCCACATGGGAAGGATTCAAGGGTAGTTGGTCATATGGTTGTGATCATAGTAGTCCCTAGTTTTTATACACCAGATCTCAAGTCATACCTCAAAGCATGGTCAAAGTTATAAGGGTATAAATTTGGCTTCTCAGTCAAATTTCATTGTTTTCCCATAGCCAAATTTGCAAAGTGGTCAAAAAGCGTTGAGTAAGCATGTTGATGAGGTCAACATTCACACATGAGGATGTTTCAAGATAAGTTGATCATATGGGTTTGTTTAGTTTTGGACCTAGTTTATTTGCACTAATTTCTAGATCATGTAATGCAATGCATCAAAAGATATGTATATGCAAAGTTGGGCTCCCAGGCAGATTGACTATGTTTTCCCATAGCCAATTTTACAGTGTGGTAAAAAGAGTCAAGTGAGCATTTTGAAGGTGTTATATCTTGCACATGTGAAGCTATAAATAAAAATTGATCATATGGGTTTTTTCAATTTTGAGCATTAATCATTTGTGTTAAATTTGATATCATGCATTGAAGCACAGAAGAAGTCATGGATGCTCAAAGTTGGCCTCTTAGGTAGATTTGGACATGGTTGGCTCTATGATAGAAGTTGATAAGAAGGCACTTTAATGGAATTATATCTCACACACACGAGAGTTCTAGGAGCATTAGGCTACATGGTTGGATTTTACTATGGAAGGAGATCATCTGGTCCAAATTTGAGATCCTATGTCGAAGCACAAAAGTTATTGAGGTGCAAAAATGGCTACTCATGCATATTGATAGGGTCCCCATAGTCATTTTTTAATGTGTTAAAGCTCAAGAAAGATTTACAGTATGCATTTGATCCAAGGATTCAGGAGGTATCAAGATGAAAATAGGTGTAAGACATTTAATGTCTGAGCAAAGGTACAAGATAAGGATCCAATGGCAAGTGAACATTCATACAATTGATCAAACGGTGAGCATTGATTGATAATGACCTAACTGATCCATAGAGATCATCGGAGCACATTGATTCAAAGTTCCTTGATTGTACGAAACGAGTTCAATATGATAGATGTTTAACATTTGTCTTTGGCAGTTTATGGGTTAAAGCTTGAACAAGATCGACGGTGTGAGATTGATCTTGAATAGAGAGTCCATGAGATTCAAGCATTATGTTTGAAGGTTAATTGTGACTGTTGTTATTCAAATATTTGAATTTAACATAATAAAAACTAGAGCTTTGTATTTCAATCGTATATTTCAATGGAAGATGAATTTGCTCATGTAGTAAAAAGCAAACTTGTAGAGGACTTCAAGGTGCATCTGGAAATATAGTTTTGAATATCTGAAACTATATACAGACATAGTTATGAAGCTCCAAATTTGATTTTGTTTTCTTATATGTTCTACAAGTGACCCAAGAAATATATTTGAGCTTGTGTTTGTGTTTTTTTGATGTCTCATGATGTTTTATCTATTAAAACATGTTGAGACTCCATGAGGATACTATGTGTAGATTTTAGAGGTGTGATCAATTTATCTTGAGTATGAACAGTGCTTAAGAAGTTAAATGTTTGTTTGTACATGATGACTATGTGCATAAGGTCAGTGTTTAAATTATTTGAGCATATGTAGATGTGAGCTAAGTTGATTGTGATCATTAGAGGATGTCAAAGGGGAAATAAGGAGTGGACCCATGTATTTGAGATTAGTCTTATGTCTTTGGTTTACTTGAGGGAGAGCTAAAGGAGTGAATGGGTTCACATGAGACCTATAAGAACTACAAGTGCCTTGTTTAAAAGGTGTAGTTACTTAAGGGTGACCCATAGATGTTATGGCGGACCTATGTATATTATATTGAGCTTAATCTTCATATGATAGATGTCTTAAGGGTTAATATATGCTAAATGGCTGACCAAGGTAGTGATTATCAAGATTGTTTTATAAATAGTGGAACCAATGTTGTTGGGTTTTAGACTAGTAAATAAGAGACTAAGGAGCATTTGGAGAGAGGCTTGTGTGTGTTTTTGTGGAGCGAAGGAGGGGTAGATTACCTTAAGGATGAGCTAAAGATTAGATCAATTTGAGGAATATTTGTATGACCTATTGGTCATAATTCTATTGGCAAAATAGTGTTCTTATAATTTGAGTGTGAGTGAAAGAGAAGAGTGATAAGATGAGGTCCATCATCGGGGGTTATTGACATCAGTTCAGAGGTGGAAGTGTTTTTCATAGGTTTTATTATGGTAGCTCAACATCTAAGGTGGTTGTAGCCTCCTTCCAAGGTAAAACTTGCTAAAATGTTTGGTTGTTGTGGCAGCTCAATTAAACAGGTGTAATAGTACCTTGTGGGATTGGAGTCTCACTAAATAGGGATTGTAGTTCCTTGATTAGTTACAGCTAGTCTAAATTGGATCTTTTTATATAGGATAGTAATCCAATTGTAGGTTCTAGTGGGTTTTATTCTTTAAGAGGGTTTCCCACATATGACATGTGTTATGTGATTGATCTTGCATTATCTCTCTTGCTTATTGCTTTGAATAATATGTATGCTTCATGAATGCTTGTGGTAACTTGTTAAGTAATCATAAAGATCAAAATTGAAGTTTGGATTATTTGGGATCACTAATTCACCCCCATCTCAGTGATTGTACCTCTAAAAATTGGTATCAGAGCAAGGTCCTTTGGTAAAATCTTGATAGTTTGAAGGTGATTTAAGGTACAATGGCCAATTAGAATGTGCAAGGTGGTTTCTCTACTAAGCTAGCATCGATGTTTAATGGATCCAATTATGCATTTTAGAGTGTTAGGATGAAGACCTACATTATATCCGTAGGGTTTGATGTATGGAAATCTATTTTGGATGGTTATACTACTCTTGTTATTCCTCCATCTAGTGTTGTAGACAAGAAGCTATTTGAAAACAAATCTAAGGCAATGAATGCTATCACATGTGGTTTTACAGAAACTGAGTTCACCAAAGTAATTCATTACAAAACTACCAAGGAAATATGGGATAAATTGAAGACTATTTTTGAATTAGATTCAAAGGTTAAACTTGTTAAGTTGTAGATTCACAAAAGGCAATTTGAAAGTCTCAAGATGAATGAAGAAGATACTGTGGCATCCTTTCTACAAAGAGTTGATGAGACTGTGAATATCATCAAAGGTCTTGGAGAGAATATTGAAGAGACTAATTTGTTCAAAATGCATTAAGGTCTTTATCCCCCAAGTTTTATCCAAAATTATCTGCTATAGAAAATAGTCATGAACTTACTCAGTTGAAGATGGATCAATTACATGGCACCCTTACTACCTATGAGATGAAGAAGAATGGTGATATACCACCAAAGAAGGAAGTTGCATTCAAGATAGATATTAAGCCTAAGAATAAATTCCAATGTGATAAATCCAAATAGGATGGCATATCAGACATTGATGATGATGAACTAATTGCTTTGATTACAAGAATTTGAACACTAGCTCAGGAAAATATAAGGGTAAACTACCCTTCAAATGATTTAACTATGGAGACATAAGATATTTTGCCCGAAAGTGTCCTCATAAGCATGAGAATAAAGATGATGAAGAGCATGATGAAGGACAAGATGAAGACAAGAAGACATATAAGAAGAAAGGTTTAAGAAAGTATAACAACAAGAAGAGTTCCTTCAAGAATAGGAAGAGTCTTTACACCAAAGAAGATTGTAGCTCATTAGATGAGAGTGAAGACAGTGATTTAGAATATGATCATGAAGATGATGGTCCTAATGAAGATGAAGACCTATTCATGGTTGAGGAAGGAATTGATCACATTAGAATGAGTCTACTTGGATTGATTCAGAGAATGATGAAGATGAGGCGGACTGTGAGACTATTTTGATGAATGCTCTTGAAGAACTGAAGATTGAGAAGAATATCAAGAAGAAGATGAAATCTAATCTCAAGGACTATGATGAGCAATTCAGTTTGTATGAGGAAAGATTGAATGAAGATGCCAAGGAGTATGAAGATATGGTCAAGCATATCAGTTGTCAATTAGAAATTTTGTCTACAAGCCCAAAAGCTAAAGAAGATGAATGTTTAAGGTATGTTTTTGAAAATGAATCTTTGAAATATGAGCTAGAAAAGAAAGATAGTAAGGTGAAGACATTTATGATATTTGAAAAGAGCTCATGTGATCTAGATAGTCCTTTGAGTGGTCAAAAGCATGCTAGTGATAGAACTAATCTTGGATATGAAGAAGAATAAAAGATTGTAACTCAAGATAAGATGAAGACAAATGTGAACCTGTATAACCATACTTTGAAGACAAATCATTAGACAAGGAATAAAGATGCTGACAAAATGAAGACAAATCAAATTAAATAACTAAATGCTATGAGGTATGCAAGATTCAATGGTTACTATTACACATGTAATCAATTTGGTCATAAAGCTAGAGATTGCAAAAGACCTGTTAGAAATGAATTTGCATGGGACTATGATGGAGGTTATTAGTCAAAAGGTGTGAATAGAATCAAGTGCTTTAACTGCCATGATGTGGGATACTTTGCAAACCATTATCCACATAAGATTAGACAAGGTGAGTCCTATTCAAAAAGGGGAGGTTGTTTTGTTTGTCATGACATAGGACATTGCAAATTTCTATCCAAATAAGGTAAGGTAAGATACGTTTCTTGTAAAAGATATGGTGTGTTATAATTGTGAACAGAGAGGTCACATTGCTAGGTTGTACAAGTAAAGGCCTATAAGATGGAGTAGCTTTAATCAAGTTCCTAGAGTTCAAGAAACAATGGATGTTAACACATGGAAGCCAAAGGTGAAAAGTGTGAATCATGATAAGACAAAAGGTCTAAGTAATTTGTTTGCTATGGTGCATAATGTTTTAAAATTTGAAGAGTCCTAAGAGGTCCCATGTCTGCTCATGTTAAGAATGAATAAATCAAGCTCAAGGACAAGCCTAAGGTGTTTTTTGAGGCCAACCCTGAGGTATGTATGGATCCAAGTGAACATCCTTGTTACTGAGCATGTATCTTGTAAATAACATCAATTGTCTATGCCTAATGATGAGGTTCCAAGCTACAAGGAAGATTATTTAGATGAAAAGGTATGTAATGAATCTGTGTTATCTCCATGTATTGTCAATTCAATCATAGAAGAAAAGAAGAATTTTCTAGTGGATGAGGAATTTTTTTCTCCTAAGCCAAAGAAGAACTTCAAATATCAGATGAGCAAGGAGGAGATGGAAGATGAGAATTTATTTTTGTCTTAGAGCATTAAGGTATAGAAGGTGTCTCTATCTATGCTTGTTAAGAGACTCCTTTAAATGGAGAAGAAATTTTGTGTGATCAAGATGATAATGCCAATCATAGAAGGTCTTTGGTTAAGAGGGAGCAACAAGTTCATGAGCCTGTTTCAGAGGTTTATGAAGGAGCTATATTATAGAGTTAGATTATGTGGTTCTAGTTGGCTTAATGAGTTTGATACATTGTCAAGAAGTGTTTAGTGCTTAGAAAGGTCTGTGCATTTTTTTGTATTGTGCTCCAAATGTTTTTGAGGTCTGAAGGTATGTATGTGCCAATTGAGGATTTTTTAGCGCTCTCAGTTTTCTCTATTTTTAGTTTAAGGGCAAGCAAACCCAAAATGAGTTATAGGATGTATGGGTTTCCAAAGGTATAAAAGCTCAATTTTTGGTCCAAAAGTGTGTGATGGGTGTTTCTAGGTGTGCAAGAAGTTTTAGAGATGTGTGTTGACCATAAGGAGGTTTGTTGACCCTATTTTGCTTTGAGTTTCTAGGATTTTGGGCTTTGCTAGAAAAGTGGTTTGCCTTATGAGTTGAGGTTTTAGGCTTCTTAATTTGTTGAAAGGGAAAAATGGGTGGTAAAATCAAGATTTGTATATATTTGAAGGTTTATGGTTCTCAAATTATTCAAGTTTTTGTCATTATGGAGGGTTAATTGGCTATTAAGTTTGTGAAGGAAGTATGTCGAAAAGGATGAGTCTATTGATGAAATTTGGTGTGATTGAGGGGGCATAAGACAATGCTCTAGATATGAATTTTTAGGTCTTGATGATGTATATATTGAAAATTGTGGGCTCTTTAAGTTTCAAGTAGGGATACAAGGAGGCTAGACAGGCTTAGTTTGAAGAAGAATGATTTTTGCTCAATTTATCCAAAAGAGAAAGGTATGAGTATTTGAAGGTATGTTCTTAGGTTGGTTCAATGTATGTTTCCTATTTTTTATAGTGTAGATGCAGAGTTGGTGGTCATGGAAGTGTCTTGAGAAAGAAGGCTTGTAAGCCTGCATGATGGTTCTTCATGGTGTGTGGATATCTAAATTTGCTCAAAAATCTTGGGGGGTCCATTTTAGATGTTTCTTGGTGAGTTCCATTAGATTTATATGGGTTTTCTATGTTCTTTATTCATCGGTTGCAGTGCTTGATTGAAGAGAGTGTTGGCGTGGAGCAAGAGGAAGTTTGTCAAGACAAAAAGAGATTGGCTCAAGGTAATAGGGTTTGTATCATCTTTATAAGATGGTCCTTTCCTATTTTTGACAGTCTTTTCAAGTCCTCAGGATCAATTGGTGTCCACTTTGTCATTGTGTTAAAGGGGGAGAAAGTGTATGTTGGGGAGAAAGTTCTTGTTGTAGGAGTGCTTTGAAGAGAGAGAAGGTGAGCTATATATTGCTATATTGATAGGTGTTGACATCAATGACAAAGGGGGATATTGTTGGAGAGTTGTCATGTTGATGTCATGATGGTCTCATGGAGGTGTCCTGATGAGTAGATGAAGTGCCATGATATTCTTTATGACAATGACAAAGTGTGCAATATGCTTCTAAGTGACAATGACAAAGTGTGCAATGTGTTTGTTCTAAGTGTGTTTTATGTATGGTTGATTGATCTTTAGTATTGATATAGCTTGAGAGGATCAGGGATGAGTATGGAGGTTTGAACATGTATAAGGGGTCTTATAAGATGTGATTCATGATTTGAGATATTGTGTACACAAGTGGAATTCATCTAGTTAATCATAGTTCTCATCTAGATAATGTGGGTCTAGTCGCATAAACGTTGAGTAGATAGTTTGATGATGTCACCATTGCCATGTGGGAAGGATTCAAGGGGATTTGGTCATATGGTTATGATCATAGTAGTCCCTAGTTGATATGTGTCATATTTTAAGTCATGCATCGAAGCATGATCAAAGTTATAAGGGTGCAAAGTTGGCTTCGCAATCAGATTTCATTGTTTTCCCATACTTAGCCAAATTTTCAAAGTGGTCAAAAAGAGCTAAGTAAGCATGTTAATGAGGTTAGCATTCACACGCATAAATATTTTAGAAGAAGGTGATCATATGGGTTTGTTCAATTTTGGACCTAGTTTATTTGTGTTAATTTTCAGATCTTGCAATTCAACGTGTCAAAAGATATGCATATACAAAGTTGGGTTCTCAAGCATATTGATTGTATTTTCCCATAGCCAATTTTACAATGGTAGAAAGAGCCAAGTGAGAATTTTGAAGGTGTTATATATTGCATGTGTGAAAGTGTAAGTAAAAACTGATCATATGGGTTTGTTTAGTTTTGATCATAGATCATTTGCACTGAATTTGATATCATGCACTAAAGCACGACAAAAGTTATGTATGCTCAAAGTTGGCCTCTCAGGTAGATTTGGACATGGTTGGCTCTATGATAGATGTTGATAAGAAGGAACTTTAATGGTGTTATATCTCACACATGCTAGAGTTTTAGGTGTAGTGGGCCACATGGATTCTCCTATGGAAGGAGATCATCTGGTCCAAATTTGAGATCCTACATCGAAGTGCAGAAGAAGTTATTGAGGTGAAAAAATAGTAACTCATGCATATTGACAGGGTCCCCATACTTAGTCATTTTTGAATGTGTTAAAGCTCGAGCAATATCGATGGTGCACATTTACTCCAAGGATTCATGAGGCAATGAGATGAGGATATATGTACGACATTTAACGTCTAAGCAAAGGTACAAGATAAGGATCCAATGATGAGCAAATGTTCATATAATTGATCAAACAATAAGCATTGATCGATAATGACTAGACTGATCCACAAAGATCAATGAAGCACGTTGAGTCAAAGATCCTAGATTACATGAGATGAGGTCAACGTGATATATGTTCAACATTTGGATTTAACAATCTATGCGTTAAAGCTCAGACAAGATCGACGGTACAAAATTGATCCTGAGCTGAGAGCCCACAAGATTTGAGCATTGTATTCGAAGGTTAACTATGACCATTGCTATTCAAATATTTGAATTTAACATAAGAAAAACCAAAGCTCTATATTTCACTCATATATTTCAATAGAAGATGAATTTGCTCATGCAGTAAAAAGTGAACTTGTAGAGGACTTAAAGGTGCATCTGGTAATATAGTTTTGAAGATCTGAAAGTGTGTACAAACATAGTTATGAAGCTCCAAAGTTGATTGTGTTTTTGTATATGTTCTGCAAGTGACCCAAAAAGGATATTTGAGCTTGTGTTGGTGTTGTTTCAATGTCTCACAATGTTTCAGCTATTGGAATATGTTGTAGACTCCATGAGGATGCTCTGTGATCAATCTATCTTGAGTATGAACAATGCTTAAGAAGTTAAATGTTTGTTCATTCATGATGACTGTGTACATAAGATCAGTGTTTGAATTGTTTGAGCATACACAAAGGTGAGCTAAGTTGACTGTGATCATTCGAGGATGTCAAAGGGGACATAAGGAGTAGACCCATGTATTTGAAAGTGGTCTTGTGTCTTTATTTTGATTGAGGGAGAGCTAAAGGAGTGAATGGGGTCACATGATACCTATAAGAGCTACAAGTGCCTTGTTTAAAAGGTGTAACTGCTTAAGGGTGACCCATAGATGC
Source organism: Torreya grandis (assembly GCA_037957365.1). NCBI lineage: Eukaryota > Viridiplantae > Streptophyta > Pinopsida > Cupressales > Taxaceae > Torreya > Torreya grandis. The sequence continues at coordinate 2,479,519 of JARHVA010001835.1, read as the reverse complement.
TATGACCATCCTATGTAAATTGTATTAAGCTTTATCTTCGTATGATAGATGTTTTAAGGGTTAAGACATGTCAAATGGTTGACCAAGGTAGTGATTATCAATATTGCTCTATAAATAGTGAAACCAAAGTTGTTGGGTTCTAGATTAGTAAGTAAGAGACTAAGGAGCGTTTGGAGAGAGGCTTGTGTGTGTTTTTGTGGAGTGAAGGAGGGGTAGAGTGCCTTGAGGATGAGCTAAATATTAGATCAATTTGAAGACTATTTGTATGACCTATTGGTCATAATTCTATTGGTATAATAGTGTTCTTGCAGTTTGAGTGTGATCAAAAGAGAAGATTGATACGTTGAGGTCCATCATTAGGGGTTGTTGACATCAATTTAGAAGTAGAAGTGTTTTTCATAGGTGTTGTTATGGTAGCTCAGCATCTAAGATGGTTATAGCCTCCTTGTAAGGTAAAACTTGTTAAAAGGTCTTGTTGTTGTAACTCAGTTAGATAGGTGTAGTAGCACCTTGTGGGATAGGAGTCTCACTAAATAAGGATTATAGTTATTTGATCAATTATAGTTGGTCTAAATTGGATCTTGTTATATAGGATAAATGTCTAATTATAGCTTCTGGTGGGTTTTATTCTCCAAAAGGGTTTCCCATGTATGACATGTGTTATGTGATTGATCTTGCATTATGTCTCTTGCTTATTACTTTGAATGATATGTATGCTTCATGAGTGCTTGTGATAAATGGTTAAGTAATTGTAAAGATTAGAATTGAAGTTTAGATTATTTGGGCTCACTAATTCCCCCCTCTCAATGATTATACCTCTAACAACTAATAAAATAATTCTTGAAGAAGTTATCTCATAACCCTTTAGTGTGATTAGCCAGTTTCTCAAATTCAATCTGATAATCACAAATGGTACATACCTGACGAAGTTTGGTGAGAGCTCATATAAATTATTTGAATGTCGAGGGACCAAACCTACCCAAAAGTAAGGATGCAAAGGTTTTTCAATTGGGTCCATCATTTGACTTGAGATACCAGCGATACCATTGGAGTGTTTCTTGTTTCAAGTGGAAGGAAGCAATTGGGACTTTGTTGACATAATAAGTATTGTGAAGGTTCAAAAATTACTCATCTTGATATATCCATCATGTAGGAACTATACCATTGAACTGTGGAAAGTCTAGCTTGGGCCCATGTGATATTTGAGGAGAAGAGAAATTATTCTCTGAAGAAGACTCTTTTTACAATTTGTTGAGCAAAAAACTACTTTGTTAATTCAGTTCACGTATCATATCGGTTAACTCAGTGATCTAAGTTTTTAATATTATGATTTCTTTCTCCATGATCTTTGTGCCTGCACAAATGGCTACCATAACCAATGTTATTTTTTTCTAGCAATGGATAGAAAATAAGTTTTAAGACACAATCAGTAAGGATTTTTTTTAATTTGGACTCAATTGGAAAGGGTAAATGTACTTTTACTAGTTTTTTGGCACCTCGTGGTTAGGATTAACGAAGGCAAGGGCAATTTAGGAATTGTAATGGAGAAACTATAAAATTTGTCCGAGAGGGACAAAGGAACATAAAATGGAAAGGAACACTATGGGAAAGTTTTGAAGCAAAAGGATAAAAATTAAAGTTTGGCAAAATGCAAAAAAATAAAAAATTTAGATTTGTGGCTAATAAAAGTCGAATTTGGATATGGACCCTCAAGGAAGAAAATGTGCAAAATAGAATTGCAGGTGTTCTAAGAAATTTTGAGAGTCTATGGAACTATAGATGGAGAGATATGGCGATTTTTTTTTTTTTTTTTTTGTGTTTATAAATTGATTTTCGCTTGGTTGCTCCTACCAAAAGTATGTCGGTAAGTATGTGGTTACCAACTATTTTCAACTATAATCACTCTGTCGATGGTCTTCTGAACTGTTATGTTGGAGTTGGGTCCCAAGTCTATTCGACTGCCTAAGGGTTTTAAGTAGTCTCTCTAAATATCAATGTTGTATGAACAAGTACCACTCTCTAAAAAAATTTGACCACGGATTTACCTCTAAGTGACAGTGCTTGGTTTACCTCATGGGTGGAAACTAGTCAGTCGGGATAGGGCTATTGCCCTTTTCGTTAGCAAGGCATTTCAATAGGTCAGCTACTTCAAGGTTGATGTGGTACTCCTCATAATGAGTTTTAGGGATTATGCCCAATTACTTCCCACAGTTATACGAGGGGTATTTATGCTTATCCAAACTTACAATGAAGATGTAAAAAATAGAGACAAGGAAAAATATTATCGTAAATGGTACAACTTTTAAAAAGCCATTGCTAAACAAAATCTTCAAAATCTATCTGCAGAATGAGAAAGTGCTCTAATACTAGATGTGAGGAACCTTCTGCACATATTTACAAACTACAAAAAAAAAGAACATTAAAATGAACTTTAAAAAATAACTCAAAATGAACAATAAAATGAACTTTAGAAAATAACTCAAAATAACCTTTAGATCGCAAGTCACTTTGAGAGGACAACTTCCTTTGAGCAAGCTCAATACAATAATATTCGTGGATGCCTTCATTAAGCCTCAACACTTAGTTAAATATTAAATCTATTCTAACAACTACTATTTCCTATGTATGTGGGATAATTCAAATATATTTAAGGGACAACTTAAAAAGCATATACGTCCATAGCGACTAATACACTAATAATGCAAAGAGAAGGGTGAGATACATGTAACTGAGAAAGAGGTCTCGAAGATATAACTAAAACATGATCCACCTTTGGAAGGACCTCTCTTTTAGAGGAGGGATCCTTAGGCAAGGAGAGGGAAGAAAGAACTAAATGGGTGAAAAAAATTAATGTAATTACACTAGATGAAATTTTGGTCCAAAATCCCTTATTTCTTCTTCCATACCAACCGAAAATGAAAAGACTTTAAAATTATAATTAAATGATATTATTTAAACTTTTTCTCATCATTATATTTATTACCATAATTTCTAATTTAATTTAATGAAGAGTAAAATAACTCAAATAAATTATATATAAAATAATATAAATACATTCCAAATAATAAACAATAAATTTATATTATTTATACAATCGATTATTTAAATTATTTTAAACATTTTTATTTGTAAAAAGTATGAACATATATATTTTTATATATTAACATTTTTTTTTATATCACATTTTCCAATTAAATGATGTTTGTTAAAAGAAATGCTCACCCCTTTTTATACATTATTAATATTTCTATTTTTTTATTAATTATAATAGTCAAGTATCAAGAATGGAGGTATCCACTCCATCAAATTTATTTAAAATATTATTATAATTTTAAATGTGAAATATTGAAAAGTATCAAATTCATCTGAAATATTATTATAATTTTTAAAAAAATATATGCTGACAAACGATTTCCTTGACCTCCACGTCCAAATGAAGCTATTGCCTGCCACATGGCTTCATATATACCATGTTTGGGACCGTACCAAAGAATGCCAAATATTTCCTACATTTTTCCATCAAATGTGAGCACGTTCTGTTTCATCTGGCTGCATCATTTGGAATCTCCAATACCAACAAATTGAAAGAAAAGAAAAAACAACCCACTTTTACCAGTTGCAGGGTACACTTAAAAGACTTACCATTTTTTATTGACCAAAAACAGTCTGTGTTAGAAATTAATTTGGGAAAGCTGGAATACGTAACAGCAAGCTGCGCTGCATTCTTCTACATTGAATTCTTAACTTCTGTGTATGGTACTTCCGCTTTTTTCCAATGCATGTTTCTTTTGCTTAATCTGCCAGGTCTATGACATTTCAATTTTGATTGGCATTTACTGATTGTGATTTTTAAGCAAATTTTATGTTCTTGCCAACTTTACAGAATTTCGAGATCCTGTGGTTTTTGGACAAGCCATTTTTCTTCGATCACAGATCACTGTTTTTTTGGGTTTAGGATCCGTCATTCTTGCGCTCAAAACACCAACTGCTTTTAAAAGATTGAGAAATATTATGCTGGGCCATTTGAGCATCTTTCTGATTTTTTAATATATATCTAATGTTTGGGTGAGTGAAGTTGTTATTTTTTTGAGGGAGATTGCATGCAAGAATGTGTGCCCATTTTTAAAAAATTCCCATTTAAAAAAAAATTTGCTCCTAAAATTGTGTCGCTCAATGGAACATGGTAAATGCATTCTTTAGGCTTAGAAGTAATATCTGAGGGCGTTCTATTCCATCAAATTCACCTGGGACTTTTCCAGATATCGCCCACACTAATGCGGCCTCGACATTGCCCGGCTAAGCTTGAACCTGGGTTACCATCCAAATTTGTGTGCCCATTTCAATTTATCTTATGTTAGGAGAAAATTGACAAACAGTACCCTCCATATACCACGGCCTAGGTTTTGGTCCCTTATAAACACAGTCTAGGCTGCGCTTAACACCTGAAACAAGCCCCGCAGGGTTTGCATCTGGTCATCATCATTGCAATCACTCTTTTTTACCCTTGGACCAACGCCTACTGGACTGTTAGGCCTTTTTCTTGCCAGGCTTATGAAAATTTGAAATGTTAAATAGGTTTTAAATTTAGAATAATTGCTTGGGAGCTACCATCGAAAATTTTGGAACGTTTTCTTGGCATAATCTCTAGTTGATAGTTCCCTCCTTAGCTTTGAGCTCGCAGCATAACTTCCAAGTTATTTAAGCTTCTACTATCTTTTCATCTCAATGGGAGGTGTTGTAAATACGTTCATAACTGTATCATATTTTAGGGACTTGGAACCACTTCCAGGCAACCTTTTCTCTGTGTCCTGAGATCCGTTGGTAATGGCAGGAAATGATGGGATCCTTTAAGACACTTTCCTTTTATACTCTCTGACCAAATATTTCTTTATGTTCAATCTACTTGAGAATTCAGTTTTCCAAGGTAGGCCTGGATTTCTAATATGCATTTATATGGTTAACTATGCATCAAGTTTGGGATTGAAGTAAACACTTGTCATGTATATTATTCATTCTTATGCAGATTAGACTGTAACCCTATCGTGAATTACATACTGAACATCCCAACGTCCCTTTGGAGGCTTTATTGGGCAGTTTGGATTTTCTGTCAACTTAAAATATGCTAGGTAAGTTGGGTTGACCCTGCTCGAGGTTAAAGTATCTGCAAAGGAAAAATAGAGTATAAGAAGACTGGGTTAATTCCCTGCATTAGTTTCATTATCTCAGAAATCGTCTAAATTTAACATTCCGTTTGAAGTTTTCCAAACGTAGATAGGGTAGTGTTCTCAGTTTTGAGTTTTGGAGCCTTTTTTTATGCTCCTATATTTGTATCTCCTGAGACATTTACTTCGCTGCCAGAGGTTGCCTGTTTGTGCTGTTATTGGTTGTTTTTCCATCATTGGTGTGGAAGTAAGAGCTTTGGTCCTGTTAGCATCTCACTACCATTATGGGGCAAACCATAAGGTATCCTTTATTTCCTCACTTTCCATTAGATACTCTCTGCGAGTACTGACAGCCAAAAAAAAACATTAAAAAATTCGCACACAAATAACTAATTCTAAACTTCTGTGCAGGGGCTGCATGCCAGAGCCAATGTGAGTGGCACTTCTGCTAGTCCTACCACATCTGGTTCTAATGAACGAATTGCTGATTTGAATGTTTTTGATGAAGAACAATATGATGATTTTTCCATGGACTTCCTAATTTTGACTATGAGTCTATGACCATTGATTATCATTATTCCTACTGCATCTGGTTTTAATGAACCAATTGCTGATTTGGATGCTCTCGACAAAGAGCAATATGATGAGATTTACACGTAGTTCTTGAGTTTGACCATGACTATTTACTATTTCCTGTTTTGAACAGGTAATAAACCTATTTGATATAGCTTATGTCGTGACTCATTTGATATTTAGAGTAATCAATTATCAGCTAAGTTACTGATTCGGAATAAGGTTTGAAGAATCAGGTTTTCTGGAACGGCAATTTTTTTTCTTGCCTTGTGTTCGGCCGTACAAAAAATATATAAAAAGTAAAAAACATAGAAATTCTAGCCTAATAAATAGGAAATCTGCATCGGAAGGTAAGTATGCAATGAGAAAATGAGGGGTAAGTGCTTTTGCTCTTATCATTTGTGTTCTTTTATCTTATATTTGTGTGTTTTACTCAAATTTTAGGGTTTGCAATGCATTTTATTTTATTTTTTATTGTTGCTTTATGTCTAATTTTGGGAAAAAATTATATATATATATATTTGCCTCGGATTCTGCCTGGGTTCGGCCTGGATTCATCCTGGGTGACCCAGGTTTGCCTGGGCTATTCTGCAGAAGAACCCAGATGAAGTCGGGTTGTCCAGGATGAACCCAGGCTGTTTTCCAACAGAACTGGACCCGTATCCGGACCGGGTATGCACCGGGGCAGGGTTTTGCATATTTGGACGAGTTGGTATCTTAGATTATCAGTAGTATTTTGTTATTTTTTGTGTTTATTTTATGCATATAACATTGATACTATGGTTAATTTTGTTTATCGTGTTTATATTTCTTTTCCTTTTTTTGTATGGACGTACGCAAGGCGTACCGATCCCAAGGTCCCCAAAAAATCAGTAAACGCCTGTATCCGTACCATGATAACTTAGGCAAATGAGATTAATATACACTCTGTAATTCCTCTATTTTTTTGGGGCCTCTGTTTATCAGGATATATTTTATATCTGGACCAGGGTAGAGTTTTAACATTTCAATGAAAGAGACAACTCCCTCTCATCATTAGGAAGTTTTATTAAGGATGTATAAAGAGCCAATTTAACTTTGTTAAATTTGGATTAACTTATAAATGGCTATAATATACTCTTCGTTACTTGTTTATCAATCTGGGGCCCCTATTTATCTTTAGCAAATATGTTTATGTTGTGAGGACTGTTGAAACAAGATTCTTTCTTACAATATTTATAGGTTGGTGACGTTTAAGGGCAGCAATGTGTCTTTTATGATCTTTATGGGAAGGCATGGGAATGTAGTTCTTAAAATACAGATTTTGGACCCGCTTTGGATGTTATTTGCAGCTGAATTATATTTTTCTTAAATTTGTGTTCCTGTAGGTCTGTTGATTCTGTTATATCCGTTTATCACTATGTGGCGAAGACGGCATGGTGGCAAGAACCAGAATGAACAAGATTCTGCAGAAAGGCAGGCTAAGGTAAATGCTAAGTTTTATTTCTATATTTGGACATGCAGTCTACAAGTTTTAGATGCAACAGCTAGGATAGAAGTGATGGAATTATTTTCATGATGCTGTATTCTTAAAATGACCATTTACTTACATCTTCCTGCTATGCATATAGATAAATGAGCTCAAGGCTGCCATTGGACCCCTATCTGGGCGTAGTTTGCTGTTTTGTTCAGATGCATGCTTGGGACGATATCTGGAAGCTCGGAATTGGAATATTCACAAGGCAAGGAAGATGTTGGAGGAGACATTGAAATGGAGGGCAGCATATAAACCAGAAGAAATTCGCTGGGTAATTGTTTTCTAGACTAAAGTTTCCCTTACAGTCTGGCCGGTTGGGTAAAAATAAAATTGCAGATTTCACATTTGGTTCTTCCTTCCACTGCAGTTTTTGTGACTTTAGTCATTGTTTGTCTTTCTTTCCTGGTGGACTTAAGCTTTATGTTCCTCCTTTCTTTCTTTCCAATGTGTATGGCTTGATAGGATAGTTCTCTGCTTTGGGAACCTTGTTGGATGGGGTGCATATTATATATGTGAACTTGGTTTTGATGGATGATTGCATGTTGAGGCGAAATAGTTTTACCTTTTATTATATAACAGTTCATATTTCTTTGTATAAGTTCTGATCAACAAGCTCGATTGTATTGCTGTTATTTTATGTTGGTTTGTTCTGAAATATAGATAGTGAAGGTAGGAGTTGTGACTAACGGTTAGGGCCATAAGAATTCATTGTGAATACAAGCATTAACCCTTAGTCATGATTATTACTTTCACTATCTATATTTGGGCTATGGATAATTTGACGTGGTGCGTGTAACCCTCGGTTAGTCTTTTAGATCTTCATTAATTTTTCCATAGCTTAATAATTGCTATAAATAGGAATAGGAAGTCTCGTGCAAGAGATAAATGTGGAATTTTCAATGAAGTATTTTAATTTGGAGGTTTCTGCCTTGAAATGGCATTGCTGCCTGAATCTTACTTTATTTTTATTACATCCAATTTGAATTCTTTCATCGCCTTCACTATTATCTTCTGCTATATGAGGTTATGACCTTGCATTGTTGTTCGATGTGAAAGCTTTCTTACTAATGCATAGATTATATAGAAATATCCTTACAAGTGGGCATCAAAGCAATGTTCTAGGCAGGCTATTCCAGGTGCAAGAGCATGAATCAACCTGAACATCAAGGTTTGAGGATGGGTTTTGATATTGGACTACTACTGGGTAAGCTTTCTTACTAATGCATAGATTATATAGAAATATCCTTACAAGTGGGCATCAAAGCAATGTTCTAGGCAGGCTATTCCAGGTGCAAGAGCATGAATCAACATGAACATCAAGGTTTGAGGATGGGTTTTGATATTGGACTACTACTGGGTAGAATTTCTTCCTTGCCCAGTCCTAACTTTGTTTGAAGTTTCTTCCCTATTGTTTATTTTTTGGTCTTTTGCCATCTGTTGTTATTGGCTCTATTAAAACCTTCCAGCCATGTGACAAGTATATTCGCAACCATTTGGTTTTTGCCGAGCTAGGTTAAAAAAGGACAAAAATGTCATTTTTAAGGTTGTTGAAGATACCTGTCATTAGAATCGTCTTCACAGGATGATCATATTTGAAGAATTCTTAGATAATCCCCCTAGGACAAATCTGACTTTTCAGGCCCTTACTATATACCTATTTGAGACCAGCCTGTAAAATCCAGCTGAACAAGCTATTTGCAACCTTGCCTGCCACCTTTAATTCCTCTGTTGGCTATAATTCTGTTTCTCAAGCCAACGCCCTAGCCCAACCATTTCCCCCTAGCCTAATTATCCAATATCACATTGGGAGGGCCGAAGAAGCTAATTGCATGAGAGATGATACCAGGTAAGATTGAAATCACTTTGGGAAGATAACCTTTGGAAACAAACATGGAAATTGTTAACCTTTTGAAGAAGTCCAAAATAATGCTTCTTGTTGATGCAAGTTTTCAAGCAGTGTTCTTGGCTGAAGAAACGTGTAGAATAATGAACAGTTGACTCAAGATTCAAATCTAAGTTCCAATTGGAGATGCATGACCTCCAATGGCATGTGAGTACTAAGCAAGATATGACAGGCTTACAATGACGGGAGTTGCAAGGCTCCCTGAAGAAAATGCAAGCAAACGTGCTAAAAAATGCAACCAACTAGATTATTGCATGCTTAATCTGGGGAGCACAAGAAGATTGATTTTAACGATAGTGGTAACTTTGATGCATGCAATTATAATATTCCCAAGTTGGATATTTGAAAGTGAAATGGTAATGATCCCTGACGTGGATTGACTAGATGGAATAGTTCTTTGAGCTAAAACAGACTTAATGGTGATAGAGAGTGCCGTTAGCAGCATTGTACTTCTAAGGGGAGCAATATCAATATTACTAATGGGCTATGAAACAAAGAAAAGGTGTCCCTTATTGATGGCCAATGTGTAGGCGGCTTCACTGCTCAATTTGATAGGACATGGAATAAAAATTTCTTCAATCAGCTGGGTAGACTCCATCAAACTGGATCACTGATGTAATATGCCATTACATTCTAAAAGCTTTGCCATAAGGGTGGACAGTGTCACTATTGACAATTGTTTGGACTTATTTGTTCAGGAATTAGAGATCATCTAAAATAAAGTTGAACATCACAAGCCCAAAGATTTTCAGAAGGAAATTAGTCCTCGGGAGATTGAAAATATAAACATGGGATTTCAGTTCATCTTAGGAGTGTTCATGGCACCCTAGTATTTTAGCACCATTCCATAAGATCATTATCAATCGAGACTATTAACCCCACAATCATTGGAAGAGAAAAGCGCCAAAGGCCTATGTTTAACTGCAATAGTAATTGGAGAAAAGGCCACAAATATGCAGAAAATACTCTTTTCATTGAGAATGCAAAGGCGATGACATTGAAGAGGTCAGAAGATGTTCCAAATCTTGAGGCCATACATACAATATCACTCCATGCCTTGGCAGGCGTCAACATGCCTCAGATCCTCAAGGTGGAAGGATAAAGAAAAAAAAGGTGATCCTTTTGATCAACTTGTGCAACACACAACTTCATAGATAAAAAATTGGCTGATCATCATCCATTGCTTTGCATATCTTGTTCTAGATTTTCATGAGATGATAGCTGATGGGGCACTATCAGTCCTAACGACAGGTACCATAATATCAAATTTTTGCTGGAATATTATTATCTGGATTTTCCCATGTTCACAATTCTTGTAGGAGGCTGGTGTTAGGAGTTCAATAGTTGAAGACATTGGGCACTTTTTCTATGAACATCAAGGAGCTATTTATTCTTCCATGGGAAGGGTAAGGAATAACAGCTTAGCAGCATTCATAGCTTGCTCACACAAGTGATTAGTTCTCACAAAATGGAGGAAATGCTCAATGATGGAGCCAAGGGCATGATTGCTTAAATGTTCTCAATAAAAATTCAATGGAAGGAAGTAGCTCCTCTATAGTATCTGGAAGCCACACTTGAAAAATTCAAGACACTCCAAAAATGCCTTCCATTGGTTTGTGAGGATGATCATCCAATTCAATTGATTCCTCGTAGCGAACCATCCAGCATCCAGCAGTTACCCAAAAGAGTGAGCTTAAACATATGGTCCAGCAAGTGCTTACTTGACAGTTGACACTAGTGGTCATAGTATGAAGAAATGACTCCTCTTGGCCTGAGTCTTAATTGTCAAGAGTTAAACAAGACATCCTTAAAAGATAAGTTTCCCATTACTGCCATTGATGATTTTTCAGATGAATTGCCTGGCACTCTATTCTTAATAATTTATACATGTTCTCTAGGTACCGTTAAATAAGGATTAAGGAAGAGGATATACCTAAAACATCCTTTAAGCTTATGTACACATTATTCCCAGTATGAATTTTTGGTTATGCAGCATGCCCTTTGGTCTCATAAACAATCCATCTACTTTCCAAAGTTTGATGAACTCGGTGTCAAACTTTCCTCCGGATTTGGGTTTGGTTTTCTTTAATGCCACTTATCTATAATAAAAATCAAGAGAATTGTTTGAGACACATGGATCAAGTCTTAAATTTCTAGAAAAAAAATCAGATCTATGTGAAACAGTCCAAATGTGTCTCCAGAGTAAAGAAATTCCAATTTCTTGGGCATATTGTGTCTAATGATGGAATCAAGGTTGACCCAAACAAGATAAATCATAAAAACCATGACAAGCCACCCATTGCGTGCTCATTCTTAAGAATATCAAATTATTAAAGTATTCTTGGGGCTCACATACTACTGCCAGAAGATTGTCACAAACTTTGGAAGCGTTGCTACACCACTAATGACCTTTCTTATAGGGAATTCATTCATTTGGACTGATGTAGCAACTCAGATATTTGAGAGACGTAAGAAAGCCATTAGCAGTACACCAGTCCTAGAAACTCTTGACTTCAGAAAACTCTTTGTAGTTGAGTGTGATGTTTCACGAAAAGGAATTGGAGCAGTTTTTATGCAAAAAGGCAGACCCTTCGCATTATAAAGCTGCCTGCTCACAGGCAAATACTTAGCCAAGTCAACTTATGAGAATAAAATGATGGATGTATAACTGCAGTCAAGCAATGGCGCCTGTAAACTACAAAATACATTACATACCTTTAAGAAAACTCTATCCACAGAGGAGCAACAAATTGGGTTACCAAAATGTTAGGATATGACTTTGACATCATATATAAGAAGGGCAAGCAGAATTTAGTTGTTGATGTTCTCTAGCCAAGAAGAGGGCTTAGGTTTGTTGAATTCCATTTCCCTGATAAATACTGATTGATTTGCAACAAGAAGTCACAAATGGCAGCATGACACACGACTCAATATATGATCCAACAATTGCATTACAACCTGAATGCATTTCTCATGGAGAGGAGACTGCCTATGGTACAAGGATCGACTGTGCTCATGTTGAGTTCCCAAGTGAAACATCAAATACTTAAAAATAAATGCACGCCTCACCTATTGCAGGACACTCTGGTTTTCTCAAAATCTATCATTGGGCTAAGCAGGCCTTCTTTTGGTAAGGATTGATGAGAGACGTGTATAAGTATGTTTTATAGTGTCTAGTCTGCCAGTGTAATAATGGTGAGACTATCAAATTGTCGGGATTATCACAACCCTTAGCTATTTCTAATCAGTGTTAGGAAGAGATTTCTATGGATTTCATCACAGACCTTCCCAAATCTGAAGGCAAGATTGCCATCGTAGTAGTGGTAGACAGACTTACCAATTATGCTCACTTTTGGGAGATACATTTCCCTACTTCATTAAGTATAGTGGCTTTGGTTTTCATGGAAATTATTCACAAGCTTCAAGGCATTCTTAAAGTCATAATCTGTGATTGCGGTCTTTGTCTTTACCAACATATTTGTTAAGGAACTGTTGAGGCTTAGTGGCAGTACTTTGGCTATTAGCTCCTCTTATTACCAAAAAAATTGAAGGGGTAGACTGAGATCATTAACAAGTAATTTTCCTCAGACAAACAATCGTAGTGGATCAAGTTGCTTCCCTTATTAGTACGGTGCAACCTTCCACCCATCCATCAAGATAACTCTCGTTGAAGTACTCTGTGTATTATCTGCCCAACACAATTTGATATCTACAGGGCCCCACACAGTAGTAGGGACTAATGTTCAGGAGCAACAAAGTACTCTTCGCTTGAAGAAAATTTTCTCATGGTGCAAAATGGGATGAAACAGCAGGCAGGACAACACAAGAGCGAGTGAGAGTTTGTAGTGGAGGGCTCGGTTTTTCTCAGGCTCCAACCCTGTAAACAATCATCTTTAAAGCAACATAAAGAGCACAAGCTCTCACCCAAGTTTTATCATCCCTATAAGCTAATCCAGTAATTGACGCAGTGGCCTACAAACTGGAATTATTACATTATTAGGTTTACCGCGTGTTTTATGTATCCTTGAAAAGGCCATCAACATGCAGATCCCAGGACAGATGGGTATTTTGGAGCTGGATGAAGAAGGGAAGCTGACCCTCAAGCTACAAGTTGTGATTGATTGAAGAATCAAATGGCTCTGTGATAAAGCAATTACAGAATACCTTATCAAATGAATGAATCTGCGTATTAAGGATACTACTCGAGAAGATGAACAGTTTATATAGCAGTACCCGCAACTCTTAAGCTTTGAGGGTCAAGCTTTTTTGAAGGGGGAGTAGGGCATGTTATGCTCCTAAGCTTTAACCCTTAGTAATGATTACTTTTTTGAATTTTCAATATCTATTTTTGGTTGGCTTAATTAGGGACTAATGGGTTGCGATAACCTAATTATAGCTATAAATGGGAATGGGAGATCTCTTGCAAGAAATTATTGTGGAATTCTCATTGATTTATTGCCTCTGTAGGTTGCTCCCTCGAAGTGGTGTTGCTCCCTTGAAGTGGCATTGCTATCTGAATATTTTACTATCTTCATTATATTCTGTTCAGATTCTTTCATTTCCTTAGGAATTATATTATGCTATATTCTCTTCAGTTATGACCTTGCCTGCTGCTGTTTGATGTATAGAATTTCTGTCACCTGTGCTCAGTTGATATAGAAATATCCTTTAATGAATTTTATTCAGAATGATTTAGTCAAATTCTATACAGCCTAGAAGGATGGGATGAAAGTGTTCTTGAAGACCATCAGTTTAACTCTCAAAGTTGAGCCATATCTTCTATAGGCCCAATTTTCTGATAACTTGTTTCAAGATATTATTGAGAGTACATTTATCTAATTCTCAATATTGCTTTTCTTTCAGGATGAAGTTGCTGTAGAAGGCGAAACTGGGAAAATCTACAGGGCTAGTTATCTTGATCGTTTGGGGAGAACTGTCATTGTTCTAAGACCCGGAAAGCAGGTCTCTCGAGTCTTTTGTATTAATGAATCAATTCAATCTTTCTTTTACTTTGGGGATAGTGAATAGCATTTGACCATATGTATGTTGTTCTTGTTCTTGCAGAATACTACTTCGCAAGACGGTCAACTGCGTCATCTGGTTTATCTTATTGAGAATGCCATTATTAATTTTCCATCAGGCCAGGAACAGATGGTATGGTTAATTGATTTCAGTGGGTGGTCATTGTCAAATTCGGTGCCTATTAAGACAGCTCGTGAAACTGCAAATATCTTACAAAATCACTATCCCGAAAGGCTGGGTGTTGCCTTACTATACAACCCTCCTAGGATTTTTGAAGCCTTTTGGAAGGTTAAATACTCTTTTTAATAAGCACTACGTTGATATGGTTGCTTGTGGTTCAATT